>CM067351.1:48379122-48449122 GCA_034190875.2 Urechis unicinctus | reverse complement strand
AAATTAAAGTCATGTAGTTAATTACAGTCCATGTTCCTGATCACAATGCATAAATTAAGTATTGCTGTTCCTACTTGTTGCTGTGAATGGTTTGGCGAAACCATGTGGTTGATTTGATTCAATGTTTTTTTAATGACACCTGATAAAAAAGCCGGTCTTCAATCCTTATAGCTGCACCAACATTTCTATATTTTTTATATGACCAGCTTATATATATATATATATATATATATATATATATATATATATATATATATATATATATATATATATATATATATATGCATATATATGTGTATATATATATATATATATGTATATGTATATATATATATATATATAAATATATATATATATATATATATATTTATATATACACATACATGAATATATATGTAATCAATTGATATATATTGAATTATAAAAATACTTGTTGGAGTCTCTTGACATACAATTCTACTAGGAACCTGGACTTACTGCGATCCTAATGAGAAAGTGCGGGTTGATGTATGCGTGTGCGTACATCCATACCCGTGTGATTATTGAAATACTTCCAGCTATTGTACCAGTCACCGTCTTTGTTCTTTAAAGCGCTTGTGGTACAACGGCTATGCAATATATAATCTCTCCCGGTATGCAAAGACGTCGACAACTAGCTTCTTACAACAAAACCGCAGTCACTAAGGACGAGATCAGACTGTAAATTAAATTAGCTTGACTGAGCAATTGCAAACAACAATGAAGACCTGAGCATAAACTCGAGTCAGGTTTCTACACTTTTCGAGTTACACATTAAAAAGATGATTAAAAAATGCATTTGTGAGCAACTTATTGCCTGACATCTCACCGAGTGCAAACTATTGCCTTAAAATTCGGAACCCTACTTAATGAAATAGGTTAGTTTAGGGTGAGGTTCAATTGCATAGTCTTAACATTCCATTCATCCTATCGTTCATGATCATGCTATAATGTATGTTATGAGTTCATTGAGTTTGATGAAATACCACATAGTGGAATAAGACCTACTCAGCTCGACAAAGTAATGCAATTCCATCTTCATATTGCAAAGCAATCGTCTGGAAGGTAATCCATATTTTCTATCTATTCTTTGGTCTAAATATGTATCCGCAAAGTGCAATTATTCTAAATGAACCTTATCCTGAATAAAATTCTTGATACATGCATTTACGCATGCTTCACTATAAAGAGGTGAATTATGTGTCGTTATATTTTACGAAAGGTCTGATTAAGAGCTTACCTCTTTGTCTCGTATTTTTCTAAATACATTCCCTGGGTGATCCTTTACGATGCGCAAGGAACTAGCACGAGTATGCACAACTTGGACAAAAACATGAAGTAATTACTTCTTATTGCAACATGATGATTGTAATGGTTACCGCAGCTAGGTAATTTTTATTTACGCAATCGACAAAAACTAAAAATAATCAAAAGGATATCTGTCATTACACTTTCAGACATTTCATTGACTTCATAGCCTAATGCGGGTGATATATTCTAGATCTGCATACATCTCATAAATCCAACGTATATGTACACATCGTCGTTGGGAAATACTGCGGCCGTGGCATATTTGTTATTATGCGTTACGCTATAATGGCGGGGAAATGTTTAACCGACAATATTTAGTAATGCATCACCGGCAGATATATTGCGGAATATTCTCCTGTTTGTTACCTGATGATGACCTCGGTTTTGTCACTTTCTATTATGTAGAGGTTACAGCAAATCGAATAAAGCATATTACAAAATATCATCGTATGCAAATGAACTGAACGGACAACAGTTTGGTATTCCAAGCTACAAGAACAATGTACTTGTGACACGTTACAATAGGGCGATTCAGTTATCATTTTCGGTAGATGCGTATGAATAACCAAACAAACGACCTTGAACGGCAAAGTAAAGGCATCTTGCTCTTATCACTAACAGGTTTCGAAATTAATTTTAAATAAGACCAAAGTGTGTGTGTTGTGTCTCCTTGTGGCACTGCATGAAGCTGACATCATTTGTATTTTAGTGCTAGGCTGACCCGATACTTTTCAACTAGCATGACAAAATATGCATGCATCATAGGCATATT
Organism: Urechis unicinctus; assembly: GCA_034190875.2. Taxonomy (NCBI): domain Eukaryota; kingdom Metazoa; phylum Annelida; class Polychaeta; order Xenopneusta; family Urechidae; genus Urechis; species Urechis unicinctus. The sequence goes on along the minus strand of CM067351.1, from coordinate 48,447,021 downwards.
CCGAATTTAATAATAAAAGTGCGGCCAGATTTTGTTTGACTACTTTTAATTTCTAACAAACAATTATGACAATTCCCAATATATGCAATTTTGCTGCCTATTACCAATTATAAAGAAAAAACACGAATATTAGCATTTGGTTAAGTATGCCGCCAGACAATACATAAATTATTGTGCCTCTTCAATGTTTGCTCAATATATATTAGCTATCAACTATAAGTGCAATTCAAAGTGAAATCTAATTTTAAAAGGCTACTTGGTTTTATCCGAATACGTGATTAGACTAAAGGCCATGGATAAAGTATCTTGAACAGGTTCATGATTGATGCACGCGTCATTCAGTAAAGCGGTCTGAATTTCATTTCATCCAATCTAACCAATCGCAGTTTTTCTCACTACAAATGTGTGTATACCCTAATGCAAGAACATATTTTTGACTGGGCATACCATTTATTATATATTGCATGACACCATTGCAATCTTTGACGATATAGAAGCTTGTTACATGTGACATTTATAATGGTATTGACATCTCAGTGGCCAGTATGAGCGGAATGAGGTAGCCTACTTGTCATAATTACGCAGACATGCATGAAAACTGAGTTAAACAGATTAGTTATCTGTGACGTATCTTTATGCTATAAAGACTACTTGGTCTTCTTCAAATGCAGGTTGATGTTATTTATTATTTTACAAATGGTTGTGCGATGGATTACGATGATATACAATCTGTATTTAAACGCAATTGAAGTCTAGCTTAAGATGAAGAGTAAACAAATATGATTAATACATCATAATTTTATTGCGACCGCATTGGTCATGTATTTATCGCTGACATTGTATACACAACACGATATTTGATTAATACGTTGGACATACAGGCAACGAGCGTGGGGGAGTCGTTAGAGGTCGTGGCCATAGGCAATTTGCAGGGGGTGCTCCGCTTTTCTCTGAGCCAACCGTGCTACCGATATGCAACCTGCATCGCAGCACCCCCTCTTGCTTAAATTTGCTTATAACATGATTCAGCAGTTTCATATATGTTAGCATGAAATATATAGCTGCTTAAGAAGATTAGGAAAATGAAGAACAAATTTCAAACATCAGGCTATAATTGTGTTAGGCAGAAATTGATATGTACGGGCGCTTTTAAATCGATATCAGTTTCTGAAAATGTATTAAACGGCTTTGAAAGGAAAACGCCAACATTGATTAGTGATATGTGATCTTTAAATGAAGTATGAAATAAATTCATAGATCCGTATTTCTCACACGTTCAATATTTTCGTAAACGTTCATTCATTTCCACCCAGTGTATTTGATACACTACGGAACGCCTGTATTCCATGCACGACTCCCGGGCATTAGGACCAAGAACTTGATCTTATTAGGGTTTTTCTACTAGGGAATTCTTGCCGTCGTATAAATTTTGCCCCCTCATCTACCCGTTAAATTGGCTACACAATAATATCGTTATGCGCATCTCGACAATAAATTGGATCAGAACTACCAAAATAGACAGACTGATGGGGTACCATGGCAATGTCAGGTGTTTTTCTAATCAGATAGGGTTGAATTACCTCTTTTCGAACAGTACTGTATTGGTGACATGAGTTAGGTCGATTTTATGGACAAAAACTCTTAGTGTGTTAGCTGATCACAACTTGGAATCAATAAGCAGCTTGTGAGAGTTGCATTAGCACTAGCATCAATGTTTAGATGAACATACCATGATTCGGTAACAGGACATCTACACCACAAGGTAATGAATTTCTACTGATCTTGTGAACATTGGTGCAACAGTGCATCATCAACTAGAAGTTATTTTATTAACGTCGGTTGTTATTTGCAACATCTCGTGGTTTATTTTGTTTTCAAATAAACTTTAATTGAACCGATTTAATTGAATTCGTGTTTTATTGCTACATATGAATTCTTTGCACTCATCCTAATAGGCCCAGCTTAACCATCTTTATTTTTACTCGAATCAAGCGCCTTAGAATGTGAAAAAGCTTTTTACATATGCTAAAAAATATATTGCTGTCCCTAGGCTACACATACTATGTAAATATAATGGAATAATTATTACAACCAAACAAACCACTTATGTTGATGTATTTTCGATATCTTAACTGCAAAAATACTTAATATCCACACCCGACATATAGCACCACATCCAAGTTATATTTCCTCTCGATCTGACATATTTTTTTGTGGATGAAGTTAGTACAATGGTTGTGTTTATAAATTGATCTGGCACAGAGGTGAGCAACGGTTTCTGTACTTATTCATCACGATAACTGTAGAGTAATATGCATGATGTGGTAGATAACAATGCTTTATAAGCGTCGTTATCCGATCATTCTGTACATATACAAACGGCTTTGTGAGGACGACACCCTTCGCCATTGTGGAAAATACGATAATAGCTACGGTATTTGTTAGCTTGAAAGCTCTATACTCCTTGAACATGTGCTGGGTATGGGTTTCTCTTCATATGAGCTGCGGATAATTGGACAACATTTGTGTTTATATGAATGTTGTCAGGCTGCAAGCGCAACTGTGCAGCATGAATTATCTTCTGAACTGTTATATAAATGACAGTAGACAGTGGTGCACATTACTGAAACACCGTAGTCAAAATGTGATGGTAATGTAAAACACAGAAGATGTTATGCTACTTGCACATCCTTCTAAAGCTGTAATATATCCTTTGCTGTGAGCTGCTGAATAATATTTCAAAAGGTGACACGAAAGCATAAATTCAAGAGGGTTCTGCATGATCTATTTATGGAAGAATAATTTGTACTTCTGTTGATTGAATCAGCAACAACTGTATGCGCATGTATGTGGCTATTCTAGGGCTGTGCGAAGACATGCTACATCTACTATATCCAATGAAAGAAATTTATGAGTAAATAACTCATGTTTCACTTTTGTATCACTTCAACCAATACTTTGGTTACAGTTTGCTTATTAATAATTACATTAGAAAAAGCACAAATGTTATTCTTAAATCCAATTGTGGTCTTGTAGGTCCGGCGGTCAAAAACATTTCAGCAATAAGAGAGCAGTCAGAAATGTATTCGATTTCTATATAGTTGTCGAGTAATTGTTCCCATGCGCTAAAACGCAAGAACGGCATCCTATCTAATAAGCTGATATTAGGCATCACGTTTGTTATCAACTGAAGGGCAGAACAAGCAGTAGTGAATAAATGTCCCACTACAAGTACCCGGTGTACTGCACTACAGTATTTTGAATATCATGTGAACTGTTGTACCTTTTAGACGAAATTACAGCAAAATACAGCTAACACAGCCACTGGATGCTAAAATGGCGTATGTCATTGTTCCATTTCTGTGGCCCAAAAAATATTAGGATGTTCGTTTCTGATACATTCGTCCTTCAGTGGATACTAGCAACCCCTCCTAAAGACGTCGAGAGGCTCAGTTTGGTTATTTAGGCTGATGCTGCGACAGCCAAAACGCTAGTTTTCATATTCTCAAAATATACACAAACATGCAAGACGATATAATCAAGTGAAAGTAAATGTGCGCACGACCTATGCCTACGTAGTGACGTACCAGCTTCAACAACTATGCGCAAATGGTGTTGACATTGGGGATGTTGCGGTCGCATGGAAAATTGAACGACATATATATATATATATATATATATATATATATATATATATATATATATATATATATATATATATATATATATATATATATATATATATATATTTTATAAAATAAATATCTCTATATATGTATGTATATATATGTGTGTTGTATCTATATATATAATATATCTATCTATGTCTGTGTATGTGATATATATATAAATATATATATACATATATGTGTATATATATACATATATATATATTATATGTATACATATATATCCTTATATCTGTATATATTTATATATATCTATATATATTTATATATGTATATATATGATATATATGTGTGTTTCTATATGTATACCTATATATATAAATATATATATATAATTATATCTCTGTATATATGTATATATCTTCTCTCTATATATATCTCTATATATATATATATATATATATGAAAATATATATATATTTGATATATATATATATAATTATATAGATTTATATACATATATATATATACATTTCTGTTTGTCTACTACATATGTATATATATATACATATATAAATATATATATATATATATATATATATATATATATATATATATATATATATATATATATATATATATGTACATCTATATAAATATTTATATATATTATATCTGTATATATTTATATATATATACATAAGAAATTCTCCGATGTTTTGAAATATTGCCGGTGGGATATCCAGTTAAGTGAACGAATATGTGCTAACTCACTTATGGTATGTGACATAAGGTCATAACAACCTTTGCAATATAATGCTGTTAGGTTGGCTAAGGCATAGAGGTCATTATGACGATATTGGGTAAAATTCGTTTGTGCATTTATGCATCACTGCCATCGAAGTTTTTTGGATCAGAACTTAACGATATAACTCCTTATACGGTCCACATCCATAACATCATTTGCTATCCAAAGGATCATTCTCGACAACGTTGCCGGCGTTCAATTAGCATATTTGTGCCAGCATTCTAAGAAAATAGTCAAACCAATATTTTTCCCCAAATTGAGTTAATTAAGGTTATATAAGTCACTGTATATTGCACAAATATTTCCAATGCATATTGTTGGTTAACTCGCGAGGAAAATGGCGGCTGAACTCATTATTGTTATGATGATTCTAAAAGGCAAATCTCAGTCAAGCGAGATATTGGGTATTCATTGAGTATATGCGAAGGATTTTGCCACCGAAGTTCTCTTTGGATCAGAACAAGGAAACGGACTTATCGCTATGATCTCCTGAGCGTTAACTGGCTCCTACGCAGTATTTGCCATATTGCAGCTGGGACTCACCTTCTATTAACGAAAGTGTATTAAGCTTGTTGCTCTTTTTTGGTTCGCATTTCCCTTCCTCGCCATAGCATTACATCTTCTCCGCTTTCCTTAGCTTTCCTTTCTATCACTGATTCTATTGTTTACAAACGGTGGTGAGCCATAGCCAATACACCGACGCCGCGCTATCATGCTGCGGTCATCAAATTTCCCCCTTCCCTTCGTTGTATCCTAGTTATTTGCCTTTATGACCATGATGGCATTAACGCAGTCTCGTCCACAGTGATGTTTGAGATGTAGCCTAGAGGTTAGTGCTGGCGGAGATGTTGACTTTTTACAGTGATGTTGGCGATGTAGGTACAGTGAAATTGATCAGTTACAGTTGCTTATGTCAGTGATGCATCGAAGTTACCAAGGTGTTGAATGACAGCAAAGCCTGTCTATGTATTAGTGATTTGTAAGGTTGCTAATCTGAATTCTTGTATTGTTGGGTTTTCATCGGGGTTCATTGATGGAATAGAATTTGTATTGCTGGCCGTGGCCTGGATGTGTTTGATATACGTTAACGTTGAAAAGCGACCTATGAGGGTTGCTTCGGTGCCAGAAATGTATAAAAGTTGTAGAGGTGACCGAGCTAATTTACATGATGCATGAAAGCCAGTGGTGCTGTGAGTTCATATGTGCATGTAACTTAAAATATTTCTCATCTAAAATATTTTTAATTCAGCGAAACGTGTCTCGTGCGAACTTTTTACATCACCAGTATATACAGATAAAGTCTTCAGAACAGACTACAAAACCAGTAAAGAGCAGGTATACACAGAAACAAACAAAGCGAGGGAGACTGAAGCTCGAACACAAGGATGATGACGGTATTGACAGAGATATAAACGAAATGACGTGAGGTATTGCTAGAGATACAAAACAAGGGCAAGGCAGGTATAACAAGACACAAGGCCTGTGAAGGGGAGTTATTGAAGGATACCCGCAAAATGTAAAGGGGAGTTAAAGGCCGATCGTCATTAGCCGTGATGGGGAGTTGGAGACTAATACTCACACTCAGTGATGGGGGGTTATAGACCGATACCGAAAAGTAGTGAATGGGAGTTGTAAATCAATAACAACAAGTAGTGAGGTGAAGTTGTGGACCTATACTCACAAGCAGTGAACGGGAAATATTGACTGATACCCAAGCCGTGATGGCGAGTTATAGACCGATACCCACAGAAGTGATGGGGGATTTCAGACCTGTGCTCACAATATGTGAGGTTGTGTTATACACCAATACTAACGAGCAGAAAAGTGGAATTATAGAACGATACTCACAAGCAATGAAGAGGGGTTATAAACCGATAGTCAAAAGAAGTGAAGGGGAGTTATTGACCCATACTCATAGGAAGTGCAGTGAAAATTAAGATCGATACACACAAGCAGTGATGGAGAGTAACAGACAGATGCCCGCACGCAGTTAAGGAGATTTATAGACAGATACCCACAAGAAGTGAACCTGATTTATACTTTATAGACTGATATACGCAAGCAGAGATGAGCAGTTAGAGACCTATACTCGCAAGTAGTTAAGTCGAATTTGAGAGCGATACTCACGAGTAGTGAATGAAGTGATGGACCAATACAATACCAAATCAGTAATAAGGAGTTAAGGAGTGATACTCTCAATCGTTGTCGGGTAGATACAGACAAACACCCACAGGCAGCAAAGGGGAGATATAGACTGATGCCCAAAAGCAGTGAGCTCGATTTGTAGACCGATACACACAAGCAGTGAATGGTAGTAATAGACCGACACTTACAAGCATTGAGGGTTATGTACAGACTAGTACAAGCAAACAGAGAAATGGATTGATAGAGAAATGCACCCAATCAGTGAAGGGGAATTACAGACAGATATTCGCATGCGGTTTAATTAAAGTAAGAGACCGATACTTACAAGCAGTGAAGGGGAGTTACAGACCGATTCTCCGTACAGTTAATGATAGTTACAGACCGATACTCACAACAAATAAAGCAGAGTCAAAGACCGACGCTCACAAGCAATGAATGGTAGTTAAAGACCGACACTCGCAATCAGTGAAGAGACGTTAGAGACCGACACTCGTAAGAAGTGAATGGTAGCTAGCGACCGACACTCACAAGCAGTGAAGTGATGTTAGAGACCGACACTCACAAGAAGTGAATGGTAGCTAGCGACCGACACTCACAAGCAGTGAAGTGATGTTAGAGACCGACACTCACAAGAAGTGAATGGTAGTTACAGACCGACACTCATAAGCAGTGAATGGTAGTTAGAGACCGACAATCACAAGTCGTATAGTGGAGTTGTGGAGCAATACTCACAAGCACTGAACGATAGTGATAGACCGACACTCACACGCAGTAAAGAGGAGTTATGGGGCGATACTCGCATGCAGTGAATGGTAGTTAGTGACCGACTTTCACATGCAGTGAATGGTAGTTACAGACCGACACTCACAATCAATGAAGGGGAATAATAGTCCGATATTCACAAGCAGTGATTGTAGTTAGAGACCGACACTTGCATGCAGTGCAGTGCAGTTATCGATTGATACTCGCATGCAGTGAATGGAAGTTAGAGACCGACAGTCATAAGCAGTGAATGGTAGTTAGCGACGGACACTCACAAGCAGTGAATGGTAGTTAGCGACCGACACTCACAAGCAGTGAATGGTGGTTACAGACCGGCACTGATAAGTAGTGAATAATAGTTGCAGACAATCATTATCGAGCAATAAAGGAGAATTACTGACTTGTATGCAGTAAAGGGGGGTTATAGACTGATTCTTTCAACCAGTGAACTGGACGTATAGACTGATGTACACAAACATTGATGGGGAGTCTCGGATCGATATGCACAAGCAGTGATGGCGAGTTATACACCGATACTCACAAGCAGTCAACGTACCAGACCGTCTCTTTGTGTGTCTTTGGGTATTATTGGCCGTTACTTTGGTGACAAAGCTGCCGCTACAGTAATAGTTCCCCAGAACGGAAGCTATAATATTTCTGAAGACATTTATATACATTGGATATCACATTCAAGATGTTTACACAAACATTATCCAACATATCATTGAATAATATTGTATCTGTGATGCTTTTGCGTATCGCATGGCACCGTTGGTACGTCGCTTCGTAGCTATATTGCCTCAGACCCGCAGATATCATATGACCAGCATTTTGTATCACCCTATCGCCCTTTTTATTTGAGAAAGACCCTTTGAGCTTGGTTGCATGGCTGATATCAACCCCAGCCTACCCGGTGCAAACGTAAAGTGTATTTCCAAAATGCAGGTTGTGTTAAGGGTGTCTAATTAAAATGAAATCGTGTTTAATAAAGATACTCATTTCCCCAACCCCCGCCCCTACACATGTTACTACATGCTTCCATAGAGACACAGATGTTCCTTGTACGCTGTCCAGTAACCTTTGCGAGGCCGGCCCCAAGAGACTGTGTTTGTCTGATGTAAAAGAAAATCGTCGTTTGGTAAGCGTCAGGAATTGACCTTTCGCCATGCTCCGCCCACCTAAGTTACTGTTGCTATGTGGAGACAAGCTACAGCGGAAAATGTCGACTTGCATGTATTTAGATAGGAGATTTGTGAAAGTTTGAAAGGCAGTCTTGAATGAAGTAAGTCGTGTCGTACAATAAATACCAGAAATAAATTTATAACAAACTATGCTGTAGTGGTGAAAGATAATTAAAGACCATATTAAACCGTAGCATAATGCGATTTCGGCCATTTTTTCCAGGCCGCACCCACGACATTGACCTTGATGACCGGCGAACCATTGATGCCTCATGCAGTTGTAAAGCGGGGTGAGTTACCAAATGGCGTTTGGTGCTTTCTGTCTATTGATTGAAAAGCTTCAATTAAATTCCCCTGATATTCCCTCAACCTCATCTGATAAAAGATATACTTAAACACATATTGGCTACTATATGTCTATGATATTAATAACCCATATAATGATTGTTTGTTGGCGGTGTTGTAGGGAAATGTGCCCATCTGTTAGCTGCTATCATGACGGTAGAAGATTGGATGCTTGGGGGTTTTGAAGATGTTTCAGCTGAGCAGTCGAGCACTAGCATGAAACAGGAATGGGACAAACCAAGAGATACCAAAATTGCCCCACAACCAGCGTGTAGCATGGTGATATCAAAGCCTGGGAATACTGAACACACGCAAAAGAAGACCAATGACTACAGAATTTGTAGACAACAGGTTGTCTTTAATATACATTGAACAACCTTACAATATCATTTAGTTATCACGACCGATCAATGCATTGGCAGTCTTTCCACAATTATTGATCAAAACCGGTTTAATTCAAAGATTATTCAGCATATCTGATTAATCCATTTACAATTGCAAAAACACAATATAGAAAATTTCGGGAACATTTGAGTCACTCAGAGTGATCTTGACTATCTCAGCAGCCTTAATGACTCCCCAATTAGCTATTTGGTGCAAGGAACGCATTAAACAACCATTCCCACTCCACTTGGGCCTCAACTTGTTGGAACTCCTCTCAGTTACCATGCACGTACCATTTCCATAGTAATTTTTACTTAATCAAAGTTTAATGTCATGATAGAAAAGTCACTGACATTGTTTGAACAGCCTAAGTTTGTTTGAGACAGATCTTGCACTAAAGCATAAAACACATAACTAACATAAATACATTCATTAAGCAAGCAAAAAGGGCACAAAGATGTTAACATACAACAAACTAACCATATTTGGTTAACATTTGAAAAAAGAACTAATCCAACTTTGTTTGAAAAAATCTGGATTTGTTTACCCATGCAATGGATCTTTCAACATGAACGTGCTTTGCAATTATCTGGGTTCTTTCCCCATCCCCTTGACTCATCTGACCGAGGTTTTCAATTTCATTCTGAATTTGAAATCCCTTATCAGCCATGACTCCATCACCTTTTGAGAGTTTGCCCTCTTTTAACAGAGCTTCCAAGGTGTCCAATAACCCACTATTTCTGGTTATTTCTTCGTCAGAAATTGAACCATCAAATAACATTGAAGCAAATATAATTGAGCACTTAGCAGCATTTTAGAAATAATACAACAGAAAGTAAGCAAAAACTAAGAAGAACACAAAGTGCTAGAACTCTTTTGATGTGCTTAATGTCATTCTTGGTGGTTTTGCAAGTGGATAAATCGCGACAACGTGAGAGTGTAGCCCGATGATTTTGTCTGAATAGAGAGTAGATACGCTTTGCATGGAAATGCATTCCTGATATTGTGCAAGTTTCTGATGAAAAATAGCGACTGATAATAAGTCAAATGATGCGTCATGTGTCCCATTAATGCAGCCTTGAGATAGCACTTAGTATGATTGAAGACGGTTGTGGAGGCAGTTTCCTTATCCTAGGACACGAGGCGCTGGTTTGGAGGTGATTGTGATTGATGGAATTCGTGAACTGGCAGATATTTCACATACGACTATTATACACATGCAACAGAACCAGCCATTACGCACTGCGCCAGGTTATTGTAATTTCGAAAAATCCTTTTCAGTCTATGATGTCTTTACGTCTATTACGATAAAGGTTTAGGTATGTGATGTATAGTGCAGTATATATTTGGTCCAATATATCTACCATTGTCCTTTCTCCCTGTTTAGCGGACCCTTTTTTGGCCGAGACAGCTGACGCTCAGCGTGTCGCAATGATCCAGGATCAATTACAAATAGTACCGTTTCAAGAACACCGTGAACATTCAATTACACTATCCTAAACATTACTTGCAGTAATGATGGCGATACTTCCACACAATTGTTTTGAATTTTGGGGGTCTGCAGTGTGTGGTTGACGATCAGATCTCGCCAGCCAATCGTCTAGATTATCAAACGCCTATGGCACAAACAATATATTAAACGCTTCGTTGCAAAAAGAGTCCGACTAGTAGCCCCACCACTTCGTTCTATATTCGTTTTATGAAACGTCGGTATGTCAGTTACAATGGCAGTCATTCACGTTCATGAGGCACCAATGCGGCTAATCGGAGAGGCTTGATATGCACAAATCGCATCGTATATGCCATATGCGACATACAATTCAGTGCATTGATGACGAACGAAACAACGTTATAACATCGCTACAGTTAGTGTATATGCGTTGCAGTCTGGTATATATAGACGTAGCATTTAACATGCTTAGCGTTAGAAAACAATGCGGTTCGCACTAGATGATATGAACAAACGTTTGATGAATGTTTATCTGGTATCAATCATCATACATTGCTTGTTGCAGTACAAACACACACTGACCAAAATGTAAGGTTTGCCTGAAATGTTGTGATTCACACTTAGGGTTCCTCGCAATGTGAGACTTTAGCGAATATTCGAAATTCTTTTGGATTGCAATCATTCAGGGGATGTGAGAGAACAATAAGTTAAGTCGTAAGTCCTATCAACAATGAGGCAAATATAGTTCTCCTCAAGAACAGTTTGACTGCCAATAATCCAAAAGGAGATAACAGATACACAAAGCATGGTTATTGCAAAGCGGCCACCCTTTTTAAAATAAGGAAGATTACGATGTTTGAAATGTTGGCGGCGGGATGTTTGTTTGGTAAAGGGTATATGCGCTTACGAGGTCATAGGTAATTATTTCGTGTGGCAAAGGGATACCGCAATCAATGCCGTACAGCATGAGCTGTGCGATAATGATAGTTAGACACTAACATGCAGAGAAAGAGATGCATTTGTGCATTTATGTATTATGGCTACCTGATATTCAGACTGCCACGACTGGCTTGACACACAATTAGCACTAATCTCCTTATCGAGGTCAATAAGCCGGACGATCAAGTACGTACACGCGTATCATTTTAGTTTGCACCTGTACAATACGTACGGTTATTTACCTGGTAAATGTAGTTAATACCTGTGATAAGCATATCGGCAATGTTATCAGAGTTGTCTCTCACAATACCATCGTCATGATAAGAGCATAGTTATTCGAATAATTGGTTACAACCATCTTCAACGAGCATTCACTCTCAAAACGAGACGCAAACGTAAACCGCATATTTCCATATCTTAGTCAGACAGTACAAAAACTTCGGACAACCTCTGTTTTACCTCGAGCATAATTTATAGACAATATTAATACATTCATTCATGATCTATATTTCGCATTTAAAATAAGAATTGTATGTTGTCTCATGTTGTATTTTTATCCTAATGCGACCAATAGCATATTGTCGCTGAACCCACGAGGCAAATGGCGGCATAGCTCAACATTTTGTTATAAAGATTCCAGAGGAGTAAATGCAGCCAAGCGAGAAATTTGGTATTCAATCTGGTTATGTGAAGCAGTACACCACTGCCGTACTTCTAAATCAGAACAAGCCAAGCGCCTTCAATTTGCGCTATTTGTGGTGCTGAGAATATATAAGGCTACATATCACTACAGGTTTTAATTTAATTGATTTGCGAGTATTAAGATTAATATGTATATGCTATTTTTATCATGACTATGTAACGATCGCTCTTAGGGTCTAACGACTGTTTTACCTTCAATGTAAATGATATAGACTGTGTTGACCTTCTGGTTTGTTTCAAATAGTATGCCGTATGTAGGAAACGCAAAGGTTATTGCCTTAAGTTCTGATGCTGCAAGCAAACGGAAACACATTACCCGGGAGAGCACATGCCGCACATGGCTGTTATACGACGCGACCTCATGCAATAGAACATCGTGTCTTGAGAGGGTCATTTGTATAGCAGAAATATGTCATATTGTGGCGATTCGTGTATTATAATGAGAAGTACCGATTATAACAGGGACACCAGATTGTTTGATTTTAGTTGTAGATTGACGCTCAGATAAGGGGTAGGTTTTTATGGGATGGTAGGCGAAATTCGCCTGAACAATGTAGCTTGATCAAGGTAATTTCTTCTCCAGAATGGAAGGTGTTATACTTTGGGGCGGATCAGATGAGGGGCAGGTTTTTATGGGATAGTAGACGAACAATGTAGCTTCACCAAGGTGATTTCTTCTCCAGATTGAAAGGCGCTATAATTATGGGCGGAATTAAACAATTGAAATGATAGAACGCTCCACAAATATTGAGTGAACGGGTAATTAGCTTATGATGTGGGGACACATCCTTTTTGTATAGTAACTAATACGCTCTCACTTATTACATATTTTAAGTCAACTTCCGATATGCTTTGTTAGTACCCTGTCAAAAGCATGTCATTACAGGTAACCACGTACGCCACGTGCTAATACGACAACCTAATAAGATTTTTTTTTTCTTTCATCAAAAGGAATAGCTACTCTGGTCAAGAGCATCATGTTACACATTTCGGCCCTAGTGGATAGAAACATCCGACGCTTAGCTATAATGTGCATTTATTTATCCTTGATGATCCTTGATGTGAGTTGTTAAAGTGGAACTAACATTTTATCTGATCCAAATGAAAAAATCATTACGATCTGGAAAGGACATACATTTCTATCCCTTTACCGTTTTGCCTTCTGAAAAGCTATTGGGGAAATAAGTAAATTTAATACCTATTTGTGTTCCAATGTAGATTACACATTACTATAAGAGCAATTCAAACAGCCACGCCTCATCTTCAAGTATGAAGACATAATACGAGTGGTATTATGTATGATGTATGAATTGAATTCGCAAATCACATCCAAATGACATTTCCGACTGCGGAGCTGCAGCCAAGAGAACAAAGAGCGAACTCAATGACTCGCATGCCTGACGATAGTGAATGTTAGCTATCCGTGGCCCTCTTATTACTTTAGCTCTCTCTGAGGCGAATAAGACCAAAGTACATTATTATAGGCACAACAATAGGATAGGCTAATGGTTGTCCAGTTTAATGAATGATTTGTGGACTTCTTCGAAAATAGTTTTGCATACCGTCATATAAGTGAACAGGTTACGTAGTTGTACTTGGAGGAAAATATCTATATTTTGCGACCATGTCGCTTCAATAGAGAATAGGAGTATTTCATCAGCTTCATTATCACAATGAGAGAGAGAATATATCAGAAGATGTCATCATATCAAATGTTTCATAACTGCAAAATTAGTCACCCACAAAGCAAGGTTGCACAAACTATCGTCTGTGACACGTGAAATGTGTATATTTTTGGTAAACCCATGTGCAACAAAAACTGGTTGATAACGATTAAATAGCTTGGCTAATATATTCATTTTGTCACATAGTTGAAATTACCATGTGTGTCCTTGGGGAAATAGCGTAACTACTTTTAGCGACCCGTATATAAGTGGGCACTGCTATTCTATTTGTATATATCTTACAAAATAACGGATCCCCTTTCAGATTTTAAGCCAGTGTGGATTACGATGGATACGTTCTGCGATCTGCAGAAATTTGTTGTCTGTTTACACAGTCAGATTTAATAATGATTACCATATAAACATTTCAGTTGCGGATGTCATAACTGTTAGATCTACAGTCGAGCTTCATTGCAATTAGGAAGACGCATACTGCCACGTAGTTGTACCTGCTGCTACGAATCCATTGATCCTGCCGCCGAGAGTAATGTATTTATACACTTATAACACGCTGTTTGTTTGGCCAAAACAAAAATCCTATCTTCTGCTTGGTGTAAATGCGTTGTCGCAACTGGCGTGAAGTAAGCATATGGTGTTCTGCCTTTCATCTTACACACTATCCTGGCAGCTCCCTTTGTCCGGATAATATTACATCAATCACAACGCCTGCGGTTAGTCCATTTCATTGTTAGCGTTATGATTACGAGTGATTTGCACTTCACAAATGCGTTGCACATTACCAATATAATCCAATTACCATTTTTGCGCGATAGTCTGTGATATCTGTTGTTACACTTTGCTCGCTTATACGCGCCTTCATTGATAGTAAATACCCGCCACGCCATTAGGTCTGGGATCACGTTGTATTGGTTGCAGTACAGTAGTCGTTTGCCTGGCTATGTAATGTTTCTTCGTCTCGTTCGTCGCACTGAAAGCCAGTTTTTTACAATCAGGACGCCTTTAGTTTGCTTCCAAAAATTGAAGCCCATTCTGCCTTTTATGCGCGAGACTGTCATCATTCGGGCACTATGCGTGTGATTGTTGTATAGATTGATGCAAGACTGGGTCGTGTTTCATGCTGTTGAGTGTTCATATAGTGTAAGACAATATGATGCATTTAAAGTAGCAGATCAATGTGAGAGCATGATTACTGAAAAAACTGCAAAAAAATAAATAGTTTCAATAATGTACTATGAAATCGTTCTTTCAAGGTTCATTCTCGATTTTGTGTGTATGAATTTGTTTTTTGAATATGCTTAAGGTTGCTTTATGCAGTTATCAAAAAAACATGCTTCCCTGTGGGAAAATGGCAGCATTAATCAATATGGTTAGGATGATTCGAAACGGCGCACGGAAGTCAAGCGTGATATCCAGTATATATTCTTATTTCACAAGACTTACTAGAGTAATAAGCCTCATATGAGTTTTGATAGCAATGATACATGGTCCCTACATGTGTGAAAAGCTGCTCGTATAATTCTACGACCGTGCGTTATTACCCCCAATACTGGTGCTCAGGGGACAATCTGCTGTAATGTTTCTGCTGATAGATCAGTTAATAATGTAAGGACGCCAAACTACTTTGCCGACGCAGCTTGAGTCAAAATACCACAATGGTCCACATATAAGATCGAAAAATCAGTGTTTAATCAACTATAATCTTCCCATAAAGCAGCCTGCAAGACATTCTTTTACATAAGACCGTAATATGAATATATGCCAACTACCAGTAGCATTTAATGTTTGTTTATATACCAGATAGCCGACGTTGTAAAGTAAACCATTAAATGGTTGATAGGTTTTGCCAGATTATTATAATGAAGCATGTGTATTCTAAACCAAAGGAATATTTCAATTCACTCATATGTCAACAAATATCGCCCCATTATAGGCGATTTGTCTTGTGTCATTAACCTAGTGCTTAATCAATATTCCGTCACACTGAAGATATGTCACTCTTTTATTAGCCGAAGGAAGCATTGGTTATGTAAGCTTTCGTTGTAGGATCGTATACCCATTTGGTCTGTAGTATTAAGTTAAGGTTGACAATGTCGGAGCCGAGACTGCGATAAACGCGGTCAGTTGGAACTTGCCCAGAAAGGAGCATCTCCGGAATAATCGAATGAACTTGAACATGAATGCTTTGTGAAGCGGGCGGTGTTATGGCAGGCAGTTAGATATTCTGCGACCCCCAAGGTATTGGCTATTAGGCAAAGCAATGGGCAACCCTTGCCTTGAAGACCACAAATATGATGCGGCAGTTGTTGTTGTCTGTACGTATTGGAGCCTTAAGGCAGTAATAGGCACAACCAATGTATGGCCCTGTGTACCGCTAGCGTAAATACCCATCGATCACGTAGTTAAAGAGATTTATGGGTGGTGTGCGTCTGTGAAGGATAGAGCAGATAAACATATACAGTTATTGTTTAATAAACTTCCCCACTCGCAAGCGCTATAGAGATAGAGTTTCATGTTATCGAAGCACAAGTATGTGAATTGAATTATGAAATTCGCCACCATTCCCAAAATGGATTGCAGCTGATATAATGCGTTATTCGGAAAATGGAAGAAGCTATCCTGGTAAACGCATGGTTTATGCGCTTAACTGTAAAAATGTTATTTTGGTTTTTGTAATTATTCATCCCACTCCTTCATCTATCCCATCTAAAGCTTTAGGCACGATAAATGATTTAAATTGCTGATCAGACAGCTATTTGTGATTTTGAAGCAGAAATATTTATCACGCAAAGAAATAATAGATACATGATCGGGATTTGTCCGACAAGTTAAGCAAGGTGCGGTCAAATGTATATGTATTGATTGTGGTCGCACTTACTACCTACCAGTTGGAAGATGGACTTAGATGATGACATTTACATTGTATACAGAGGGTTTAATGCCCTACCTTTTTAGACGTTTTTTTGCGTCAAAGAGTCTCTGTCGAAGATAATGATGGTTATAGATATTATGATCGAGATCTTAATTTCTTTTAAAAGTGACTACCCCTACTGAGATCATACCACATAAATGAAAAGTGCGATAAAGTGCATTCGTCATACAATAGATCCAGGTGTTGGCGGTATGAATAAGCACCATGAATGTACGAAATCCTATTAGCTGTTTTATGATTTTGTTCGACTACCTGACCTTTCATTTCTTATTTTAATGGCTTTGTATTCCAATTTTGCAATGTGGACAACTCATACTGGTCAGCTGTTGGGCTTTTATTTAGTTACTTGAAATAGTATTCAACAGAATCTGTGTGCCTTTTTTCATGATGAATTTTGTTCAAATATATTGTTCGGGTGTAATATTTTTCGTTCACGACATGTCATTCATGAATCGTTTTTCCTAAATATTTTCCTAAGGCTGTGATTAAGGTCAAGCAAACGCTTTTATGTGATTTGTCGTAGCATATAGTGTAATATACCAACAACATATCGCGCTTATCTACTGTATTAAGCATAATTAAGTTTCCGACATGTTTTTGCTTTTTTTAGTAATTTTCGTATTCTTAATCAAGCATGCGGGGATATATAAATCATTATGCCAAGCGTTGTTGCTTAGGTTATGTGATTGATTTCCCCGGCTATATGTCCGTCTAGGTAGTTTTACAAGAGAGAGATTTAACAATTTGGAATGTTTTGTTACAATTATGAGAAAGAGGAAACTGACTGTTCTGGCTCAGTAGATGATAAGTTACGGAAATATATATGTTTAAAAAAAACCCAAATCCACTGGCATTAAAACTTGCATAATACAACATATCAGATGCGATACTTCTAGCAGATAATCATGCAATGCAGGGCAGCAGATTCGTCCCGAAACGTTGCATTTGTTGGCTAACGTACGAGTTTCCAAGCTGTTACCTAATTATTTGCAAATCAAGGTGACATTTGCATACTATATTTCTCTATTTTGTTATTCCATGAAGTGTCCCTGTTATGTGCAGCAGCTCGCCCATAAAGGCGATATTCGGCAATTACGTCAATGGAGCTAACGCTAAACAGTCACATAATGGCTGAAGGAATACAAAAGGAATTCAACACACGGTTTGTGTTATTCTCCTATCATTTCACATAATATACTTAATTTAAGTGAATCTTTAAACTATAAGCATTTTGCTTCGTGTTTAAGTTTATTCACGTCTTGTGATATTCTACTATCATTTCACGTAATATACTTAAATAAAGTTAATCATTAAACTATAAGCATTTTGCGTCGTGTTTAAGTTAACTGGCGTTGCATTTGTATTATAAACAGCAAAACTGTACCACATGCCCAAGACAGCTTAATACCAATTAACTAGGTACAAGAAACTCATTTCCTCCTACACAACATTCGATGGATGCAAAATTACTCTAATTACCATGTTCCTTCCTGGTATTGAAATCGGCTACAAGTTGCATCATATCATAATAATAATGTTTTCTGACAGATCGACTTAATGAATGATGATATTGCATCTGGAAATACAGGTATTGTAGGTATACAAGAGAGGGTAGGGTGTGAATAATATATCGTGATATCCCATCCCTGGATAGTAATTATGACAAAACCCCATAATTAACAAGAAAGCTTCTAGGCTAATGATGTATGTGAAAATTGACAGGTGATGGACCCATTGAAACATTTCGAATTATGTAGATGCAAATGCTATAGAGTTGGATAAAGTGTGAACCAAGTGAATCAATTGTTTTGCTCAATGATTACTATGTTTTGGCCGGTCTGAACTCTCAACAGCTTTTCATATCCATGTGAGCAATACTCCAATGTACGACTGATATCACAGTTCACACATATTGCTCAACGTATACTGAATAAGGTAGAGTAATGACGTCATTGTGACAGTTACTTGGCTTATCTTACTTCGCATGTAAGCAGCAAATAATATGTTAGCTAAATTAATTATAAAGAAAATGATAAGCCAATTAGTAAACCAAATATGCGTATGGCTAGACAACTATTAAGCAAGTAGACTGATGGCAAAGTGGATTAACTATGTAATGAGCTGAGTTTGAAGTAGCGGTTCAGTAATGGATGTCAGTGAATTCACGGGCGCATGTATTGATTTGACATGGCAGCCGTAGAGTCATATTCCGTACAACAGAAAGAAAAATGATTTTATGGTTTTAGGCTTAATAGTAAGTACAAGATAATCTGATCATCCATCTAACAGAAAGCATATATGCCATCATCTATTGTGTCGGCTATGTTTGTTTACCACCCGAACCGCATAGAATTGCATGTTAGCTGAGGTCTTGCTTACCGACATTTGTTAAGATAGTCCATAGAACCTCTGCTGATATTAGTATTCCTTAGTGGTAGATCAGAACTTACGATCATTTTATTGTACTTGCCTATCCGCAACTGCTTAATACGAGTTGATGTCGCTGTTGCTCTAACAATCACAAGGGCAATAGTAACTTATAAAGTATTTGGCCTCATAACTGTAATGTATACACATATGACAGATGTTCACGTTTCCTCTTATTGGGTCAAAATATCAAGAAAAATGCGGTTCATCTTCAACACCTATTCACATATAAATGTAACAACATACTCTTGATTTATTTTCCAAACAGAGCCTCAAAGAAATTGCATTTAGCACTCGAGTGGCATCTGAACTTGTATACTGCCATCTGGTCAATTGATATTCAATAGACGTAAAATATGTTCGGTTTTATATTCAGTGTTTGCTTAGGAATATCTACAGGCACATGCCTAAACTCCATTACATATAAACGCATTAGGTACAAATACAAATGACTGATTTGCATAAGATGAAATTGGGGACAAACATGTGGGCTGGTGGAGGCGATATTTGCTCACCATCAATAACATGACTTGTTAACCATGTTAACCTTGAGTTAAAGATGTTACTGCCTCCGATACTAGTGAAAGACACTTGTCATGCAAACTCGGAGAGATTGATGTCTCCTGCAGCCCTTTTCCGTGGAGTAGTGGTTAACTGTGTCGCCGTTCGACACCATGGTGGGTTCTATACCATGATTGAAAATCAACTTTGCTGCAGTCGGTTGTTACCAGTCTGGTGGTCTGGACGGATTAATTCCACAGCTATCATTTGTGAGTAACTTGAATCCCAAAACGACGTTACATTCTTGTCATTTTACGCATTTATTTTAAAAGATCTAAATCTGCAAGACTTGTTTTATACGCACACGGCATCGACTAACAGTGATTATGAAGACAGCGGTTGGCGTATTTTTGCCGTTACTGATGTTAGTGCGAAAATCGTTTATATTAATAGGGTACTGTGTGCGTCTATGCACGTGTCTGCTTTTCTCGCTACAGTACCGACGATGCTGCATCGTGTTTTTACATCACTCGTCTGCTATAATATCAAACACCAACGCATTATCCATATAAGCGATCTAAAAGTATGTTGTTTTCAACATAGCTATGCGCACAGTTGGCAACAATATACGGTTCTGGTATGTCATTCATATTAAAATACAAAAAATGTTTTGCCGATTGACGATATCGATCTTAATGATCTTATGGTTGAACCTGATATTTACCCGCGACGCTCTGTCGAGAATAAGTTCTAGGATAAATAATTTAAGGTAGTATTAAACTCACAGCTGTTAATTAAGTCTTTTCGTTGGTACCTAAATTTATATGTCCAGCCAATTATAATATTTATGATTAGAACGAGACCTTAGATCCAGAGTGGCGGATGCAATTGCGCGTTGTTGAGTGGGTGCATTCATGACGCTTGTATCAATATTCAGTAAAGCCAGCAAATGGAAACGTCAAATCAGGGAAGTAGAATCGGTCGTGGTCGAGAGAATATCGACCCACCATTAATACATCCGACGTGTCGCCGGGATTGTACATGCGCTGTGCCGCAACCATATACAAACACGTAACCATTGGATAGATTAAACACGAGGCCTGATGTAACATATTACAAATCGTTCTCACGAAATGAGATGAATTACAGGCCATCAACGGGAATAATATCTAATGGCCTTAAATTGTATGTGCCCACGCGAACAAATGGATGGTGTTAATGCGGGTCATAGGGTTTTTGCACAGCTCCAATAATGTTTCAATGTCCCTTTTAATGGAGTAAAAGGTTTTCGACATATCGTTAATTGCTCATATACACTGTCGTACTAATCAGATATGGAAACCTTGATGTCCAGAGACATGTTAGACGTGTAGGCCTTCCTTCGGAAATTCATAATCTGTATCTATTTGACATTGAATGCACGGCAGACACAAGATAAATGACCTGACACGGGAATTATAAATTGATATTGCTAGAGCTGAATCTCGGGGGCATGATATGTCCTGAGTTGAACACGGGGACGAAAGCTTGTTTGTTATATGAACGGTGACAAGTATGTTGCCAATTAGATTGAGACGAGAACCGATTTTAAAGTAAATTGGTATGATTGAGCAAATCACAATGATGTTTCGTACAATATAGAGTCAGGTTGTTAAATCATTCTTACTGGATATCATAAAGATCACTAAACAATCTTTGAGTTAGCAGCGAGGAGTGCAAACATAACGCCACTGACTAAAATATGCTGGTTAAAGTCGGGGTTTATTTACTTGGTCTTGTCCTAGACCATGTATGTTATGAATACGGTGAGTTTAATAAGATCCAATAAGTTGAGTGGGTCCTATCCTGTCTGACAGAGTAATGAAATTTCATCCTCTTATAGCAATGCAATTGAATCGACGGGAATCTAATTCAGTTGTCAGTCTAGAATGGGGCAATTTCAAGATGCTCAATCATTTAGCGAGTATGTGCTTATAACTGCAAACCTTTAAGTTCATTATTATTATTGAAGGTGTTGCTATCGAGGATTTGATTACTGACTTAGTTCTACAAGACCGCCGATACATAGCGCTTAGGTTAGCCAAATCGAATCAATCGGCAATAGAAATAACAGAGCTCAAAAATCGGTTGAGACATTATTGTCAACCATAATGTATCCTAATATCGATCCAGATACATTAACAAAAGCTGCGACATAAAGTTAGTAATAGCAATAGGCATGGCTACATCAACACAAAACTCCGTACAAGATAAATGATTTGAATTAATCGCTGATTTTACTTATAATTGCAAACTCCAGGTTACCAAAATGTGACACAGATTACTTATTGGTTTGTATTCGCGATGTGCAATTCACTACAAAATGTGCAAACGTTTAACTGCTATCAAAATAAGTTTGAATTAGGATTATTGATTCCTGCAATGTTGAATATAATGGCACTTATTTCAATACAAGGACACCGATTCACAATGTAAAGTTGATGACAAAATCTATCGATGGTGCTAGCCGGGGTAAATTCTGTATAAGCGTATCACTCGCCTAATATAAAAACAATACGTCTGTAGGTAAGAGACGAAATTGAGCAGTGATAGTCATTTAATATTCAAGGCTTTCTCAATTTTCTAATCGAGTTGCTTAGTAATTCAATTTTCTTACAATCCATCATAGAAATTCAAAGCGAACCTTATCTAATTGGCTTTTATAACTTAATAACACTAGTTCTACTGGACCTTTGGATTACAAAGGATCCAGCTCATAACGACACTATATGTATCTTCATATGAGGCCATACACATATAATACTGCGACACATAGTTCTGACATCAAGGAGCGTCATAAGGATTCTGGTCATATATATCAGGATTTTGATTAGTTTTTCAAACCAAACAAGTACACTGGGCATAATATAAGTGAATACCATCGACTATATAATGGGTCGATAATGCGTACAATAAATACGGCATTGACTTCTCAGTCATCAATGTTGCGACCTAAGTAAAAATGAGGATCGCTACTTCAGGGTCTGTACATGTTCGATAAAGTGGACCCATTTTGAACTGCGAAATTCGCCTTTATGTGACAGATTATTGGAATTAATATGAATAACATAAACCTGGCCTTACTTTTAATGTCAAGTGTGATTTAAAAGGCGTTTTGTAACCCCAGCTATGTAGCCACTGCATAACATATGCTGATTAATATGTCGCTTGAATTGTGCCTAATTAGGCCATATTAATTTCTTTTCTAACAATCGGCTGCCTATGACTAACGACATGAATAAACTCATTCTTATATAAGCGAAAAAAAATTTTGCACGTAATTAGCGCGTCATGATAAAGCTTATAAATTATAAAAAAAATGTTTGTGCGCATCACATTGAAAGATTTTGCGCTGTGTAGGTCAATAAATTACAGCTTAATACAGCCGACACTCGAACAGGGATAATCTTAATAAAATTCTCTCTAGATGAAATGGAAAACAAATATGATTAGCACAACATAAAATAATAAGGGCCCCATTAGTCAATGTTTACATCGCTGTTAGTGTGCGCACGACACGCTCCCATCATTAAGATTCCTATGGGCTGTTTGTCATGTCCATGGGGGCGTTAGGGAGGGGAGAGGGGCTGTTGGCATTGACAATAGCTATAATTTCACAGAGCACTTGGTGTTAAGGAACAATGGGTTGGGTGAGGACACTGCCTTCCGTTTTCCATACTAATTTCCGCTTTCCTCGGGGCTACTCCTGATATCTATCTGCAACCTGCATGCTTGCTACCCTGAACCTCCCAGTCAGTTGATTTACGTGTTCATAAATCAGTTAAATAGCCCTAAGAAGATTGACCCATATACGATTAGCTAGTCCCAACCAACGCCATTGCCCCACACAATAATGTGACATAATAACTCTAAGAAGCCATCACATCAATACTGTTTAGGCAGAGCTAGAGGAGGAGACCGTAATGCCCACTGCGGTAATAAACTGCTATGTCGGGGAGTTCTGGATCAAGATAAACAGCTAATATATCAAAGGTAATGTCAAGGAAACTCATGCGATGGGGCAGTATTTCTGGAGATGATGAAGCTGTAAAAAATATACAGAACGTTAGTGTCCCTGTAGCACCAAGCTTTATCGGTGCGTGAATCATGATGTGCCAGAAACGAATATAACTATGAATATCAACGAATAGCACTAGCCCCATTGTCTCGCTGTATCGCATTTCCTATCAAAAAATTTTCTATTGATGCACGGATGTTTCTGTCGACTTAAATTATGTGTTGAGCGCTGAAGATACACATAAGAACAAAGAGAGGAGATTAAACAAAGGTGTGGAACCTGGAGGCACTGAAGAGTGGTAATGTGTTAGCTCTTTTCCACAACCGTACAAGAGCAGTAGAAATAGTTTTGATGACTTCTGAGTCCTCATCAGCGATTCGTTTTATAGTGTGCAGCTGATTTGTATGAGAGTGACACATACATGTTATAAAGCGGTATGTTTTTGCGCACGATATGCTTATAATCAAATATGCACATCCAACCAAGCCATTGACAGTGTTCGTGTTAATGTGTAGTGCAATATCGTGTTAATATTCCTATTAAAACACACTGCCGTTGTCGTATAATCGCGCGAACCGAATATGATCGTCAAAAATAACCAGCCTAAAGTGTGTTTGCATATGTTGAATTATTAAATTCAGCAAATATAAGGAAACTGTGTTAATTTCAATAAAAAGCGCTTAATTTGTGCAAATGATTCAACATCTAGATATGCTATATTCTTGCACATCATCCGACGGCTGACCTAATTGTTAATACTGGCTTGTGTTAGTTCAAATAGCGACTTACAAATTCTGCAATGATTTTACTAGCAATGTCACGCAGGGA
Organism: Urechis unicinctus; assembly: GCA_034190875.2. Lineage (NCBI taxonomy): Eukaryota > Metazoa > Annelida > Polychaeta > Xenopneusta > Urechidae > Urechis > Urechis unicinctus. Next base: position 48,422,249 of record CM067351.1, on the reverse strand, counting down.
AAAATATTCCTGAAAACATAGCGGATGTAATATTGAGTGCATTCAACTAAACAAAACAATGATTATAACGCATGAACATCATCGGTTGCAAGCGAAATTGGAAGCTCTAAAATAAAACTCGTATGCCATTAATCGGTACCCCGCCATTATCAGATATCAAAGTCTTATTTCTATAGCTTTAAATAGCAAACCATTGATTACGTTTCATAAGCTAGTTAACGTTTACTATTGCTAATGAGTTTGAAACCGGAATTTTAATGTCAGCCCTTACGCAGTGATTACAAATCTGAAAGTAATTATCCTTACAGCACATAAAGAGATATGTCGTCTTATTTGTTTCTAAATAAACCCCAGCGGTTTGTTAAAGTGCAAGTAACGTCTATTTTCCAATCCCTAATCAAAGTTGTAATAGGTGTATTTAAGCCTGTGAAAGACGTTTCCGACAATATTTTCGTCCATAGATGTCGTTTTGTGTTTTGTTTTCAATATTTCCATCGATTTTTTGGACCGTTTTGGCATATGCGCAAAAAACGACGGCCATTGGCTCCTGAGTTTGTGACGTCATATGTCACCGTCCAGCCGGATAGCGCAGTCATTTCCTCGTTAGTTTACATGGAAACTGTGGTAGGTGTGAGCATAATCGTATCTTATACCGTCATCATGTACATCATATACCGCAACGAATCACATCATTTAATGTGGCATGGAGTACTTGTTCGCCTAGAATACATTAAATTGCGATAAACTTCTATTATGTGGTGTGAAAACGTCAACCAAAGGGGACCGAGCGATAATACAGGCAGTACTGGAACACAGGTCTTTTCTTGTGCTTTTATTTGATTTAATCGCAAATGAAAACTGATACTACATTAAATGGGGATTTCACTTGATATTTCGTTTTTGTAATAAATTGAGTAAAATTTCAATAAATTATATTCTCCTTGACAACAGAAAATATCAATTTTATTTTAAATATTGGCACTGGTTTTGGGAACCGAGACCTATCAGGGATAAGCTGTTACAATTGAATATACCTCTCCAGTGAATTGTACAGGATCCAAGTTCAGTGACATATGTTTATGACTACATATATCATAGGCCTTTAAAGAGTTCAAGGCCTTACACTAGTTCTTTGAATTACCTGGGGTACCAACCTCAATAATACATACTTTATCTTGTCCTTATTAGTTCTATATGTATTACTTACACCTAGTACAGTGCATAACTGCCATTATACTTTGCTTTTATTATATGTCAAGGGAGCAAAATGTCCTCAACTTCCTCATATACAGACAACTCCGGAAGCGATGAGCTGGATTACAGCATTGAGTGTTCGTCTCACCAAGAAGAGTAACTAGGAACCTAAAAGGGGCATACAGCCATGCAGATTTGAACCTCCAGCTAAGACAAGGCCTGCAAATTCTCCTCAAAAAGAAGAGGACTTGAGCCGACTGGGTAATAGCACTTGGTATTAGCACATTTCAGTCCAAACAATCTCCAACCGTTTGCAGATATTTTTGTTTTTATTTTACAGTTGTCTTTAAGTCTTGCTTCAAGTCATCTTCTTTTTCATGTTTTATGTCAATTTTTTGTTTGCTGAAAAACTAGTTATTCATTGTAATTATGTTCTGTACTAGGTGCTCATGTGGGCCAATGATTGGAGTAGCAGAGAGTAAAAGCTGCCAGGAAATTCCACAAGTTCTCGAGAAAGTAAAATCTATGGGCGTGTCCTGTATTACAGCACACCAGGATTTGTCTCAGGGTTCCTGTGTCCCTGGACACTAGAAATAGCATAAAGTGCTTATATCCAGAAGTACAAGAAGAAACTTACTACTCAGCATGAGTGAACATACTTCAAAATGGTCTGGTTCAGATCATAACTTATGAAAAATATTCCTGTACTGAATGAAAAGTTGTGAAATTCTCTTTTTATTGCAGGTTATTCCGATTCACTGCATATATCGGCAGTTGGTACAGTGGTGATCGGGTAATCTAGGCAGACATCATAGAGTGCCACTGCCAGCTTGTGCTGTACTTAAAATTAGAGATGTTTTTCCCAAGGGTGAATCAGTTTATGTTGGTTTCAAACTCTCACCATTACAATAATAAAAGGACAAAAATGCATTATGTGTCTTATTCTGTTATTTACATTAATCTTTGCTCAAAAAAATTAGAACCTATAAATGATACTACACGCTGATGACAACCAGCAACAAAATTCAGTCAAGGGCAGTCCACCTAATTTATTATAGCATATGCATAAAATGATAGGAAGCATCAATTCCAAAATCATGAAAGGGTAACTTGTTACTGTATCCTGTATCTCGTACAAAAAATATTTTATCACTCAAATAACAAATAATTTTTGCAGGATATTTTATCTATCCTGTGTCATTGCACATCAATCATCATGATTAAATTTCGCCGGCACATTATACAAACAATGCTTATACAATTCTGCTCACAAATACCAACAATGTCTGGTTCTTATTCACTTGTCTGTGATAATAGAAATGGCAAAATATATACACCAGTCCAACATATATATTTACAAAATTAATTCTCAGCAAGCCACACAGAGGAAGCATATATCAGTGGTTAATATTGTTGTTTAACATCACTTTCAACATCAGAGGTCATATTGTGGCGGTTACCTCACCAATGATGTTTAAGATGATAGGTCCACAGCTGTGGTCTAGCAGGGTGGGTGGGTGTTTGTCTAGTTGCCCAAATGTGGCAAGTTCAAATCCCACTGTGTGTTTTGCAAGGTGGTGCCATTTGGGCGATGGGATCTTAAACTCCAATGTTTGTTCGTCATTTTACACCACCCGTTTGAAATGACCTTTGATGTTCAAAGTGAATTTTAACCCCAATATTTACCATTTATTTTGTAAGTATGATGATAAGAAATAGTTATGTCCTTTTGCACTTGTTAACAGACAGGTAAAATTAAATGTTACAAGCTTGACTTAGCTGAAGCCAATGCTGAAAAATAAATAGAGCTTAGATGTTATTTGTAAACAAGCAAATATCAATCGGCCAACCACCAATATAATGCTTAAGCCACCACCATCAACTCCATCACCACCCCTCCCCTACCCCATCACTACCACCACCATCATTCATCATCACCTTTAGATACCTTACTACATGACTCATATAATGAAGAAACCTCTCCATATCTCAGCCTCCTCCTCGTCAGGGTAGTCATACATTTCAGCAGGTGCTCCTGGTTCAATGGTCATCACGGATGTACTTATTGATACTCTTGTGCCTGTCGGTGATGATGCAGTCCAACTGGAGTCCTTGGTCATCCAAACGAAATGACATGCTTCGTTTGAGGCCCTAGATGCGAATAATTGCAGTACTGGGACTCACATATTCGCACAATGATGATACAGACTGGCAGATATAAGGGTAAAGTTATATGAAGCAAATTTGACAGTAGGCCAGTACTGATACACTGAGCACTGGGTATCGTCCGAAGATTGTTTAGGACAAGTGTAAGCTACTGTCAGGCTAGCATACATCTACATATGGCAGCCTGATGAGACAAATCTATATGTTATCTGTGAAACAGCCTTATAAAACTTGAGCCGCCCCACACTGATCACTACCGGCCATGTAAATTTTGTCAACGGGCAAGTGCAAATTCTGTTTTCAAAATCAGTACGGAAACATAACTAATGAATTCTAATACGACTTTCATATGGGAAATGTAAGGATGAGTATATTTACAGATTCTCAAGAAACCATGGATACAAAACGCTGATGAGTGTCTGTAAATAGTGATAAATTAGTACGACAGCTAGTTCGCGAATAGAAACGGCGTCCGCGGTAACATATTCTGGTGACATATGACGTCACAGCGTCTTCGTTCATCGTCGGCGTGTGGTCGGGAAGTTCCGAATGCGTTGTTTGTTTTTGCTTATTTCTTGTTTACTACGCTTCGGATCGAAAAAAGAACTGCAAATTATTGATCAGAAAATCGCGTTCTATATGATCCCGAAAATTCCTATTTTACCCATTACTTGCACTTTAACAGCCTGACTACAGATACCAACTCGCCACCCTGAATCATCTTGCTCGTTGTGCTGTTAGGTTATTTTAAAATGCGTGTGTTATGCTCTCTATGTTAATACAGAACTTCATTATATATAACATTCGATGTCGCTGAAGCAATACAGATCCAGGCTAGACGACGCGACTTCTTAACGACAGGTGCTAGGATGCAAGAGATAATCTTTTAAAGGTTGTATTATTTAGTTAAACAATTGCCTAACACGATATGTAGTTGCCCCTGCCAAAGTGACTCTGCAAGTCCAATCTTCATGTATACAAACCACTGCAGAGTCAGACTTGAAGTGCGTTGTTTCACTAGTCTTCTTCTACGCTGAAACGTCAAGCAGTAGATTTTGCATTACGCACTATAACGTTTGAGGTAGGTGCTATGTTACCAGTGTGTACGTGACTGACGTTCAGTGCCATGAGGCTCCAGGATAAAATGCTTAACCATTAGGGTTTTGTGATGCTCGCAATTTTAAATATGCTCAGTGTTTTGATTATAGGTATTTTTATCAGTTGACTAAATAGGCTCAGATATTATAATATAGTGGCATTATTTCGCGCTTGTTTAGCATGTTTTATTTCCGCCGGTCTGCATAACGTGGTGATAACCCGACCTTTTTAGAGGCACTTTCCTTTTCACGAGCCCTTTCGCACCACGCATAAAATATCCACACTCACTCAAGGCAGTTGCAGGACATCTTTATATCCATGAAAAGACGTGATTATGTTGCGCACAGATAGCGTCATTTACCAACCCTTGTGTCGAATTAATCAAAAGATTAGGCGGTTTCAAGCATCAAAGCAGTCAATATCTGTTATAAGATAATTGTGTCTGTAGACCCATGCATCTGTTTCAGCCAGTCATAACTAAACAATTAATAGATGCAATCCAACGAAATCACCATCTTCTTTCAAACCAGTCGTAGTTTCTTGTATTGGGTTTTTAAGGCAGTAGTAGAATTTCCAGCATTCTCTTCATACCACAACTAAACAATCGCAATGAATCTGTACCAAGCCAGAGGACGATTTGCTAATTTCTAAAATCAGAAAAGTCAGGATCACAGGGCAAATTAAGTCCCAGTTTAACCCGATCTTGACGTCGGTAATCTGTTGTTGTAACCCCTGTATCCTTCCAAAACTCCGCAGTTGTTCGACTTTCCAACGCAAAAAATCTGCTTTGTGCGCCATTGTTGTGAACATGAACCTCTTTGTTAGTACTGGGGTCACGTGCCTAGTTACGCCAGGTGCGCTGTTGCGCATGCGCGCATGCGTAATAGGGGTTACCGGGAAATAGACTATTGGTTAGAACGATGAATAATATATATATATATATATATATAGAGATAGAGATATATATATATAGAGAGATATATATATAGATATATATAGAGAGAGATATATATATCTAGAGATATATATATATATATATTCTATATATATATATATATATATATATATATAGATAAATATATATATGCATATATATATATATATTTATATATATATATATGTTTTATATATATCTCATATATATACATCTATATATATACATATATATATATATATATATATATATGCTATATATTTATACATATATATATTTTACATATAGATATATATAAATTTATATATATATATATATATATATATATATATATATATATATATATATATGTGTGTGTGTGTGTGTGTGTGTGTGTGTGTGTGTGTGTGTATATGCGCAAATGTAACTTAATTGAAAGAATTGCTGTGAATATAGTTGATATTGATGAAAAGTATAGTTTCGTTTTCTGATAGAAGCACTGAGATTGAACATCAACTGATATATACCTGGACTTGTTTTTCAAGCAACAATGATAATTTAGGCAGTCATTCTCAGAGTGTGGCTTCAAGGAAATAGATTCTAGCTTAGCATCCCCGCAAATAAATGTATATATCATATGCATCGAGACCAAGGGGAACTAAGCTGGTACACATTGCTAATTGCATGCATGCAAACAAAACATCGATATTTAAATGTTTGGTTCATAATTTAATAACAATCAGCACTGGCTGATAATCAGAAACCTCAGTTATCTTCAAATAACACTAAAACTTTGTATTTTTATCCTCTTTGAGTATCATGCATACTGCAGTACTGTCGTGGAAATAATGCAACTGTAAACACGGACCCTGAGCCATGTCTTTTGGCCGTTGGCCCGAAGCCCTTGCCTTATTTGACCTCCCGAAATTGACAGAATGAAATGCAGCTGCTTCAGCTAGCCTTAGCGATCTTGAGTCTATCTATTGGACTGACAAATACACGAGAGAAGTGCGTGGTGTGCCTAACAATTATACGTGTATTTCGGGCACGTTTACAGCTGTTTTCTTGTATGCTTAAGATGTTCAACTCAAAATTTCGACCATAAGTTTCTTAAACGGCACTAATTGGTAAATTAACCGCATATGTAGGCTCGGGTATGAGTGAATGCAACCTGGATAGGGTTGTTTATGCCTTACCTGACATCATTATGCATTACTACGGCAATAAACTTATATCACAGCGGGGTGTCTAACATCAATACGACAAGAGCACAAAGCCTTCTGTGCTGAGTAAGTGTGCACCGTCCCTGGCTGCCGATAACTAGTTCTTATTAGGCTTAACCCAAAAGACCATATCTTCGTATATAGATATTATAACCCTGAAGTATGCGCCGAACTGTGTACTTTTTAACAAGTAATTGAAATGTTTGATGGACAATGGGCCAAGCTAGCCAAATGTTGTTATATATACTCTACTTAAAAAATACAGTTCATCTCCCTCTCTCATTCTCCTGCTCTCTCTCCCTCTCCCTCTCTTTCCCTCTCTCTCTCTCTCTCTCTCTCTCTCTCCCTCTCTCTCTCTCTCCCTCTCTCTCCCTCTCTCTCCATCTCTCGTTCACTCTCTCATACATCGCATCGCCCAGATGCCATCACAAGTCTGACGCCGTTACATTGCATGCTATATGTAGATAATTGTTATTGTGCGTAGTTACGTATGCGCTGTGACAGAAGGTTTTAAGCTACAATCGAACAAACGAGTGGGCTATCCCTCGTCGCTATCCATGCACACATACGATAATTCGCGGTTTCGCGCATTTTATCTAAAGCGCTACCAAATAGGATGTGATTATTAAACAAGTCACAGAGCGTACTATATTGATAACTAGTAGGCAATTACTTACAAATATAATTTACAGTTAGCAGGACGATCTAGCAGGTGTGAGTGGAAAACACCTTCGGATGGATTATCTTTCGTCTCTCATTGGTGTTTATATATTCATCATCTCCTGGTGAAACATCAATAATTTGTGAAGAATAATGGGTAGTTTTATGCAAATATTCAAATACTGGATATATATTCAATCTTGCAGTCACATATGTGGCCCAGCGGTAAGTTTTAACACATACTATGAGGCAATTTCACCTTCACATCGCATGTGTGTGCGTGACTGAACAGGGCCGAATATGACACACAAATGAATTCTAAGGAAAACAGAACCCACACTCATTATAAACATAGCATATAATTATTCAGATAAGTGATTGCATTTAATCATTTATTCAGCCTCTGAAGCCAATTAGCTACATTGAAATGTTAAATTATGTAGACCAATGCACCATTCAAAAGGGCATTATGGGGATGAATTCATTACTGGAGCGCCTGTAGAATGGAATGTCTAACGGGCAAGAAGAAAACTCATTATTCAACAAAACCCCCATACACGGCACACCCTAAATATAGCTCGCAGATAATAACGTGTTTTAGGCTTTCACATGTAGCCAAACTGTGCTAGCCGAAGTAAGATATAATTTACATGAAAGCGATATGCATGTGTGCTTGTTGATTTCGTTGATCCAACCACGACGTACGGAACAGAGTTGATTACTGGATACCCTTTCGAAATAAGTAAGAGTACAAATGTGACCTGCCATGAAACGTTAATGTCGTATTGTTGCACAACGTGGAAGTGGAATAATATTTTGCTTTGGCCCGATGATCTTGGCCGTCAGTGACTTTGGCACGGTGATCTCGGCCGTCAGTGACTTTGGCACGGTGATCTCGGTCGTCAGTGATTTTAACTGCCATTGATCGGCCCTGATTGATGTGTGTGTTGCAGCGAATGGTGTAAAATATTCATACCGATATCCAATCAAAAACAATTGATTTGTGTTTTTTCTCAGCAACTGCATCGGCGCTTTGACAATTGCCTATGGCCATGACGGGCACCAATTGCTAGACGGGTTGCAAAGTCTCATTATGATTGATTCCATTACCCTTCTTGTTTTTCAAAATGCAGGAATTTTGAAAATAATACTTACACAAAGGTATCCGTAAGATCAACTAATCATGAAAAGCTACATAATAATTGTATGTAACCCATTTATGATCGTAAATCGTAGAAGCTGTTCTCCTGACGCTAAGTGAATAGTTATATCACTCAAAGATTCAAAGAGCGCCACAACATGGCACACGATGCGATGTTACCATGATACGTTAACGATGAGTTCCGCTGGAGAGTCGTAAAGGATGATTACAGAGCGACAAACAAGTGACATGTTCTGAGTGTTAAACTCTGGCTAATCCCCATCACACCTATGGTTTACCGGCCCGTGGATAGCCTGGTTAGATTGACAGTATCTTAAGCAATGCTGCTTGTATATATTTAACATCCCACCGCTTCTGTAAACGGGATGTGGCAAGCTGCTAGATAGAGGTACATGTCGCTGACTCGTCTCAGTTGAGTTGACAGGGTGAACCCTGTCAATATCGCAGCTTTAGAAGTATAATGGCACTTGCTGTGTATTACAAACATAACATTGATTTACCAATAGACTCTTTCAGAAGGCATTGACGTTAAAACGGTGTTAGAAAGTCAGCTGACCGCAGAAGCTCCAGATGAGGGTGCTGACTATATTAATTCTCATAACCCTCCACTCACATTTAAGGATAACGAATCCATTTCCGATGTCAGTTGCTTGTTTCCCTAAAACAGCCTCTACCCATCTAAGACGTTTCACCAGGAATGTTTCGCAGACTGATAGGCAATGGAGAGATCGCTAGTATATTTGGGGGTGTAGCAGCATCACAACTAACATCCAACTTATCCTATCTACAATAACAACCCTTTATTATCCATGTCAAAATGACATGTGGCGCCTTGTATGGCGATCAGTCGTGATGTTAGTTTTAGAGATAACAGGCTACTCATTGGTGTTCTAACATATATAGAAAGTGAATGGCAGATTTTTTTTCAGGCAATCATTTTTTTTATATACAATTGACGAGCAACAAATCGAAGAAAATGAAGCTGGTCAGCAGTTAATGCTTTAATGAACCCTTTGCTGCGCAGATCATTCATTGCGCGTGCGTCGATTTATCGTATGTTTCATGCTTCTTGGTTTATGAACAGAATATGCCGCAGTCAAATTCATTGCTAAATATATGGAAATGAAATAAGCCTCATGATATTAACGTCAATGTTGAAATAACGCAATGTCAAATAAATAGTTTAAATGCACCCATTCACTTTCGGTAGAATAGGGATGTAAGACCTCTGTTCCTGTGCCTCAGTTTTTGCAGTGTCTTTTATAACCTGAGGGAAACCCTTATTTTCCGTTTGGTTGCCTTTGGTTCTCAGAGTATGTCATCAGATTCGGCGAGAAGACGATGAAACTATATTAGCAGTTCACCTGATATTCCCTCAGACTGTACTCTACCTGCTGAATATGTGCGCTTTTCTGCTAACTGTGGTTTAGCCAGGCAATGAGGTGTTCACTATGATTATCATGTTCGGTCATCGTTGTTTCAGTTAATATGATAATATTAAAGTTGTCTGCAAGTGGTCTGAACTAAGGGTTTGGTTGCTATTTTGATGCAAAATTTATTTCTTAAGCGCGCAAGTTTTGTTTCTACGCACCCGGAGCATGACATAACTACTGCATGAAATATCGATTTGCTAGGAGAGAAAAATATTGATACCAACTGCTCGTACACCAAGTTTAGATGTTGATGCAGTAGTATTGCTAAACCGATGATTACCACAGAATTGCTGCCATTTTTAGGGAAGCTGTGAGCTTTGATGATGCCATAAAAGTCGACCCCAAGATGCATGACCACAATGAAAATCCACCCATTTCTTTGCCACATTTGGAAGAACACCGATGTTAAGGCATCAAAGGCACACCAGCAATAAAAAAATGATATAGTAACAAGCAGCTAGTCGTTTATTTATGTTATATCGCCTCTGCCGTATCTCGTTATTGGAAAATGTAGCTTCCAGTCCAGGAGCATGACGACAATGTATCTAGTATACGAAAACAAGTATTCTATGCAAATGTACCTTTTTACTATATTTGCGATGCCGTAAGCTGCAAAATAAGGCAATTACAACGGGTTTGAGTTATTGATTAACTACTCTTATACGTAATATTATGTACATCTTCTTAGTGTAAGAATGCGTCGTTCTTGCAGCGATGTATTAATGTAAAGTAATATATAAAACGATCGAGTGAATTGGTTGATAAATCAAACAAGAACAACAAAATGCATTAATATATGAGTAGCAGCAATGTAACTGACGCGTGTATAACCAAGAATGGTTGCGCTGTTTGACATGATGTTTTTTTCAATTTTGTTCGTTATTTACATTACAACTGAGAGTTACCAGAAAATGATTAAACTCATTATCAGAATATTGCTAAGAGCCATATATCGCAAACATAGCCTTAGATATTAATTAAAGACATACGCCGCTGATACAAGCATACGGTACATCAATATCATATAATGAGCGTCAGCAAATGAATAGATTAGTGTTTCAAGCACATGTGCAGCATTGTTGTCTTCAGGTACATATGATATCTGCATTAGCAGCAGCTTGAGCCGCTGACCAACAGGGGATTACTTTTCTTTGCTACAAAAATGCACATCTGGGTTAAAGACTGTCCTAGGCCATTTGATCTAATTCCCGCTGATGCATTATAAATCATCTTCTTGTGTTCATCTGATTTGAATCCTTCAATGACATCACCTCATTGGTGACGTGTTTCTATTACGATGCAGAGCACCATTTGAACCGTTTCGGAGATAGAAACGACGTAATTGACTGGTCAATATCCCGAAGATTACAATCAATACCACTCCCCTGTTTTGACTTTTCCATTTGCTGACTAGAATAAATAACGGTGACAAACATTTTTTATTTCATATTCAATACTTCAGTAAAATCACACATATGTGATATGTTCCATATGACAATAAGCTGCCCTACTATGCGGGGGTTCGTCCTAACATAAGCACAAACAGCACGATAGACGACTTTATGCGTGCAGGCTTATTATACTTGCAGATAGCTTATGTGAACCTAGCCGTAGCCCGGGCGACCCCAGTCTTGATTGCTATTCCCAATTTGCCATGATGGTGACCTACAATCACCTCGACCAGCTCACGTCCCTGTCCCCCATATTGCTTCATACGAATCAGTCACACGTAATAATCCCAGGAGTGTATGTGTATAATGTAGGTTAGACACGTTTCTGTAGATGCTCCAAAGCAAACACTGAATACAGAGCTTCGTATATTCGACATTATGCGAATGGTTTTATTCATGTTTAGCTGCTTCTCCTATGTAAAATGCAATTTCCCTGAGGATACTTGACGCAAATAAATTCAACAAAGTCTAATGTGGTATTGATATACGAAATCGAAATATTCATCTGGGGTCATGTGTGTGGTACACCACATCTCACACGATATTGTTGACCCATTGAGAGGCGAGACAACTAAACAGTGGACCACATCTATTGACCGGAGTAAGAGTAATAAATGCCAATATACATGGTGAAAAGTCACTCTTTTAGTCTACAAGACAATAGTGGGCTGACGGGTAATCCAACGAACATTAAATATTCGCGGCTCTTTTATCCCTTTATACAGCGTTCGTTTATGGAACCCTTGCCGGCAGGCAGCTGATTAGAAATGATGTCGCTGTTTGATCCCTTATTAATCATTCATAAAGGTAGAGTTATTTACTTGCGACGTGATTAGGCGTCCCTCTATTGATAACTGATATGCAGCTGCAAACAGCCAGATGCCCCGTTCATCTACAGAAACATAACAACAGCTTTGCTCCTTTTGACCTTTATTTGAAATAAAAAAGCAATGTCATGGGACATTGAAAGCACCCTTTCACACATACTTGGGCACATTTCAAGCAAAGCTCATAGAGAGTTCGACGTGGTACTAATTCTTTCGAAATAAAATAAATACCTAATATCATGCCTGGCTGCGATGTGCCACTTCGAATCACCTTTATGATTTATGCTGCCATTGTCCGATAGGGTTGCCGCGAAATATTCCTAGACATGCAACATGGTTTTGGAAAACATCATAAATCAACCTAGCCAAAAACAATTTTACTTTGCAATGCAGAATGCTCACAATCTAAAACGAATTTCTTCATAAACCATTAGTGTAACTCTTTGCTTTTTTTAATAATGATGCTTTCAAATTTCAACTGGTTGTAATGGCTATATTGTCAACTGCATCGATCCTTTGCCTTCTTTTGCCTTACGATCAATGATTGGAAACTCATGACTCAAATGATTTTATTAAATGGTGGTCTGTTAAAGATAATTAACACAGACAGGTAGATTGGTCCTTTCGCGCCAAGCACGTTGCGAGTTCTTGACAATAGATCATACTTCTGGATTCAAGTTAGTTGGATCCATAGCAGATGTGCATTTCGACCTACAGGTCAGTGGTTTTGGGTGACAACCAAGCTGTTAATATCAGCGGTTGTGATTGCGATTCATTTCCAGCTGTAATGCAGACGGCTGACATTGGGATTGACAAGCGGCTGGTCGCGCTTTTAGTGGAGCGAAGCTACATGGATTTACTGGTGCCGCAGCATACAATATTGGAACAGTGGAAAACGGAGGAGATATAACCAGTTGCTCATATTAACCCAAGATTATCATTGTGTAGCGTATGGCAGCAACAGAGATTGGACAGAAGTCTAGGTACGCAAAGAAGTTGTTATTGGCAAGCGATATGTCTTGAAACTGGTTGATTTTCCAGGTATTTCTTCACCCCAATCCTGCAATATTTTCATTCGCGATTTTTTTGTTATTTCGCGAGGTAATTTCACACATTTGCACCTAATTGTGCACTGTTGGAAATACTAGAATGCAGGACATGTTCACAATTCTTGGTACCCAAAACATCGATTTTTACAATACCAAACATACCACAATCCGGCTAATAGCGTCTATTTGTATGCGCCAGACTCCATTTTCTCCACAAAGAATACATTTGAAAATACGGCAGTTACAATTGACTAAATTTAGCTTAATTTAACTTCAACTTTATTTTTTGCAATCCATTTTTATTAATGATATCGTGATATGTTATAACTCAATTGACTGGCAAACAGAAGTTATATTTACCCTGTTAGTTTAAGACATAATCGTGTATCAGTTCGAATCTAAAGCCTGTGTAATAACAACTGGAGATAAAGAAAAGCATCGAATTAAAAAGCAAGGTTTCAATAAGCCCTAAATCAGAGGCGTGATATATACTTATGATAAAGTATACCTATCACAATAAGCGGATAGAGATGTACTGAAACGCCAGTATCCGCGTTCTTATTTGACATTCATATAAATGCTTGCGATATACGTATACATGTGTAATCAATTGAAGTATCACTTATATATCTGCTGCTTCCGCTAACCTTGCTTAATCGGTTAAACTGATAGATTCTAGTAATGGGTAAATCTATCTTTCAAAAATTCACTGATTACTGAAATATATAACGTAGCTTAATCAGGCAGCTTTATATATTATGTGTCTTTTCAGAATGTGCCATCGGAAATGTGTTCAGCAAAGCATCAATCTACAAACAATATTACTGAATGCCATACAAAAGATGTTATCTCTTTTTTCACTTTAGAAACCAGAATGCCATTCTAAAGTTTAGCCACAAATAAAGTGTTCTATTCCTAAATATTTTGGGACAAATGAACAGTGTGGGTTTTTGGTAAAGTGTTCGTTTGGAAGCGTTGTGAGAAGCATCACCTGTGCGAACAATTCGATCGACATCATTCTAACCAAACCCAAATATAGCCACTGCCAAATCCATGCAATGTGACGCAAAAGTGAACATATCTACTCTAGAAAACATCATAGGAAGAGCGTAAACCTTTCACATTTTCACTGTTAACATAACAAGTGCTTACAAACCCAATATAAAAGATATGATGCAACCAGGATATTTATATCATTTACAACATATTTATGTCAAATCGCTTTCAAACAATGGTGTGACCACACAAGTCATGAACGATTGCGGTACATATAACTTATCGCAAATATGTATTACTCCCTGATAAAAAGCTGACAGTATATGACAACCTACATTGGTCAGGTTCGCCTTTCAAATGCCCTTGGTAATAAGAGGGCCCTTACATTAACAACTATTAAGCAAATGAGTCTTTACATTCGCTCTTTGTTGTTAAAAGGTCAGACGGATTCTTTCAAACTGATCAATATCAGATTTCGTTCCTGGTTGCAGCTATGCACTAAGAATTGTCAATTCAGTAGTTGAACACAAAGCTTATATAAACACAGCCAAACCGTATCGTAGTTACAGTGAAATAAACATCGTAGCATAATATACCCTCGCTCACTTTCACTCGATATCAACAACGCTTAGGTTGATCAGGCCTTTTGATGTGTTTTGCATATATAACTATGCCAAGGAAGATCGGCACAAGACAGCTGGCAGTTGTCAAATCATGCTCTAAAGTATATAAATTATAACGTTCACAACAATGAACACCACATATGGTATGTATTCCTACCTGTAAACGAGACATAGATATTTGCATCTTCCACGCAGTAAAACAGATTCACGGTAAAATGTTATCATAATAAAATAATCAAAGGATAATGAACATTGATCATACGTTACGTGAACATGTTTAGCCAGTAACATTTCTCTATAGAGATAAGATTAAGGGATATACACGTTTTCTGGCAACCTATTTACTATTTGCAGTTCCGAATTATCATGTCTTTGGCGCCAGATAAAACGGGAGGATTCACGGAAATATTTGCGTCACTAAGGTTTATCACTAGCAATATGATATATATACAATATCGATATTTTAGGACCGGTGCTGTTATTAATCAACAACGGTTACTTTAGTATAATGCTTTCTAACCATGATACACTTTCCAACTGCGAAATGATCCTGTGGTTGTGCGTCGATGCACATGTTGGGATCACATGCATGACTAATAACCTTTCTTCTCATAGTGCTGCAGCCAATATATCTCGCGACAATTGCTAATACCCATCAAACCCGACTTCCAGTTGGGAGGTTCTTTTTGTGAGCATGATGTCGGAGCTTGAGCTCTTAAGGTAATTGGCGCTTCCATTGCGCTCGGAAGCTTGGGTACTTGAGCAAAATGGGCACATGCTAAGATGTGATAAATTTTTGCTTTTCCCTCCTGATTGACTCAGGAGATCGGACATTTCAAATCAAGTATTTATTCAGCGGGTGTGGAGTACTGCCATAAGAGCCTTTTCTCCCTATCAAATGAAAGAGTTGCGTTTCATCGCGCTGTAGCTTTTAATAGTCCAGTTTCCATTAGACCTTTAGGTTAGACGCTGAGCGACCCCGTTTGTAATTCTGCATTAATGCAATTAGTTATATACAATAACGGATAACCATATATGCATTTAGACCAAGAGGTGCTTCTGAATGTCAATACCTTTATCAATGCGGAGACGAATCAGAATACTCATACGCTGGAATTAAAGACAGCACATGCGAGGAGGTTTCCTTTCCAATTACTTGGTTTGTCAGCAAATAATTGCTTTATTTTTGTTATGAAGGCCTAAGGTACATAGTGATCACCCTACCGCGGAATATAACGGGCTACAGTATTGCATTGATGTATTGCAGCAGCCAAGTTAATGTTGGACAGTTAAATGCACTCCAGCGACCTACAAATGCAGAAGATCGCTTTCAATGTCATAGCTTCGTGTGACGTTGGTATTTCAGTTGGTATCCTCCAGCAATGTTGGACATGGTAGGGTCATGAAGTAGTTCATCATAACATCTTAGGAGTCGTAACCATGTTTAAACATGCAGAGGACTGTAATCTTTTGTGATCCTAGGGTTGTATTAAGTACTTCTAATGTTGTACAGTAAAGCAAGCCTAAATAATCAAAATCATTATATTGTAAGAAATATATGAGTGAGATTTAAAGAATACTTTGATCTTTTATCCACATTAATTGAACGCCTAATCATGGTCAATATATTCAAATACACACGGTACTTACATCATTTGCTTATAGCTATTGAATGAGTGGGCACACAGACGAGTTTTGGGTCGTATTTGGTCTCGGTAAAAGGAAAACAATTATATCCCCACCAGCGTTAACTCTCATAAAGGGCTAATGTCTGCATTTTCATACGATTTGATGCAACAATTTCTTTTGTTGTAATTTACGAAAAATATAATGCAGTATCAAGCCCACATTTGTTCTACATATTGCTCCGCTGCCGGCACAATGACAAATGACCATACGCTGTTATCACTCATACATTGAATGAAACATTAAACTGGATCGACTGTCGAATGACCACCTGACCCAATGTGCATTACAAGCCCTTGATATACATAAAATATTGCCTTTAATGGATTAGTCAAACGCGCTGCAGATACCGATCTCATTGGCCTTAATTTTGCTGGACATCAGTATCATCTCTTGCAATTTTGTTAGAAAGCATCGCCACACAACGCTCACTTTATCCCTTTGGGTTGTTAGCTTGTGAAACTCTTAGCTTACGTGTCTGTCTAAGCGAGTTCCGAATTTCGTCTGGTAGAAATATTTCCATTCAAAGAGAATCATTTATTCATTATGTTGCCATGAATGTGTATTTGTCATACAAAATTAGACAGTGCGAGACTCGAAACATCATTACAATATTATCCATGTAAACGGATACACAGTGGGCAATTATCACATCATGGGATCGAATAAACCGGATTTTGATATATAAATTTTCTTCAGACTTTGCATTCTAATTTGCACTCTCTTGATATCAGGTACCAAATATGCCAATCAGTGTCCTTCAAATAAGTATGTCACGTCGGCGATGTATATTTAACCATGTGTGGCATACAAACAATCAGCTATAGATAATAACGCTGAAGTGAGTTGGTGTGGTGTCACACTGTTAAATCACTCAATCTACAAGGGAAACAGAGTTTCTGATGTAGTAAGTCAGACTTTCGACCTACCAGCATTTTAGTTACCCACAGAGAGATTTCGTTCTGAGGGTCATTAAAAAAATAATTGTCTCTTCCCAGGGAGCAGCTAGAAAAAATGTTCAACCTAAAATCCGGGATGTCACCACTTGCTTGTTTTAGAGATTCCAAGTTGATTTGCTGGTACCATTTCGTTTTTGTCAGTCATTCTTTTGACGGCGGAGTGTTTTACGGGCAATCCAATCTTATGGAAGCGAACAGATATGCTGTCACTGACGATATCAATATTTGTTGCATTGCATGGCGAGGGATTAAAGGATCCTGTACGCTAAAGGGTTCAGTGAATATACAAATACAAACAATAACCATTTCTTTATGGATTACGAGGATTCTCAATAAGCGTTAGGGGTTTACTACAGAGGCTCCAATCAACACAAACGCAAGTTTAATGGTATTCAGCTCTTAAAATGAAGAAGCTAGTCGGAACAAAAGAAAGCATACACCGAAGCAATACATCAAACAATGAATCAGATGTTTTTTGAGCTTTTATCTAACACTCTTCAAACCGTTTATATTGCAAACGCTGTTTGTGCGCTCGGAGTCACAACATACCGGATGTAATCGATTTATAGTCATTATATGACTGTTTAAATTCTATGACGCGACCAGGCATGTATTTCTGCCATAGTTTTCACTGTAAATAAGGTAGTTGCTGTCTTGGTGGAACGTTATTTGAATTAACACGATTGCTATCGAAGTACTTGTGTTATACAGCACCGACATATAATATCTCTGACCCAAACAAAAACGCAAATGAAATATACTGCGTTTCAAAACCAAAAATGAACCATTTCAGCGATATATATATAGATAGATATATATATATATATATATATATATATATATATATATATATATATATATATATATATATATATATATATATATATATATATATATATATATATATATATATATGTATGTCTATATATATATATATATATATATATATATGTATATATATATATAATATATATCTATATATATGCATGTATATATATATATATGTATATATATAGTATATATATGTGTCTATATATATCATAATATATATAGTATATATGTATATATATATGTATATATGTATATATATATATATATATATATCTATATGCTTATATATATATATATATATATATATATATATATATATATATATATATATATATGCATATATATATATATATACATTTATACATATATAGGCATATATATATATATATATATATATATATGTGTGTGTACATATATGTAAATATATATATATTATATATTAATTGTTGCAAATATAAAAAAATATGAATATTCATGCATGCATGCCCACTGGGTTAATCAATGAAGCACAATCACGAGAATCGCTCGAACCAACCATCCTCACTGCAATAATAATTAAAGCTTGTAGCTGTCATACGGTCCATTGTTTTATGCAAATGCAAACACTGACTGCTGACCATCAGTTCCGATTATTATTGCTGGCTGTTCGACACATAATGTTACAAAACATTTATGGCGGTGGGTGGTTTATGGTTAATGCTTAAATACTTGAGAGATAACTACTCTTCAGCGAGTTTGTTGCTAACACGATTCCGATAAATGACTTATGCAATCACATGAGGATGTGTGGGACGTAGCAAGGCAACAATGACGCCTATCCGCATTATGAATGAAACTGAATAAACATCAAATTGAAAAGATGTACATCATTCATCATGCAGGTGCGTATCTCCAGTCATCAAATTTAAAATTTCGAAGCAGCTTTAACAACTATGCATATGTTATCAAATGTTTAAAACCATGTTCGTCACTGATCAATCAAAGTGGCAAAGTATATTACCATAAACAAGAGTGTAGGCGAATTTGAACTTCAAATGAGCTGCAGGACGAAACATTCCCTATCTAACATAAACTCAAGCACTACACTTATTATATCGTAAATGAAGCTGAAAGCTTATCACATTTCCCAAACTACTAGATCTTGCAACAATTGCAGCAATGTTTAATTTAATTCCAATGATCGCGGAGATCGTGGGACATTGTATACTACTTGGTTCAGCCTAAGTCGGGTATAAATCAACTGAACATTACATTAAGCACTCTGCCAAACATTGCATTCAAATCCGTCCTGTGAACATCTTGCGTACCCGGGCTATATGCCATTTTCACGAAATTAAACATAACTACTGTTTTGAAGTAATTTTGGTGGAATTCAACAACCCCACATCTAAGACAAACACAGATTTTTCCATAACTCGTGTCGAGATATGGTATTTCACTCACATATTCTTTCTTTTCTGGCACTTCTTAAGGCGTAAATCGCAAATATATTAATAGAACATGCGATAGATCGGAAGGTAACGATTAATGAAATATCTAACTGTAATAAATCATTTTATTGTTCGCCTCTCATAAACAGTCGTTTCAAGACATATTTCCAGTAGGACATGCCAACAGACGCATAAACAATAAAATGGGCCCTTATTCAGGTACAAAACACGCTGGGGAGTTCGGCCAACGTGACTAGTAGTACCAGATAAAATAACACATCGAGCAGCTTAACGATATTGTAACTCACAAGCAATTATCAAATTTAGATATGCAGATCGTTTATAGTACCTTCAAGCTTCGGTATGCGATGTCCCATAACCGCGAAATATTTGACTTTATGACACAAGCTTACACAATATGAGTTATATCATTTGTGGTGCAATTTGTTGTTAATGAATATGTATATAATATGTATATAATATTGTTATGAATGCAGACGCCGCTTGTGTCTGGATGGTCAGTGCCCAAAGCTCAATGCAACGATATGCAATTGCAGTTTTCTAATATTGAAGAATTATGCAGGTGTCTCACTTCTCTTTGAAGGGCATCAATTGCTATACAAATAATTAATGGTCTGATTACAGGATTTGGTTACTTGCGGCACTTGACCTTAAGTACTTAAATGGTGATTAATCACAGCTTAGGTGTAGTCTTAGGTCTCAGATGCAGTAATGCATAAAGCGAATTCCTTATATGCTTCCGCCTATTTCCTTCCCCCAAGACCGTGTAATGCATATTCAGTTCACCCGGAAATCTTCACCAAAGCCAGATATATATTCGGTACAAGATTTACATAATCAGAGGCAGCAGGAGACCGACTACGACAGGCATCAACACATAAGAGCAAACGCATCCAGATTTGACAGTTCTAATGCGGCATACGCTATCCTCTAACTCAGGGCAGAACGTACACTACTTGTGTATATACATTTTACCTTTCATACCTCAATGATTTGCAAAATATGCACCGCAGACTTGTGCTGTGCAAATGAATACGTCTTCAAGACATTTATGTCCGCGTTGAAATAACGTATTATCATACAATTAGAGGCGAGTCACCCTTTTGCACTCTATCCAAAATGAAAACGCCTTTGTGACATTTATATCCGTAGTGAAGTACCGTAATATCATACAATAAGTGCCGGGTTACCCGTCATAAAAAGATGTGAGACTTTTGTACCTGTTCTGAATAATAAGTAGCTCAGTCGCGTAGCTCTTATTATAGCTTGTCTTAAAACCTCACTGCTCGCTGAAGTTTTTGTACATTCGTCTACTCGTCATGCCAACCTTACTTATCAAGATCATTGTAAAACACGCAAAATAGATATGGTGCGATACAAATGAAAATAGTTCGGAATCAAAACATACATTATCTGTATTGATGCTCGGAACTTTATGCATACCTTGACTATCGTACAACGTAGCTTTTCTCATATCCGAAGATCGGAAATCAAAACGTAGGCACACAACAACTCTACTTGTACGGACACCATGTTGGTGGTGATCGACGTGTGTCGATGAAAAGTAGCATAATCCTTCACTACCTATTTATATGGGAAGAACAGTCTGACTTAATTTAGCTGATTATGTTTAAAGCAAAAATCGTGGATATCCGGCATTGGGGCTTAGTTGAATATGTTTTTCCACAATGCTCAACAAAAATATTTGAACAGGTAAAGCTTAAACATGGAGAAAGAAAGTGTGTCCACATTCGAAAGAAGACATGTGTCAAATAGAAGGACAAATAGAAGCTGGGACGAATAGAATTCGGAAGAATACAATAACGCAAGACAAGTGGCGACTTTGCTATTCTGCCCACTTCGGAAGCAACGCTTGTACTGCTAGACATCTTATATGTGAACTGTTGCTCTTGAGGTAAAGCGACTACCCAGCAACCATACAAATATCTAATACATATGTTATTGCTGTCTGAAAGCTGGAATGTGTTTGACCGCCCGATGTGCATAAAAAAATGCTAAGAAGAGCAACTCGCGATAATGTTAGTCTAAACACAAGAACAAGACAACAATTGGGTCCAAGAATATATGTTTTCCTCGCAATTTTCAATATCAAGTCATATATCAATTGACAACTGCTATATTTTGATTCAACTAGAAAAGGACAGGACCATCAAAACATACGGTATTTAATTATAATCATTTATCACTGCGTGCGATATTTCAGCTTTTTAGAAATGTCAATATTTCTGAACAAAGCACCACAATAACCGAAAGTGTGGGCAAGGGACCAAAGTACGACCAAGCACATCTAACAGATGCTTGTGACCACAGACGCACTTTTATAGAACTAATATTGAACTGTGCCGGCAGTCTGTTGTTTTAAACCCTACCGGAACAAAGCACCACAATAGCCAAATGTGTGGTCAATGGACCAAAGTAAGACCAAGCACATCTAACAGATGCTTGTGACCACAGACGCACTTTTATAGAACTTATATTGAACTGTGCCTGCAGTCTGTTGTTTGAAACCCTATCTTGTGAACAATGCGATACCCGTGTTGTTGCGTGATGGTAGCCGTTTTCAACGCAGTCATGTTCTGGAATTGCGATTTTTATATAATTGTCTGGAGTGGCTGTTGATTAATCATGCATTTTACGATAGCCGCACGAATGGAAAAATACATTTAATCTACGACAGGTTTTCACCGGATATTACCAAACAGCGTGTCGGAATTAAAACATGCCTAACACGCGCAATTCAACTCAGTGTTGTTACTAGATTTATATAAAACAACTTACATTGTCAAGAAGTTGATTGAGATCCTAGTATCGAAACTGAGGATATTGTAAATGCATTCATAGTCATCCGGGAGCCTCATGACAATGCTAGTCCGACATGTGTACACTGGTAAAGTAGCATCTACCTCCAGCGGCGCAATAGTAAGTAATGGAAAAAACACTAATTCATCTTATGATGAGGTAGAAGGTTCGTTGGTGGAAAATACCCAACCTGTCCCCATGCACAATTTAACAGCTTACATAGTCAAGTAGTAGATTCAGATCCTCGTACCGTAACTGAGGATATTGTAAATTCCGAGGATCACGACAACCAAATACAAACAATTTAAATCGCTTGATAGTCACCAGGGAGCCTCACGATAACGCGTGTCCGATATGTATACACTGGTAAAGAGTCACCTACCTCAAGCGTAATAGTAAGTAATAAAATAAGCATTAATTCATCCTATGACGTGAGAGGAGGTTTGTGGGTAGAAAAACATTTAGCTTCTCACACTGCAGTCATTTATAGATATGTGTTCGGATGGGGGCGCCATTAAAAGAGACATACAAGCCGTGCTCGATGGGTTTAGAATAATAACTGTGGAAATTTTTGGTCACTTGTAAGTGGCTGAAGATGTCGATATGCAGAGTTCAAACGTATACCCAAGATACCCCGCAAATAATGTATAGCCATCAGTTACACTTAAATCACATTCAAGGAACCATAATTGACAACTTGACTCTTAATTACGCCATTCATAAAATTTGCATGTAATAGTGACGCATGCGCTTAGCAATCGATGGAATCAAGCATCCATTTAGTATTTTATAATACGCGTTAATTATGCATCGGTTCATTCTTGCGGGCAAAATAAATTAAAGTCTATTGATCATTATGCGTAGCCAGATGCACTACATATTGGCAGATACACGGTCGACTGGTTTTGCGAAGCATGGACTACTCAACTCAGATTTAGGGAAGCATTTGCTTCACATTGCAGCACTGGAATATGAACATTAGACCACTTATGGGATTCATCTTAGACGCTTATCTAATATACACGCGAGATTTATTCATATGAACATCTCAAGGGACAATAGCATACCAGCTGCCGACTCCATTATAGCCGCCAGTTGATTCTGCATGCATGTTTATTCTATCACAGCGACTTGACCATTTCACGTGATGCCATCGACCACAGCAACACACGTATCCTAACATCTTTTGTCTATCGAGTGCTCTCGCTGACCTTATCGTGCAGCTATTTCGTTTATGAGTACTTTTCATCAGTGTTAATTGATAATAGACTATGACGGTGCCACATATGATCTGCAATACATTAAATGAGCGATGCTTATACTTCAAATTGTAACGTAAGTACGTCGGATGGTTCCCTCGCCGTTGACGTCGGATGGTTCCCTCGCCGTTGATTTAATAACTGCATCGAGGGAACGAATGATAAAATTGCCACTGCATATGCCCGTCAGAGAAAGCTATTTCTAGTACCTCTAGTCGTTGGATTGCGTTGCTATGCATTTACGGGCTATAGATTTGGTTCGCGCCAGGATGCAAATTAATAACGTATTAAGGCAGATGAATCTTAGATTATTGGTTGTTATTATTACTGCTTCATTCTACGTACTCACCCGTGATATCTATTTTGTATTTTCGATGTAAATGACTGTAGACATGTTTGCGTATGATACCATTATCTTAATTTATTAGATACCGATAGGAACTAATTGTTTAGACAATGGACGAGGATTGCATGAAATATTCGCTATGCATATACGAGCTATAGATTTCTTTTTCGCCATCAAGTCGATACCCAAGCATCAAAATATGACCCATTCAAATCTAATTCAGCATGCTGGTTATCGAGAAGTAGGTGGTGTGTATTTAACCTGTATGTACGGCGTTTATGCAAGGCTGTTGGTGGAAAATTTCACCAAGCCCCTAGCACACATCGTAGGGCTTTTGCTAATTTCATGACTATAGTACTCACCCGGTTTGTATTGTATATAAACCTCCATTCATCGATTCATCGTCATTATCGGTCGGTATTCCATAGTATAAATGTAAGCGGAATAATGACAAATATGACAAATGGAGTGTCAAGAAGAGGTAATATATTTATGTCCATGTACATATACCTTTTGTTCTATATAGGTGTACGTAAATGTATATATATAAATAAAAATGCATATTTATCATAATATATATGTAAATGTATATATATGTGTACATATATATATATATAGATATACAGTGAGAGAGATAGGGTAGAGATCGAGGCATTCAGAGAAAGGCAAAATGAGATCGATAAAGAGAAATAGAGAGAGAAAGAGGTAGAAAGCCTAGAGGAGACCTTGATGTAGAGAGAGATCGAGTGAGAGAGAGAGGAGAGAGAGAGAGAGAGAGAGTCGAGAGAGAGAGATGTAGAGAGAGAGAGAGAGAGAGAGAGAGAGAGAGAGAGACAGAGAGAGAGATTAAATGTCTGACTCTGCAGGGCCATATTATGGTGATTCAAAAAGCGTGCGGCTGGGATTTGACAGTGATATATAATGGTATTATTGAGTAGTTCAATGAATGTAGTTCGCTGAAAAAAGAATTTCCTATAGTTGAAGCACGAACAAACGATTGATGCACATAAACAGCATGTCCATGCTAACAGTCGGTAATCTTTTCAATCCGGTATGTTGCTGTTACGTTAATAATGAAAAAATGCGTGGTCTGTGCTATACAATGTAATTTATATTAAGTCGAATATATCCATCATTGTCCACTATCCTTTTTTAGCGAACACTTGTTTGATTGGCACAGCTGACTCGAAATGTTTCGCAATTTTCAAGACTCAATTCTTTATTGTATAATTTCTTGAACACCGTGAACATGCAATTGGAGTATCATAAAGCACATCGCACCCAACGTCCAGTAACATTTTGTCGGTAAACATGATAGGCAAATGGCGGCAAAACTCAATATTGTTATGATGATTACACGAGGCAAAATGAAGCCGAGCGACATATTAGGTATTTGTTCAGGATATGCAAAGAAGTGCGCCTCTTAAGTCATAAAATAAAAAACGATCCGGGATCGATGAGTGTGACTGATGTTCTTCGGCATAAATACATCATACCGAAAATAGTTTGGCGTTAGCACAGCCTTTAATTGTCGACTTACAAAGATGATTTTATTGTTAATAAGAAAACAATTTTTGTCTTTTAGCGTAAAGGTTTTACCCCGTTCAATTCAATTCTAAATTACAGCAGAAAAGCATTTATACGAGATTCATTTCGCAAACATTCTCATGCCCGGCAATGATCTAGGTGCGCATGTTTAGATGTATGTGCGGTAGGGTGTGCAACGGGATGAGGTGTTGTCTTTTGTGTTGGCTCTCTTCAAATATGATCAGACATTTTTAGCTTTTATGGGGTTTTCGTCATCGATTTTATGTTATTAGTTGCATCTTCGAAATAATAATTCCAGAAGTTGATTTGAGAATAGCACATGAACAGTGATATTATTCAATTACTTCTATGCAACCTAAGCAGCTTGGCTGTCAATCGGTGCTTGGTTCATGTCATTGTAATTTCTCACACTTAGTTTCGACATAGCAACAGTGTATGGGGTCGAATATTAGTCAGGAACTTTTTGAAGTCGACAAACTATTAGTTTCGGTATAGTTGCGTAGATGAAGGTAATGATGCAGCCCTCCAATAGTTCATTGATAGCGCTGACACGTTTGCATACCTGTATATATGAATGTGTGAGAAAGCAGGCGTTATAGGATATTTTTGTCATGACCCTATGTTCATTATTCTCGATGGATTCGTTATGTCTAGGTCACATAATACTTACAGGCTGTCTACAGGCTGTCTATAGGCTGTCTATTTGCGGTCTTTGGACGTCGTACGGGCCAAAACTTGGCTGTAAAGGGCATTATTTGTGTGTACATTTTTGTCTGTGAAATGTGTATTATACACAAAACACCGTCTTATGATGCTTTGATTAATAAAAACAGGCAGAGCGTACAATATACGTATTAAAGCCGTTTGATAATACAAAAGAATTACATCCACTGAACTGTGGCCACTTAAAAAAAAGCCACACTTGTCCGAAACAATAATGTTTTAAATGTATCTTCAAAGAGTATATGAACAACCCGTAGATCGCCCGTAGACCACTCGTAAAGCATGTGACAATAACATGGTACTGGGGATAATTTCTCACGGGCTTCCTACGGGCCACAGTCTAGACCGTAAACACCATGTGACCTAGGTATCACGGAACAGACCGCACTTGCACTCTAGATCACGAGGCGTTGGATACATTATGGCATTTCTAACAATGCTTTGAGAGCAGATTTGAATTATTCTTCATAGCAAAAACATATGATCCTCAGATGTTAAATACAATAGGATGCGACTTACATTGAGCATCGGTATTTATGCTAAATTGGCAGTCGCCAATTCATCAGAATAGTATGCAATTCAGCAAGGTATTGCTCACCTTACAGGAGGTACAATCAAAGGCACGAGTTATATTGTTCCCACTGCTCCAACCTCCGTCTAACATATATCGTATTCATTCAGTTACAAACCATGTTGCAAATGGAGTCAACGTTTAATCACCTTCATCTGCCTGCCATCATATCGCGAAACCCTCGTGCTTCAGTATTTGCGAGATAAGAAGGTATTTTTATCAATAACTGTGCACACTCAGCTGCTCCATTGATCACAATCAAACACTATCAATAAGAGCCTAAAATTCACCCTAAGGCTCCTCTATCATGTGTAGAGGGTATTTGTATTTGTACACCTCTCTCCTGCCAACACCGGCGACGCATAAGTGACTCCCCGTGTTGTCCACCTCAGCGGGAGCTTGGTCTGGTTAAAACTAGCAGTAACGAAAACCTGCAACCAGCGGAGCATTAGTCAGGTAGTTATTTCTGTTTAATCGAACAATATGTAAGCAAACATCACATAGCAAAGCCAGCCACTGTACCCTATATTGAACGGCCCATTTTAATCTGCTGCATGTACTGCATCTATACTCCGTCCAAACGTAGTGTAAAGCTACTAACATTTTGTTTATGCTACTCCGGTATATTGAATTGTAGTGTATGACTAATCCAGTCCAGTAGTAATGCATTCTAGTGCATTGGTATATGATAGTAGGCTCATTGAAATATGGTTCTAGGCTATTCAGGTCCAGCTGCTGCAACTCATTTAATTATGGTGTACAACAGCTTCAATCAATGGAAATGTGATGTACTGCTACTCAAAGCCAATGAAAAATATGGTGTATGGCCACTCTTTTTTTTATCAGCTCTACAGATGGACATATCTTATCATATAAATCTGCTTCAGCTATATCCAGTCATCAGCTGGTAAACATTTGATTGCACCTTTCCTATTAAACCAGCTACCATCCTTAAAGTTCATATGGACTTCTCTTATGTTGATCCTACCCCACAATGAAATATATAACCGTATAACCTTTTACCCATGAGTTAATAGGATAACCCAATGGAGAATAACTTTCGATAGCGCCTTCCTTATAACGCAAGCTAGCTGCCCCAAATTATGCATGGATCCCTGTGATATGTATAAATTCATGCCATAAAAACCTAGCTCACTACTACCTTTATCCCCTGAGTTATTTAAAACAAACTTTGTTGAATGCATGTATCCTTATTAAGCAAGCTAGCTGTCC
Source organism: Urechis unicinctus (assembly GCA_034190875.2). NCBI lineage: Eukaryota > Metazoa > Annelida > Polychaeta > Xenopneusta > Urechidae > Urechis > Urechis unicinctus. Next base: position 48,394,027 of record CM067351.1, on the reverse strand, counting down.
CAAATTACATATGAACCCCAATGATGCTGATGTTTCCCTGCCATCTAAACAAAAATCCCAAAAACCCATGTGTTATCCTCGTAATTCTCCCCTTCTGTGTTTATAAAAGCAGTCTAGCTTCCCCCAAGTATTTGTGGACCCCTCAAATGTTGATGGTAAATAGACATCCATAATCATCCCTTAATGATTTTTGACCCCTGAGATAAAATATAATAGTTGTATAAAATTTCTGTACTATTTTAAACCAAACCAAAATGTTTTGATGGTACATTTCGCAAGAAAGCAAATGAGCTGATACAAATTACACATGGACCCCTCTGTTGCTGATGGCAACTAGTGATAAAAAATGTAGCCCTTAATGACTCAGTGTCTTGAGTTATTACAACAAATAGTACATAGTAAATTTCCTAGTCTCCCCACATTACACATGAACTCTGCCTTTGTTTATGGCTCCTTGCAAGCCATAATTAACCTAGATGGTTTGTAAGAAACAAAACTGATTAAACCATGTACGCCTTATAAAAGGTTGATCCAATGTTTTTTTTATAAAGCAAGTTAACAGCCTCAAATCATACATGAAATCCGCTGATGGTGATTATTCGTTTCAGTTCTTTGAAATATGGTGTACAGCTATTGCAGTCTATTGAAAAAGAACACCAATTATTCCAGTCTGTTGAAATAGGGTTTACAGCCAGTCCAGTCTATTAAGATATGCAGTACAGATACGAAAGTCCATTGAAATATGGTGTATGGCTACTCCAGTCCATTGAGATATGGTGCATGGCTACACCAGTCCATCAAACTATGGTGTTCTTCTACTCAGGTCCATTGAAATATGACCACTGACTACTCCAGTCTATTTATATTCGGTGTACTGCTACACCAGTCCATTGCAATATGGTGCATGGCTACTCAAGTCAATCAAAATATGGTGTACGGCTACTCAAGTCTATTGATATATGGTGTACAACTACCCAGTCCATTGAAATATGGTGTATGGCTACTCAAGTCCATCTAATTATGACTACTCCAGGCTTTGATATATGGTGCACGGCTACTTCAGTCCGTTGAAACATGGTGTACAGCTCCTCAAGTGCATTGAAATATGATGTATGGCAACCCCAGTCCTTTGAAACATGGCATGAGGCTACTTAAGTCCATCTAATTATGAACCCTGACTACTCCAGTCCATTGAAAATGGCATGTGACTACTCCAGTCCATTGAAACATTGTGTACAGCTACTAAAGTCAATTGAAATATGGTGTACGACTACTTTAGTACAATGAAATATGGTGTATGGTTACTCCAGTCGAATGAAATATTGTGTATTGCTCCTCAAGTGCATTGAAATATAATGTATGGCTATTCCAATCCATTGAAATATGATGTGCAGCTACTCAAGTACATTAAAATATGATGCATGGCTACTCCAGTGCATTAAAATATGATGTATGGCTACCCCAGTCCTTTGAAATGTGGTATATGGCTTCTCTGAAGCATTTAAGTGTGGTATATGAGTACTCCATTTGAATAGTATCTGCAGCTCTGCCAGTGCATTGAAATGTTGTCAGATTTGCTGTAGTATATCAAGCAATTCCATCAGAGCGTGATATAGAGTTTGTATGGGATTTCTTTTATTATTAACTTTGATGAACTCTACACACATTTTATCATTCTAAATATCTGGTTAGTCACTATGGATTTGTGTGCCTTTTTATGTATGACTATGAATTACTGACCAGATAATCTGTGGTTGGATGTTATATTGTATCCCTTCATCAAACGTCCTTCCCACCTGTCTTTCCAATATATTCATTATTCATTCATATTATGTCGATATTTGATCAGATTCTTTGCGTCAGAGTGGAGACAGAAATAAACAGGTGTACAAGGAAAAGACAGGACATCCCACCTGTCACAAGGAAAATTAGAAGAGTACATGGCCAATGTTTAATCAAATCAAATCATATTTTATACTCTGCATGGATTTGATTGTCTGTACATTTCATTTAGTGAATTAAGTCTATAATGAAGCTATAGGTTAATTTTCCGCCTTGGGCATTGACAAGTAGGACATCAGTGATGATCCAATTAATGTATGCAGGTAGGTTGAATATGTTATTTGGCTAATGTCCATTGCATATAGTCTCACTAACACAGACATGCTGTGTTAAAATAGTTGCAGTAATTTCTCAATGTACAATAAGACAGGGGTACCTTGTTTTGAACAAATGTAGGACATATTATAATCTATAGCACAAATTATGCGGCCTTAAATTCAGCTGACGGATATCTGTTAAAATTAAGTTCAGATGAACGTTTTTTCGGATTCTTTTGGTTTAATCTATACTTGAATGTATTGATGTTAATTAGATTTTTGTGAGTGTTAAAGGACCAAATGAGTTTGTTGCTGCAGCCACTGCTAGAATGTTCTGTGGAAAACCTCAAAACGGTTTTTTTTAACACAGAACCAGTACTGTTAAACTGCTGACACTTACAGTGTAATAATGCTTGTATATGTTACCAGTTATACTAAAACATCTCGAAACAACTTTTTGTTGTTTGTAGTTCACTTTCATTTTGCATTGTCAAAATACATGCCCTGATTTAATTCAAGGGTGTAGAACCAAATTGTCTATCTAAATAATCACAGATAAGCAGCATATTGTTTTTACCTGATAGCAGTTATTTTAATACGTTGATTTCAAATGACATATTTATAGGAAATTAATGCCAACTCTGCTTAAAACATACCAGAGATATAAGTTTTGTTGTGCATGTACCTTAATACAGTTGCGAGGGCTGCTTTTTCCTTTCCTCCAATGCATCCATGAAACTAGCAAACGTCTTTTAGCTAACTGTGCATTTATTGTAAGGAAGCTTTAGTTTGACCTAGTCCTCTCCATAGTCGAGTCCATCCAGAAATTTAACAGCGAGTGACAGATGAACCTGGAGTTTGTGGTTGGATAATCTATTTTGAAATATTGTCATAATAGAAATGCAAAGTGCTATAAGTTTCGTTTGTTATGGCAAAAGAAGCACTATAACAAGAACATTATAAAACCATGGATCATTCTGATCTATCACACCTAGTCGTACCTGCACATCGTCTTATAACTTTAATCAGCAGATCGGGGGCACAGCGTGCAAGCTGCAGAGAGCACTCACTGGGTCGTTTCTTCCCAGATTTCTTCACAACTTGTTCTTTGCCAAATCAGACACTTATAGCTACGTGGTTTCAAATGTCTGGTAAAATAAGCTCTAAAGCGCCCGAGTAAGTTAATTAAACAGTAACTTACCCGCAAATAGATTTAAACGTACGATGAAATATAATGGTCTACTTTGAGCCGTTGTCTGGTACGAGGTTTCCGTGCCCCTGTAGACTAATTTATAGGATTGACGACGCTCCAGCAATGATTAGCAGATATTTTTCTGGGTAGATTCCACATTGCGTGAATCTACGAATATAATATTTTGCATGAACAAAAAACCGATTTGAGCAGAATACGAGGTAAAAAAGATCGAACAATCTCAACTATGTCATATTATACTAACGTGTCTAGAATCGACCTAAGTCTGTTGGCGTGGTTTTCCAGAAAAATATTTTATAGACAATTTGACAAACATCCAACATATATCCTCGAAACGTTATCATAATCCCGTACGTATGGTAAAACGAATTGAGGTCGAAGGATTTAAGTCGAAGAAATTTGGTTGAATCTTACGCGTATATTTTTTATCATTGCTCTCACTATTATACTTTCTTCTATAAATCGTTCGTTGTTGCTCTAGTATCAAGCTGTCTTTCACGATATATCTTTCTTGGTAAACACCAGCAATTTGGTCTCGTCAATTTGGTTTCGTCGATCGAAGTCATTTGTGCTTAATGTTCTCATCATGCGGGTCTTATTTTTATCTACACTCAACTGATGCATCGCTTTGTACTTTTGTCAAGCAGCTAATGAGAATTTAGTAGGTCATCGGATAGTCTTTATTCTACTGAACACTTCCATTCGTCCAGGATAAAAGTATTGTTAACCCGTGCATAATGTCTCTGGGAATTCTCTCTGTTTATGATTCGTCGTTTTGCTTAATGTAACTAGCACTCATCTGCCCATATCATTAGGGATTTACTTTGACTTTTTGAGACCTGAGGTTTGATGGACAATTGGATCCCTGATATTATTTTTTGCTTCGCGTTGACGGTAGATGGTGACATTTAATCCCATCGCCATAAACATTTTTGCTATACATATTTTACAAATGTACATAATGCCCAATTTCCGTCAATAGTTATCGTATATTGTTTATATGATATATGTTTGTAGTATGTGGAATAATTTATCAATTGCCATCATTTGTGTTGTTAATATTCTGATATTTTTCCATATATTTGTTTTATCCCTTCATGAGAGGATAAATAAATAGGTGCTTAAAGATTAAGTTAATGTCCAATAATAACGCATAAAATCCTGAACGTGCAGACTACAAACAACCAACAACAAAATCCCCTGTTGCAAAGTAGATGCTTAACAAAGTGGGATTCAACAATCACATTCCTTATGGCGAGACGAATCAAAGGTCGATGCCCGCGTGACAACAGGACAGGGGTTCGAGGAATGAATGTTGTTTTTATGACACGTTTGTGTTACTTAGCAACCAGACGAATAGAATAAACCACACTGACTTGGTTATGATGCATGAAATGTTCGAGTGTAAGTAATTAATAATATCAGGGTCCTATGTTGTAGCAGCAATCGTCTGATGCAGCTTGCCATCCCATATTTTCCTCCATGCTTGGCTAATTAGGGAACTAATATCAACACTGTACCAACTGTACAAAGTCAATATCAGCTAGCGTTTACTTTCTGATCTATATCACGAACGAATCATCCCTAACAGCTGGCCACCAAAGTCGGGAATATCAATTGTCAGATGACAAAAGTGATGGAGGAGGGCTATTATTGGTGTTGTTTCATCCACTTTCTGTTTACCCATCGATCATTTGAAGATACTACCCTTCAAATAGTAAGGTTGAATTACAAACTTTGTACATCTGCTATTGCGGTCCACGGATATTATTTGTGATTGATTGTAGCTGATTGTAATCTGCCTCATTGCACTAGAGCTGTAACGGAATTGTTTACGTCTATAAATGCATGTAATATTCCGTTTGCCACCCGCGGCTAAATGTGCCTGTCCGTTTCTTGTACGGTAGCATTCCCGTAATTTGCTGAAATGTAGTGCTTTCCATACAGAGGATGGAATAACGATCCTCTAACAACTCATCAAACTATAATAGAAGAGCATTTACCATTTATGCTGGCTAACTAGTCTCAAGATGTCTACATAATGCACCATAGTACAAGTTCTGCTCATTAATGATGTACTTAACACGTGGTAGCCCCAATACTTTGATAGACGATACTAGGTACCAAATACGAACGTAAATTAAATTGGTGTGGTACAAGATCACGGGGTTTGTTTTCACTTTAGTAATGGTATTGGCTCCACGCTTATTCACAGCTGACAATTAGCTCAACGTGAAAGAATGACAAAGTATTCCATCGATTCACTATGTGCCATTTTCTATAGACAAGTTTTTTGCCGCAGCAATACTGATATAGTTGACCGATAATTACTTGATACGCTATGATAAGTTTGCACAATACCGACGAGCTTAACGCTACTGTTGAGAGGGCTCCTTCCGACTGGCTGCTGTCATGAGCACTACCACAAGTAACCAGCAGCCACATCGATCGGTGGCGCTATGAACTGTCATAAACAGGTCCTCATATTGTACCGGAATGTTTTTTTTTTACTAAACGACGGCTTCACAGGTATCGGGTTTACGTTATTTGCTGGTCATACGCACACACACACACACACACACACACACACACACACACACACACACACACACACACACACACACACACACACACACACACACACACACACACACACACACACACACACACACACACACACACACACATATACAATATATATATATATATATACACATATATATATATATATATATATATATATATATATATATACATATATATATATATATATAATATATATATACGTATATATATGTATATATGTAAATATATATATATATATATATATATATATATATATATATATATATATATATATATATATATATATATAGATGGTGTATAGATTGTGCGAGTGTGTTTGTGTTTGTGTGAATGTGTGTGTGTTAGTGCATGACTGTGTTTTCTTGATTAAATGCTTGCATGATCGTTTCATTATGCCAATGGTATCACCGGTGCATATTGTAAGAAAAGCCCTGTTACCAATGCATCCTGTAATACGTTGGTTAAGCTTACATTTTGCCGCGTCACCCTTATAGATTTAAAGCGATCATCGTAAATATATATCCATTGCGACAATGTGACAGCTTTAGATGTTGGTAGCAGCAGCGCTAACCTATTTGTCATTGATATTTTATGAGTTTTGTTCGTGACTCGATGAACGTGCTCTTTCTTGCAATGACCAGCAGCTGCAATAGAAATTGCCCAAAACAACGAATTGATACTGCAAATTATTCTAAGCAGATTGGCTGATCATAGGGCTGGGAATTAATGGGATCGTTTATCGTTTATTGCTACACGTAATTATTCAGTTCCCTGGATTATGGCAAACTATCCAAAGCTAGCGTGCTGCCCACTTTATCGTTCACATTGATGCTATCCAATTGTTAATATTTTCGTCGTGTGGTACAGTTTTGACAAGCTGTGTATAAGTCTGCATCAATATGCAATCTACATTGCTTTATCAGAGCAATAACTTTAAGATTATTTGATCAAGGATAATATCTTTATGGATATGTTCATTGCTTCCCAATTAGTTTCACGACTGAAAACTAACCTGGCTTGCTGGCTTATATGCAGGAATCGACTTCTGTCAAAATTTAATGCTCTAGTAATAAATAACCAGAGCGGCAGCAGAGTTTTTATTGAATTAATAGTAATAAGTTCCATAAAAGTGTATCTTATGTTTAAATGCGAATCTTTAACCATAATTGTTTGTCAACAGCGCGGATATAGCCTGGAAAGTGCAATACTACAACTTTACCCAACTCTACCTCACTTAATGTTCACCATAATGCTGTGCACATGACTTGAGCATGTATGGCTGGGAAAATGTGAAAAGTGGAAAAAAAATTCAACGCGTTGATATAGATGCAAATGATTCCAAATCTGTGTTCTTTGATTATGAACTGATTTTCGTTGTATACATTATCCGGCCATAATGTGCGTTGGTACGTGAATGTACCTGCCTTATAGAAATGGGGTTAGCTTGCCAATGTTTTGCTCAGTGACTGCTTTGGGTTTTATATTTTTGTGCTAGGGTGATGTCCTTATACTAAATAATACATTATGGTTTCTTGGAAAATCCTTCATTCAATTATACAAAGAGGATGCATGCATACTGAACCTGGTGTGTGTTTTGGGACTGTATCATGCATGTATAGTGAAAGGGAAAGACAAGGCATAACGGTGCATATTATAAGCATACTTTAGTTTGTGTTTGCAGTTACCTGTGTAATTTACAGCTAATTCCATGGGTTTAGAAATTCATTCATAGACACCAGCATAATTGCTCATGACACATACGTTAATGAACATTGATCGTGTGCAGGTAATATCTTTCACAAAAGCGAAAGATGTTAGGCATGTAAATATTTATCGTCATACAGGAGAGCGACAGCGAAGTGACTGTTGAAACTCTCAGACTTTATGACAAGTAAAAACTAGAAACTCCAAAGCACACGGTAAAGATGGTTTCGCATATTAGCCATACAATGAAAAAACGGAGACAGTAGACATGAAGATCCATAATGCAGCTTACAAAGAATTCCATAATCCAAAACGTATGCTGAATTTCATTTCGTTCTATAGGCAAACAGTCTATTCTGTTATACGATCGCATGGCAGCAACGGTAATTTACAACAAAATAATTGAGTCAACCAGTATACAATTGTAAACTAGGGCTACAACATCTATAAGACGAGATGACGTAGTCTGCATAATTTATATTACGTAAATGCTGCAGGTTTATCCCTGACCTGAAGGCGTATTAAGCGCTAGCACAAATAGTCATGTAATAATGGGACTAAGGAGATTACACCGCATGGTCTAATTTATCGTTGCAAAATTTCATAAAGCATTGTCAAATTCATTTGCGACAGCATTGCTGGTAGTCAGATAAAAGGACAGTTTTTAAAGGCCACTTATTTGATCTTCATACACCATCAAATAAATCTTTCTATTGCAAATAGGTCCATGAATTCGTAGAACTGTTTAAGATGAAAAGTCACGTTTCGCCGCAGCTATAAACACGCGAGGCGATAGCCTCCCTTGACTGCAAACGTGTTATGGGTCGCACACTAGGGCTCAATAAATGGAAGGCACCCTACATTAACGACGGTATCAAGGAAAATAAAGTGATTAATTGAGCGCATTAATGAAGTAATAAGTGGCTATTTGTTAGGTCTGAAAAACAACGTTCACTACCTTGTTCGTGATGATCCTTCCAGCTTTGATCCTATTTTTCCTGTTTCAAAAACTGTACAGGTATAAAAGCAAGATCAATGTCTGATCCATCATATAATATTTTGTAACAATCAATACTGTAGCCACATCCCTCGACGTGTTTTCTTACTAGATATTGCCGATTGATCCCAGCGCGATCACGGAGAGACAATTTTATAGCAGCAACATGTCCAAGCTCTCCAGGAACAATAGTGCATGCTATATATGTGACGAGTCATTATTATGACACAATTGTTATTCGTCAGCATCACCCATTAACGTTTAATTCATTTATATAAGCGTACGATTAGATTTCTGTTGCATATTACTGATACTGATTCACACGGTTGAACCACATTTCGATCATATAGTCTTTAATGATTATCACAAGTTTGGTAACAAAAACCAAACCGCAATCTGCGTTTCCACACTGCACATATATCCAGCGCGTTATTCAAAAATGTGAGCGCTAACATTAATTGACAGATGTAACCATATTGCCAACTTTCATTGTTCATACCTTGTACACTTTAGAAAAGATCAACAATTGTGTAACATCTCTTATGAGAACTCTAATGAGAACTGTCTTCTCCCACCATGGCCCGCCTTATTTAGTTCCACTATGAAATATTCTCAATATTTCTGCAACAAGCAAGTCGACTGGAACATTCTCAAGTTAACAACACGTTTTGAGCACATTATAACGCTATGATAATGCTATCTTATTTTGTGACAATGATAAACATAGATTTAGTTGTCTTTAATATTTTTGTAGTGGAAAAGATTGATAATTGTTATTAGCACTATTGTGACAGATACCAGGCACGAAAATATTCTAAATTAGATAAAAGCAGGCAATGTTTGCGGGATATTATTGCGCATTACTATATTTTGTCATTTTAACATCTTATTCTAAGGTTAGGGGTCAGGGATGACTAAAATATTAGAGAGTAGATGAAACGAACATATATATGTCAGAGAGGCCTAAAGTTCTAACTAGGTTACGTATGTGCACATTCATCGACTGCATTTTTGCGATGTTGTTGTTGCTTTTAAACAAGTTTGAATCAAAGGTCGCTACTGCAGCAAAATATTTGCAATGCAAAGTCAAAGACAATAAGAAAACGTATGCAGACAAAAAAAATTGTAGCGTTTTGTTGAGTTGATTGCTGAGATATCTTTCGTTCGTTGCCATTTCTGTCGATCACTCCATCGTTATTTGAAATATGTTTTAATCTCGCATTTGCCATTCGCAAACAATGGATGGCAATTGCTATGATATTTTTAACCACAGCACTGTTTTCCGATGATTCTTAGTGTATCTAATTGAATAGGCATGAATAATTGGGTCATCCGTGGGTAAGAAGCATACATTCTTTGCTGGAGAAACGTGGTACGGAAATATTTATACTGCCTTTCAATAAAATATCCAAACCCTTTAGTACCAACGATGAAAGGCGTTAAGTTTTCCAGTATGACAGCAATGAGCAGATAAATTCCCAAATTACTTTTTGTAGAAGTGTTGTGTTCCGAACATGTTTCATCGGTGCACTTGGCTGATCAGTACTACAAAATCCTGCTCTTGACATTAGATGACTGTTGAGTAACATTCCGGAATAAAATCTTACTGCTGACATTGCGCCAAGGGACACCCGAATGCCTAAGCTGTATGGGCCTGGAAAGTCATTTAAAATTTGTTTTGCTTGGCCGGGAAAAAGTTGCGAGAAGGAACACTAACATCTCCACCACAGTCGCACCAAGATGTTAAGATTCGGCTGCAAGAAGTCAATGATCTGTCAAAAAACCACGACCATATAATGCAACCGTGACACAATGGAAGATTAGTGATAAAGCACTTTAGCATATTTGCGATGTAAGAAACTTAAATGTTCAAATTATAATGATAATAACACCAATTATTTTGTACACATGATTTATACATTTGTACGCATAGGTACATCGCAATGTTTTAGGCATTATCATGGCATATATGTTAAATTGCACATATTCCAACTCTATCGTCACGGTAATGCAAAGTCGGCTATTGGAGGACTTATAGCATGGGCTGGGGCTAATGAAATAAAAACAATCTAAGCTAATCCGTGGAAAATGTCTTTTATTTCAATATTCACAAATGACAATGTAAGTACTTGTGGTGAACATCAGCCAAAAAACGGATTTATGCCAGGAACACAATTAGTTATCAATACAGAATTGCAATCGTTAGATATAGTACTTTTTAATGCGATCTATGCATTCCGCTAGTGTCTGGGTGTTTACGATATCTCCTTTTGAGAACTTGCTAAGCATAACTTCTTACTCATTCATATTGCATGCTTAGCGTAAAAACTGAGCAAATGTATCTTTGAAATCGCAGCAAGGATCATAATCAACCCACATAAGATTTTATTTTCGTGATTATAAAGGATATAAATGCCTGATTGATAATCGTGTGAATGATAATGAAAATGCACCAGAACGCTCACGCGCGAGCGGAGATTGGCGCTGGCATACTTTGATACAAATTCCAATGTAAATATAGCTTATAATTGTAGACATTATTCAGGTGGTTCATGATTTTATAGCAGATGTACGGATACATTATTGCTAGATATATCCGTCGGCTAGGTAGGAAATGACTTAAGCACAGGGCATTATTAGACCAATAAGTCGTTTTGACACAGCTAGCCTAACATAATAGCATGAACATTTATGCACGAGCGAATCATAGGCATTGAAATTTACATCCTAAAATGTAGGGCAATATTCCCTCAACGACAATTAATTCGGTTGGTGACAAAACGTTTGCTTGACGACAGGTAACACTAATTATGCGGGTGATATTGTATCACTGACTTCAGGAACACACTGTCAATAGAAAAGACAGCGCCGATTAAAACTGTCACGATTAACGTCGCATTTCGGGCAAACAAACATCATGAGTGCTGGGACATTCAAAGTCTTTTAAACTTAATCAGAAATATAACAGAACAAAAACAAGTCAAGAAACATTGCATCTCAACTTGTCGACATTTATCGCGATTCTTACTCGATTCGATGATCATTAACTTCAACCAGAAGGACCAATTATATTGTAAATGGTTGACTTCCTCGTTCGGCAAAGTACTATGCGATTGTGGTTGGAGAGATGAAATTCTCGCATTGACCATATTGGCCGAGACAGCAATCGTTAGCAGCAACAACAACGAATTATTAAAGCAGTTGCGTGTAATGGTAATTTACATTGATGATAAATTCAACGCAAGCGGTGCCGTCCATTGCTTTGTTATGTTTCATGATTAAGCGAATCATGTATGCGAACAGCTATAAACTATCAGCATGAAAAATGGACGGATTTGAGATGAATCCTACACCATGAAGCAACCGCAAATGCACGCTTACACAACACGGCATATGTATATGTGGTGCAGTTTCCCTGATTTACGCTCGATCCACTCCAAACCGACGCATTAGTGGCTAAGTTGCCGTCATTGGCCTTTTGGGAAACATCGTAGTGCCATGATAAACTAAATGAAGATTAGAGGCTGCAAATCAGGTTCCTCTACTTCTTCACAATAAGTTCACTAATAAATTGTCACGCATAAGGCAGAAGAGTACTCCTGCATTGTTTTGGTGATAATCCTGTTTGATAGACTTTTTATACAATTGTTGAATCGGTCATTGTCACCTCAGGAGCTTTGTTGGGCTCATTAGGCTCGTACACTTAATATAACACAATGCAAAATAAATACGGGCACCTACTTGCTTCATGATGCAGGTGATTCTACTTTGCTGTATTCAGTTGTTTGTGCCATTGTGAGGGTAGATTTAATTGTTGAAACAAATCATGTTGTATGCTTATCAGGCAATGTCGTTCGGCCGCAATCATTAAGGCAATGAATTGTATGTAGTTTACTGTCAATCGGAATAATCCATTACCAAAATAGCATATTTCACAACAAACATATAGCTGCGTACAGCGAGTCAAATGTAGCATTTTAACGATACCACTAGAAGATGATGGAGACTATTCGCATGGTTAAGGAATACAACTTGACGTGATACCCTATTTTTAATGATAGTACATTAATTCTGATGCTGAGGCATTGGCTAATGTGGACGTCCACGACCATAAAGTGGCCCGTAAAACGAGCCTATTTCTTACATAATTAACGTTATGACTCAGGATCAGAGTGCCATAATTATGCCATAGTTCTGTGCGCGCAAATAAGGTAATGCACATATACTTCTGTTGTTCTGTTGAGTATCCAAGACAATTCAGGAAGCCATTGCCTTATGATAATACTGTTACCGTCGGTCTAGTGCACGATATGAAAAGCTTCTAGGCACAATAATGACGAAAACAATAACCGAACAATTTGGACCACCGAATAAATGCAATCCTGACCATTAGCTGTGATAACATCGAAGCGCTTTTCCGTTAAATGTCGCTAGATACTTTGTTTGGATGATGAGTTAACAATTTTGGACATCTTTCTTTACCCATAACGCTACAAGGACACGTTTAAAGCTTATTATGCGTTGAAACGCGCGATTGAATGCCTCTCCGTTCTGTATTGCGATACATAAAAGTGGTATCACCGGTCGATAACCACCATTGTTGCCCACAGAATAAATGGCTATTATCAATTGTTATATTAGTTTCGCAACAAGCACTGACATCGATGAATATATCACACCCCCACGATGTGACATTTGTCCATTGTTCATGTCATTAATGTTACTCAGTACGCCCAGATTGATTCCATTATTTTATTCCGGCTGTCTCCCAATATTATTCGTGAACTTCATCTCAGATACCAGCAACTACCGATCTCAAAGTTCTTTTAGCCGTGCATCTACTATGCACCGCTCTCTTCTGAAATGGTTAGGAAAGACTACCATCCACACCTTAAAGATGACTTGATTAACCTGTGTTAATCGGCTAGCACGTAACTAACCAAGAGTTTGGCCGACATCTGCTTGATTGGACGATTGTGTAACAACATCCAAGCATGCAACTCATTTGCGATTATTTTGAGCGTCATTTGCATTGAGAAATAGTTTTATGGGCCCAGATGATTACGTACAGTTGCCTGCACAGTAACTTCTCTTTCATTGTTATTTTGGATGACTTTAAAAACAAATAGGAAGATGAGCAGGATCACGTGACGACAAAGCCAGCTTGATGTTAACGGGCTTTGCTGCACTTTGCAACTAAACTTGCATGTTGCTTAAGTGTCGCAACATTAAAAGGAGGCAGACGGCAAATGATGAACGGCGAGATACAAGTGTCCACAACACAGTATGTAATAAAAGCTGCTACTTTGAACATGTTGACCCGCTGGAATCTAAATGCTTCGGATTGCAGGTACAATACGCTTAATACCAGGCTGATAATGCCCAACGCGTTAGAGCACGCTAATTGTATACTACAGTAAAGATTTCATGTCAAAGTGATATCGGTTAACATACTTAATGCATATTTCTTGTGATACTGTGTTTTTGTGACGAAGACGGGTTTTACAATGCCAAGATATATTTGCTCAAATATTTTTATGCTGCCACATCGTCATTCCGTCTTTTTATTTCTGCAATCAACTTGTTTGCGTGAGCTCAACGGTGAAGTTTTGCATTTCGACTTTGCCCTTCTCAGCAATTTAAACATAATGCGCACTAACAAACAATGGTGATTGGCTGTCGTATAATTCGGCTAAAAATGTCGGCGAATCTGACGCAAATATTATCTATGACGCAGGCATGCCACCTTGCAATTCATGAAGAATGTTAAGTTAGCCCTATTGCTGCCTCGACGTTGCGGCATGCGGCATTAGGTGAAGATAACCACTTCCTTCGGTTTTCCTGTTGCAAAGACAACAAGCATGCAGCCGTCAGCTTGATTCGGGTTATTACTATACATATACCTGATCAAAGATGCCCCTCAAACTCAATATAAGTGGCAAAATATTTCCGTGAGAAGAGTGATATGTGCAAGGCTTTCACAATTACAATTAACTAACGCAGCTGGGAATATTGCCAATCCCAATTGCTGCCGCGACGTTGCTTTATTTGTCATTAAGTCAAGATATATCGTAGATAACCACTTCATTCGGTTTTCTTGATGCAAAGACAGCAATCATGCAGCCGTTAACTTGACTCGGGTATTTGGCTATACATATACCTGATCCAAGATGCACCTTAAACTCAATATAAGTGGCACAATATTTCTGTGAGAAGAGTGGTGTGTGCAACGCATTCACAATTACAATTAACTTAAGCAGCTGGGAATATTGCCAATCCCATGAACGGTTACGACACTGTTCTTTG
>CM067351.1:48334122-48376622 GCA_034190875.2 Urechis unicinctus | reverse complement strand
ACGAATATCGAAAACACTCATGCAATCTATTAACAGGGTGTTTCATATTTCTAAACGCAATTCATTCTCAAAGAACAGTGTGATAACCATTCATGGGATTGGCAATATTCCCAGCTGCTTTAGTTAATTGTAATTGTGAATGCGTTGCACACACCATTCTTCTCGCAGAAATATTGTGCCACTTATATTGAGTTTAAGGTGCATCTTGGATCAGGTATATGTATAGTAATAACCCGAATCAAGCTGACGGCTGCATGCTTGTTGTCTTTGCAACAGGAAAACCGAAGGAAGTGGTTATCTACGATATATCTTCACCTAATGCCGCATGGCATATATATATATATATATATATATATAGAGATATATATATATATATATAGATATATATATATAGATATAGAGAGATAGATATATATATATAGATATAGAGATATAGATATACATAGATATCTCTCTATATATCTATATAAAGAGAATCTAGATATATATATATATATATCTATATCTCTGTCTATGTACATATGCCTCATATATATATATATAAACATGAATACACACACACATAGATATATATATACACATGTATATATTATATATATATATTACATGTCTATATATTTATATATACATATAATATATATCTATATATAGAGATCTATATATATATATATATATATATTAATATTAATACATGTAGATATAGGCACGTGTATATATATATGCATATGTATATATCTCATATTTAGAGATATATATAGATAAATATAGGATATATATATATAGATATATATTCTATCAAGTATATATATACATATAGTATATGTATATATATGCCTCTCTCTATATATATTATATCTATCTATATTGATATATCTCCTATATATATATATGTCTCTATATATATATATAATATATATCTATATGATATATTCTTCTATATATATCTAAATCTGTTCTATCTGTATCTCTCTCCTCTATCTTTCTTATATCTATCTATATCTACTCTGTCATCCTCCATCTCTCTTTCTCTCTTATCTCATCTGTTTTTGTATTTCGCTGTCTATATGTATATATATATCTACGATATTATGTGTATCCATATAAAAATATATATGTGTCTCTATATATATATCTGCCCTCTCTCTCTATATCTGCCTGTATATATATCTCCTATGTGTGTGTGTGTCTTAATGTTTATATATATCTCTGTGTGTATCTATCTATCTGTCCCATATATATATGTATTAAAATTAATATATCTCTGTCTCTATATATGCATATACACATATTTATATATGTATGCACATATGTATACACATATATATATAAAAATATATATATATATATATTTCTATATATATGCATATATATATATATATATATATGTTTATATATATATACCTCTATATATATATATATGTATGTATATATATATACATGTATATATATCTCTATATCTATATGTCTATATATATATATATATATGATGTATATATATATATAGCATTTGGCTAATCGGTGCTCACCTTGCAACACGTTTTACAAAATCCGGGGATTGCCGACTGAACCCAAATTGTTGTTCCGTCATCTTTTTACACTAAAATGTTGGCCAGCCAATGAACCACGAAAAATGCCGAATGTTGTCCTATTAGTAAAGCGGGTTTTTACGGTTTGGACACTAGGCGGCATGTATTGCAGGCGGTAGAGAGAAGAATCGAGGGATGTAGATCACATTAACTCTCTGATTTAATGCCCAGCCGGATTTCTGCTCGATATCAACATCAATAGCAAGGCAGGCCCCTGTCGAAGTGTAAGCCCTAAAAACGTTCATGGAGCTAAATATGGCACTAACGACCTCGCCTAAGAAATGATTTTCAATTCATTGGGATTTTACATAGGGTGTTTTCCGATTGGATTGTTCCATTCTGTCCTTCCAGTACCACGACTGCGCCTCGTTCACCATTACGTAAGACGTTTGTAGTTTTTGTCAGCAAAAATGAGCAATACTAATGCAGCTTGCTTTGTTCAAGAGCTTATCTGTATATTCTTGTTCGAAATAACTTTACTTGCTTGATTGTTTTGACTAAGGTGCTGCTGACAGATAAACACCCTATGGGATGCTTGTTCTTTTTATTTGGTTTTCAAATAGTACGGAACCTAAAGCGCGCGATCTGTGAAGCAGCTTTGAAAACACATCATATCAGGGAAATGGCAGGTAATGGTGTCAACAAGCTCATCAAGACCAGCAATATTTAACCACTCTGCTTGAATGGGGAAAAAAATGCTTTTGCTGCAAGAAGTTTTAGCTGATATGCTTGGTTTATTGAAAGGATGGCACAAAGGCAAATCCAAATCATCTTTATCATCGGCTAGTGCATATTTATGGTGAAAATCTCGTTGCCGACACCTGCCCATCTAACATTTAGTAATGAAGTTTACAACAAACACTGGTGATGTACAATATAAAACTATATAGGCTCAAACCAATATTGACGTGAATTGGCAATATAGTTTATTGGGTAATACATCGAACGTATGGTACCAGTTGTGCAATCGGTTATTCTATCCATTTTTTTTTTTTAAGTCAATTAAATTTAACATAGAGTAAAAAAATGATATCCGCGGTGAGCTGAGCATCTTTTAAGAGCTCCATTCACCAATGGAATAATCCACGTAACAACTCATGCAGCAAACATAAATAATTCAACCTGACTTTGGTGCAAAAATCATCGTCAATCCGCATGATATTTGCAAAAGGTGGTCGATTCCAAATTATGTTAAGAATAAAACGAGAAAGACTGTCAGAGACAGTGGTGCGAGAGATAAGGATGTGAGGGATAACGGACCGAACGGAAACCAGAATGGGGGCAATAGTGAGTACATGGTATATCGACTAGTGTGTTATAACTTCTTAATAGATGATATATTGGCAAAGGGTAGAGAACGGTCAGGTGGAGGATGGGTCGATCAGTTAGGAAACCACTCTCTACTGCTCGCCAAGAGTCGTTAGCTTGGCAATATGTTAATGGCGTTCATTTAATCACAACAGCGACAATTTGTTGCTTCCCACTACTATATAATCATTTAATCAGACAAAGTCCATATAAAACATGTACGAGCAAAACTGTCATGGTGCAATTAATCATAGGAGTACTGTTAATTCCATAACCATGAATACATTCTATCAAAAAAACACTACACATTAAACAATGGTAATATGTCAAATAAGTGGACCGAATGTGGCTGTTGACATAAACAATACGTTGACATGGTAAGTTAGTATATTGGAGGCTCGTATTTACCTGCAGACCAGGAGATAAGTGGCTTTCATGTACATGTCGACAGCTTCACATATGAGCACCAGCAGGGTGAAGTGACTTGCAATAATATGAAATACGGGCTATGACAATACACGTCAGCGTTTACAACGAGCAGGTAAGCTGGTCCCCGGTGGGTTTGTGCTTGACTTCATTGCCTATCGACCAATCGAACGGTTGTTCAGACATACAATGCAAAAACTTGTCAGTAAGTTTATTCCAATTGACAATGATTGCATGTCTGGGCATATGCTATCAACGTTAATCATGTCGTATGCGCAAAATGTAAAATAATAATCTTAAAATACGAGTGAATTAAAATGTTTGTTATTGTTCTTTATTTTATAGCGACTATTATATTAAGCTGTTGACTGTAAATGACGAAAGGCCTAATAGTGCATAATTTATTTGTTTGAAATAAAAAAACATTAATGTCAATGTCAACTAACACAATTCATCGCAGTCACTTCTCGCTATTCCTGGCGCATGCTACGATGGGATTATCTGTACGACGTCCATACCGCTAGTTAATTAAAAATGCATTAGTCTGCGTTTACGCCATGAAGGGATGCGATATTAGTCTGTCATCACTTAATTAATTAGATGGCGGATCAATACCTATAAAAAGACATATGCAAAGATATATCTAATTAAGAACAAACATATAAATACATACATTTATAAACATATATTTATGTGGTGATACAGACGTCATTATAACCGAATTTTACATTGCAATCACATCGAAAGAGTCATTATTGCTTACAACACAAGACATTTTCCGTTACTAAAGCCATTCTTCCCGATTTCAAATAAAGTATCCATCCAGTTGTAATATATTCTACCAGTGACGTCAGTGCACATACAGCCGCACTATCGTGAAATCCAAGTGTTATAATATTAATGAATAATAGTATTTATCAACACCCGGCCGCTCAATCAAACACAGTCGCTCACAATTGTTATGCCACTGGATGTGTTTTAATGCTTTCGCCGTGTCGGGTATTTTGAAATCTAAGGGGTATAACTATCTTAAGGCTTCGGTAAGTCAAGAAACGAACTGCATTTTGCCGTATTCTATGAAAACTTAATATGCCTCAAAAGATTTGATGTCTAACATGCAATGGTTACCCATTAGTTTTCCAATACGGCATCGATGCAACTTTTGTTTGGGTCATAGAAAACTCAACCGTCCACTGTTACACACGGCCAGCTGTACGTGGTACATCAAGAAGAAGGCACGTAAAATCATTGTTTATTTTATATAAAATATATATATATATATATATATACATATATATATATAGATATATATATATATATATATATATATATATATATATATATATATATATATATATAATATATATATACACATATGTATATAATCAATTGTTATAAATATATATATATACACACATATATATATATAAATATATATATATGGGTCTCTATCCATATCTATATTTCATTGGTTTCTCTGTACTCTCTCTCTCTCTCTATACTCTATATCTCTCTCTCTCTGGATACTCTCTCTCTATATCTCTATCTCTATCTATCTCTCTCTCTCTATATCTATATATATATATATATATATATATAATATATAGTGTACACGGGAAATGCAATACAATCCATATGCGTACCTTGCTGGTTCAGAGACGAAACATGCGCCGGTAGCATTTTGTATAGTTGAATAATAACCATGCAAAGAAAACACCCGTTCCCCATTCCAAAATGGAATTAGATATTATAGAACACGTTGAAAGTGAGAAGATGTAAGGTATGATGTAATTGATGGTTTGACATGTTTATTCATGCAAACGAATTAACAAATTATGTAACATTAGCCTAATCAATTTGTGCATACATTATGCTATTGTTCAGTGTGGCGTTTATTGAACCAATCACTTGCGAATATCCTAAGAGTTACATGAGCTTAACACATATTTAAACGCAGCGTAACCCTCAGAAGCAGACGTCAATCGTGGCGAGTCTCTCGGGAGCACGGACGCTTGGCAAATCAACCAATTGATCTACTTCACCTGCGCATTGGCCTTGATCGCGAGTCCTACCATCGGAGGCTCAATAACTGGGGCTGCTTCCGGTTAACACCCCCCCACCCTCACCCTTTCGAGAGACTCGATGGCCGCTGAAGCATACTTGTTTGCTTTACCGATCCCCATCGATCAAATAACCTTATGAATGATGGATGTATTGAAGCCGTGTCTTGTACGGCTAACGACGATTCACAATGAAAAATACCATGACTGGATCACAACTTCAGTGAAATGCATGATTTAATTCAATTTATTTACATTCTTGAATCGCATTCTATACCAGAAAAATTCTCTGCTGAGGGGTAGGGACAAAGGAAAACCAAAAACAGTTAAAAATACTTTCATTAATTGTTGCAATCAATTGCTGATGACTAAATCATTTTAAAAGCAAGTACAACCAAAAATAACTGATGGCAAATCCTGCACTAAAACCACACAGTAATGTTTCAGCAATATTGTCGAACAGTTTTACAGAGCGATATATTACAACACAAGTCAATTATCTGATGCATTATACGTTTTACTACTCAAAGCCCGGAATATGCCCCTATTAGGCGGCTGCTTGACAAGCAGAACACCCATATATTATTGCGCTGTACTACAAGTGTGTATTATATAAACTTAATATAACACTTGTTACATCATTGCTCATTGGCAATATCAGATGAATATTTTGTCTTCCATAGGAATCGCAAGACATGCGTAGTCCCAATATTGCATTCACTACTAGGAGTGAATATAGTGATGAATAGGCAGCTGAATAAGTCATAAGAAGAGAACTGCTATATGGAAAGAACTAATGACAATAACGGCTCATTTAGAAACGTCTCAACTAGGTACATTCTGAAATTCTTCCATAAGGCAAGTTGTTGGAATCGTCAGGTATATTTGATTTCATGTAATGAGCGCTTTCAAACTAATTAAGTGTTTCATGCTGCTGTACAGTATTGTTGTACATTTGATATCTGCATGAGCGCCAGCTGCCGCCGCTGACCACCAGGGGATTACTTTAATTTGCTACGAAAATACACATCGGGGTTGTAGACTGTCCTAGGCCATCCGATCATATTCCCGTTGATACCATATAAATCATCTCCATGTGCTTATATGATTCGCGGTATGTAATATCCATTACCATCACCTCATTTGTCACGTGTTTCCATTACGATGCAGTGCATCATTTAAGCTGTTTCGGCGAAAGGAAAGACATGTGATGGACTGGTCGACATCCTCCAAGATTACGATCAATACCACTTCCCTGATTTGACGCTTCCATTTGCTGACAAGGAAAAATATTGAATTCACCTCCTCTCAATGGCGACAAACATACTTTATTTTATATTCAATAGTTTAGTATAACAATACATATGTGATATGTACCACATTACACCAAGCTTTCTACCATTCAGTAATTTTCCTTACATTGGCACCAACAGCATGATGGACGACGTATGGCGTGCAAGATTATTATACTTGCAGAGAGCTTATTCAAACCTAGCCGTTGCCCGGGCGACCCATGCTTTGATCGACATTCCAAATTTGTCATGATGGTGACCTAAAATCACCTCTACCATCTCCCGTTTTTGTTCCCTATTCTGTTTCATAGTCGCACATATATATATATCCCCAATGTGTTTGTTTATAATGTAGTTTAGACACGTGCCTGTGAATACCAACGATAATGCATAACTATTTGCTTCCATTGAGCAAATGGTATTATCCATGTTTAGATGCCACCCAACCGAAAAGTTAGCCCTACAAGACGTCTGAGTAGACGTCTTACTTTCTCAGAAAACGACGCAATGAAAAAGAATTGAGATCGATTCAGACAACTACCAAACACCAAACATACCCAAGTAATGGAGTTATAGAATGCAATGATGCTTTACGGACAATTTTATCCCTTTTCGGCGGGGGAATTCATCCATAGTAATTATTTATAGTTTGATCAATTTGGGAAGCGGTAAAGTCCGAAACACAGCAACATGTTTGTTTTCAAGTTCAAGACCACGTACATCGCGCATGCTCAGAATGACGACTAACGTTAAGCCCGGGGGGGGGCACTTAAGTGTATAGAGGTATCATACATTTGCCGCGCGACCGGGTATGTTTTTTCGGCCTCTCGTCTTGTACGACGGTTTATACATTCGCATTATACCTTGTACGACGGGGTATACTTTTTGCCATTCTCAACTTGTTTAACAGATACGGGTTTTCGAGGTCCCGCGGCACACCCCTATCCGAGTTAGGGTCAAGTGCCCCCCCCCCCCCCCCCCCCCCCCAGGATGCTACAGCAATGCCAATGAGGCGGCGGTAAATCACGCGACCCAATATGTTTTCAAAATGGCGGTCATGGTATCTTGACTGTTCGGAAATGATGTATCGATGGCATTTCTTGAAGAATAGCGTCGGGTTGGGGTAATTTTTTTTGCGCGTAGGGACTGTCTGTTGTACAGGCTCTTGATATATGTTATTTTTTGGATGCGTAGTTGAGCACCCAAAAGCGTAAGGACACAAACGTGTGCTTTTAATGAAGCGCTAAAACCGTCGTATCGTAACGGTATAAATTCATGTTACCGTTACGACCTGAGCTACCGAAAAGTGTAATTTAATATGTATATGTGAGGCAAATAAATTAGACAAAATATAACGTGATATTGGCACTGTGCATGTCACTCTTAGTAGTTATATTGCTGAGAAACCACATCTCACACAATATTGTTCACCCGTTGAGAGGTCGGGATAACTGTTTGTCAACCGTACATACAATACATTTGCGAGACAGAATACATTTTGAGTAACTATTTTTCATGTGATTATCCGCGGCCAAAGCTGTTCAATCCTTTCTTGACCGGTGGAGAGGCGATATAGCTATTCGTCAAGCATACATACATTAAATTTGCGAGAAGGAATATATTTTGAGAAACTATTTTCTAAGTGATTATCCGAGCCAAAAGCTGCTCAATCCTTTGTGGATAAGCAAATAGACTATTGCTATCGTAAATTAAGATTAATCAATCTGGTTCACGCATGCACACATTATTCTTGTACGGTGCAATGGAGAATTGCTGATTTACACATCCTAATCGATATAATTTTACCAACATGTAATAAAGCTGTTAGTGCGACTTGCTAGCACTGGAACGTTGAAAGTCGGATATATGAACAGGTGACAATAATAAGGAAAATGTACAAAATATTGATATTGAATACCAGTATATCAGCTGATGTTACTCTGGTCGCGTAGTTCTTGGCTAACATGGCCTTTTATCGCCACTCTACACTATAACTAGACCTCATCAACGTCAGAAATATACGGCCTCACAAGTTCGCATGGCGGCTTCCACCGTCATCAAATCGTATTTACAATTACTTCATATTCACTGCTGTTTATAAACCATGATGTTTTGCTCACTATTTATACGGTTAACATAAAGATCACTTCGAAAATCGAGAAACCTAAAACTTATTCAATCACAAGCCTTGCAATGTTTAGGCAAGCAGGCCGAGTCAGCCAATTCCATTATCGGCAATTATGTCCACCAACGCAATAACCAGCCACCAGAACAAATTGCTAATGATATCTTTATAGGCTGTAATCGAGAACAGCTGTCGTTATAAATCTGAATTTGAATCCGATTAGAGAAACATCGACAACGATAAATAAACCTCTGTATAAACTGAAATTATTTTTGGCACGCCCGACACTATACAGTCTGCCTTGCTTACTGCGTTTACACAATGGTTGTGCGACTGATTAGTGCAGTAGCCTTCAGCAAGGGTAATACTTCGCATACTGCCGTTGCTTTATATGGCAATTTTAACTGATATACAAACGTTGTATAAATCAGGGTCAACTGATTGCCTACAATTAAGAGCACTAGAACGGTGTTACTGGTGTTAGCCATTTCGCTCAATTAAAACAACATTTATAGTTATACTGCCCTCTCAGACATCATAGCAACATCCCTTGAGTGATGTCAAATGACATTTACTATGTTGCGATGGTTCAGGTCAAGGTTTTACGAGAGTATAGGTTAAAGATTCTGTAAGCTATTTTTCACGATTCATTAGCGTGGTAACTGTAATCCACCAAAATATTCAGACACTGATACTTGTGTATAATATTTCTTATAACTTAATGAATACTCAATATATTGCCTGTATGAATTCGTTCATTTAATGTCCAATTGCAATGTTAATTTATTAAGCTATTTATCTGGTTCATCAATTGAAACCGGTGAAAATAACACGCGGCCATTAAAAAAAACAGCCTTAAGGGATAAAAGTACATTCATGTTGCCTACTCGTTATGAGGATGGATGCAAGCAACTCTTTGGCATGCATATTATCATCCTTAAAACGGACTTTTATGAATGACTGAAATAGTCACTTCAAGCTTTTACTCCTATGAACATTGTGACATTATAAATCTTGTCAGCTTTTCTGCATTGCAGGTACTTATACTTGCGTAGTAATGCTGAGAAGTCAGTGTAAAATCCAGCTTCAAATGGATCATGCGATTAGAGTGCAGCCCCACAATAGGTGAATGAAGGGAGACACATCGCCTATAAAGGGATGACAATTGTTTGTGATGGGATCGGTTATGTGACGTTTAGGTTGTTATACCCATAGGCCCGAAGGAAATAAACAACCACGAAGGAAAAAATAAACATCATACCACACCTATTGACCGGTTTGAGAGTATTTATGCAAGCAGCTTAAAAATAAACAAGACAAAAGTCAGGTAATACATCATTACCCCTGCACTTGGCATCTCTTGACCGGTTCTTTTAAACAGGCGGCTAATTTGGAAAGATTCGTTATTTATACACCTATTAATCTCTCATAAAAGCAGAGCACATTTTGCAACCGCGACGTGATTAGGCGTCACAATCAGATGTGCAGCTGCAATCAGCCATATGGCCCGTCCTTCCTCAGATACAAACAACAGTGGCTCAGTTGCCTTTGTTTCAAAATAAAAGCAAGGTCATGATACCATAAAACATCCTTTCACACATACATGCACGTCCCATTTCTACCTAAGTTCATATGGAGTTCAGTGTGGTACTAATTCCTTAAATAAGAATAACTACCTTATATCACGCCTGGCTGATTTACCCTATTGATTTATGCCGTTTGTCTAACAGGTTTACCGCGAAAATATTCCTGGACGTAAAGCATGGTTTTAGAAAAACAGCATAAATCAACCTTCATGAAACAATCTCATCTTGCAATTTAGAATGCTCACAATCTCGAACTAACTACTTCATGAGACATTGATGACTTATATCTTGTATTTGTTTTTATTCTAATAACCATGCTTTTATGTTGTTTGCTCTATTTCGAAATCATTAGATAGCTTCATATCGCAACGAATTAAACCGATTGTAATGGCGTTATGGTTAACTGCATCGCTCTTTTGTGTTCTAGTAACGATTGCTGAATTGATACTCATTACTTAAATGATTTCGTTAAATAGTGGTGTATGAATTTTACCGAGACAGGTAGCTTGGCCCTTTCGCTCCATCGACGTTGCCCACGCAATTTGGTATGGGCAATGGACAATCAGGATGAACTGCATAACAATCACCGTCGTTCATGAAAGTGACTTTAGATCATAGTTCTGGTTTAAAGTCATTCGGGTTCATAGAGGCTTTCAAACGGAATAGATATTTCATTTCCTATCTGAATACAGCTACGCAATTGTAATTGTCATTACGATGAGATACAAAGTCAATTCAGTTGGTGAACACACAGCAGCTTTATTTTATGCGTGTTGATAATATCTCTCATATTTCCGTTGAAGTTATAGATGGCAACTCAATAATAGATATATGTTTGTTGCTATTCAACAGAGCCGAGATGCTGTATGAAATGCGTTATATTGTTTAGTGAAAGTGGCTATGCATACCCCTTACATAAACATGCAGAATTTATAGCCACGTAAGGTGGCGCTACCGCTACACAAATAAAAGCACATGGGAATGCGGGGATGATGTCACTGCGATTGATGAGAGCGGGAAAAATGTCGTTTCGCAAAGCCTTGCCGCTATAAAAGCACGTCGCACAATAGGCTTATGAATAGAAGAACTAGCTGGTACACTATTTGTTAGCTGTCAACTTGATAAATTACCCGGTCTGTGGTACGTAGACCTATTGAAAACAATTTGCATCTCACAGCGTCCGCGCAGTTCACGATCATCGATATTTCATGTCCGTACTGCAGATGGTAGTTTTACATTGTCAAAAACTGTCTGAAGCGAGGAAACTTGCCTAGAGCCGACATTTGGCATGCCAGGGGGCTGTGAAGGTCTCGAGAGAAGAGTTTATAGCTACGGTAAGCTGCGTGGCGATTATTGAATTAAACCAAAGACACCCCCGACATCAGCCGACGATACCATGAAATCAACTAAAGCACATAAGGCTGTTGATCCAACGTCTCGGGGCTTGGCGCCTGTTAAAGATATGAAGTCATTTGATTAGTCCAGGTGACTTCAGTTCCAAATTCCACGTGGTTTTAAGAGAAGCTATGACAATAACACTTCGGCTAACAGGTGGCGTCTTCACATATTTCCTCAGGATGAAGACTCGAGTGAGCCCTCTTAGCGAAGCTTTTAACTCTTTGTCATAACTTAGTCACATGATAATTCGTGAATACTCAGTTACTACGATTATGTTCATAAGTGTCACATAATATAATGCTTTCATTCTGGTGGAGGAATCACCTCAATTATATTACCTTTGTCATGTGTGGCTAATCCATTATCGCGAAAAAAATGTACCTTGACTAAGCCTTAAATCAAACAGTCGGTTGTCCCTATTTTGATAGGTACGTAACATCGTAATGTTGCACGAATCGCTTAAATGTGTCCATTAAGAGTTCAATAGCTCCCACCAGACATATTTCGGTCACATTAACGTCTACAGAAACCATGTTTCATAACAGACGGTCGTTTTCCTATAACATCCAAGCATCAGACGGCTTGTGCTTTCTCGGACAATATGTTTCTATCTGCTTGCCAAATAAGACTACAATGCAATATCCTTTGTACTGCCGCAAATTGGACCACCTGCTTCCACATGGCCAACTCTTTGAGACAACCTAAGAAGTAGACACAACTTTACCCTTTTAAATTGATGGCCGTTCGATTATTTTGTGGCGTAGCTATAGTCGTTAGACCACAAAAGCGTGCAATACATGGCCAATATATTTATATACCACTATCAAAATTATACCTAATAAATTATTGAACATTGAGCATTGCGATTCACTTCGAGTCAGCTGTCCAAATCAAACAAGTGGTCGTAAACAAGGGAAAGTGGGCAATGATAGATATATTGGACTGTATAGTAACAAAACAGTAACTGCACAGACCACCCACTTTATCATTATAGACGCAATAGCAACATGCTAGATTGAAAATAACGCAATGCTCGCCTTGAGATGGTGTTGTACATGGTGATTTGTTTGTGAACTGCTTGCTGCCTTGGGCTGCTGGAATCAACCTGAATACGGACCCATTGCATGAACATGGTGTACATCCGCATCAGTCGTTTGTTCATGCTTCAAGTATAGGAAGGTATGGCATTAATCGCTTAATATATCAGTAACCTTTCGGATACAAATAATTATGGACTCTTGCTGATTTAAGTGCACAGCAGGTTCGTTTCCGAACGATGATGCAGGCAAATTTAAAGATATTCCAACAAATATTGGCCAAACAACACGGCGGGTTACTTTGTAGTCATCGAGCTTAGTCACAGCTTGTAGTCCACCATATTCCGGTTGACCTTCTTCGCGAATGACAACACTGCGTGCATAGCAAAAACCCTATAAGCAATTCCATTAAGCTTGTGCGCTGTTTTGTGATTCTTAATTTGTGTCGATTCAATTTTCGTTGGCTGCCGATTTCACTTCACTTCTAGTTTTTTTTTTAAATTTTTACATGATGTTGTACCGTATTTCTTTTGCATTACGCTCATATTTTTACGCTTTCAGTTCAGCAATCATGCACGTTGTGGATGATTACGAGTAATGATTGAATATAGAACGGCGATTGACTGTTATCATGAGAACATTGTAAGCATTGTTATAATGTAACACCGTGTGTTATCGTAAACTCCTATGGTGAAATTAACATGCTGAGTGAGACTTTGTTTGTAGCTACTTTATACTAGAGGCTGTAATTAAATCGACAATTGCAACCATGCTGTGGCAGTAATAGCGGTACTTGGCATTCGCAGAATTTTCGTTGTCATACCACGCAACAGAAGATCTGCTGATACCCCAACTATTCTTTATATTTTTTGTTCTGAGCTGACTTGAATTCGATAAGCGTAGTAATGCTCATATGACGTCGATTTGAATCACAGATATATCATACAAATCAGCTGAGGCAATTAGCATATCACACGAAGAACGAACAAAAACTCTCATGTGACTTACATACAGACCCCTCGGAGGCAATCGCACCAACATCACCCCATATGTGCTCGGAATATGTGATGTAGGATCTTATTTATCTTCGTTCAACGATAATTGCCGCACTAGGGTAAATACCCAGAGACAGCGGAAGATGTCAGGAAACAAGATTAAAATGGGCTTCCTCTTCAGTGAATGACTAGTAGACTAGTTGAAAAAGACTCTCTGACGACGTGACTGAAATCCCATCGATTCAAGCTCTGACACCTTGGCTGAACAAACATTTCAAGCCCATCCTATTTCATACAAACATACATGCATGAATACATGCATACATGCATACATATATACCTACGTAATACATACGTACATATACGTACAACATACATACATACATACATTCATTCATACATGCATACATACATACATACATACATACATACATACATGCATACATACATACATACATACATACATACATACATACATACATACATACATACATACATACATACATACATACATACATACATACATACATACATACATACATACATACATACATACATACATACATACATGCATGCATATGCATGCATGCATACATACATACATACATACATACATACATACATACATACATACATACATACATACATACATACACACATACATACATAGACATACATACATACATACATACATACATACATACATACATACATACATACATACATACATACATACATACATACATACATACATAGACATACATACATACATACATACATACATACATACATACATACATACATACATACATACATACATACATACATACATACATACATACATACATACATACATACATACATACATACATACATACATACATATACATACATACATACATACATACATACATACAAACATATGGGTGACTTGCTTAATAATGGGTAAACATGAGTTTGTAGCTCCCAAGTAGAAAACAGCTAACAATCACTGGCGAATTTCGGAATATACTCATATATGACGACGGATTCAATACCCGTAGCTAAGCACCTGACAACATGATCTTGTTCAAGCTGACTTCTTAAAGACTGACACAGTAGTTATTTTGTAATGCAAGAATTAGTCTTAGATTATTTAGGATAACCATAAATGCATTTAGACCAAGAGGTGCTTCTAAATGACATTACTTTTATCAATGCGGAGACGATACAGAATACATATCCTGGAATTAAAGAGCTTTCCTCCCCATTTAATTTGTTTGTCAGCAAATAATTGCTTTATTTATGTAATGAAGGCCTAAGGTACATAGTGACCACCCTACCACGGACTCTTTCGGGCTACAACATCGCGTTAATGTTGAATAGTTAAACAAACTACAAATGCAGAAGATCGCTTTCAATGTCATAGCCTTCGTGTGACGTTGGCATTTCTGTTGGTATCCTCCAGCAATGTTGGACATGGTAGGGTCATGAAGTAGTTCATCATAACATCTTAGGAGTCGTAACCATGTTTAAACATGCAGAGGACTGTATCTTCTGAGATCCTAGGTTGTATTAAGTACTTATGACGTTGTACAGTAAAGCAAGCCTAAATAATCAAAATCATAACATTGTAAGAAATATAAGAGTGAGATTGCAAGAATTTTTTGATCTTTTTCTACATCAATTGAACACCTATCATGGTTAATATCCAAAAACACACGGTATTAACACCATTTGCTTATAGCTGTTGAATGAGTTCGGCGCACAGACGAGTTTTGGGTCGTATTCGGTCCCCGTAAAAGGAAAGTTATTATATCCACACCAGCGTTAACTCTCATTGAGGGCTAATATCCGCATTTTCATACGACTCGATACAACAATTTTTTTTATTTACAGTTTACGAAAAATTATAATGCAGTAATAAGCCCACGTGCGTACTTCATATTGTTCCGCTGCCAGCACAATGACGAATGACCACACGCTGTTATCACTCATACATTGAATAAAACCTGAAGCTGGATCGACTGTCGAATGACCACCTGACCCAATGTGCATAACAAGTCCTTTGATGTACATACAATATCGCCTTTAATGGATCACCCAAACGCGCTGCGGATACCGATTTCATTTTCCGTAATTTTGCTGGATAGCAGAATCATCTCTTGCAATTTCCTTAGAAAGCATCGCCACACAACGCTCCTTGTATCCCTTTGCCTTCGTGATTGAAACATAATATGAATGGCGTGTGAGCATAAAAGTGTGTGGCTACTGAATTCGAATGTTTTATTTCAACCACAAAACGTGAAAACTCATGATGCAGACGAAGACGGGATCTAGGATTATGACAATGCCACACACTGAATCGGTAATATAATATTCAATCTTCATTATTTTGCACTACATTTTCAATATTATCCATATAAATGGATATAAAGTGGGCAATTATCACATCATTTGATCGATCTGAATAAACCGGATGTTGATATATGAATTTTCTTCAGATATTTCATTTCAATATGCACTCCTTTGGTATCGGGTACCAAATATGCCAATCAGTGTCCTTCAAAGAGGTATGTCACGTCGGCGATGTATATAGAACCATGTGTGGTATACAAACAATCAGCTATAGATAATAACGCTAAAGTGATAGGTGTGGTGCCACACTGTTAAAGCACTCAATCTACAAGGGATACAGAGTTTCTGATGTAATAAGTGAGACTTTCGACCTACCAGCCTTTTAGTTACCCACAGAGAGATTTCGTTCTGAAGGTCATTAATCATATAATTGTCTCTTTCCAGGGAGCAGTTAGAAAATATATTCAACCTAAAATCCGTGATGTCACCACTGCTTGTTTTAGAGATTCCAAGATGACCTACTGGAGCCATTTTGTTTTTTTCAGTCGTTCTTTGGACTGAGGAGTGTTTTACGGGCACTCCAATCTTATGGAAGCAAGCGGATATGCTATCACTGACGATATCAATATTTGTTGCATTGCATGGCGAAGGGAGTAATGGATCCTGCACGCTTAAACGTTTAGTGAATATTCAAATACAAACAATAACCATTTCTTTATGGATTACAAGGATTCTCAATAAGCATTAAGGGTTTACTACAGAGACTCCAATCGACACAAACGCAAGTTTCATGGTATTCAGCTCTTAACACGAGGAAGCTAGTTACTATAAGTCGGAACAAAAGAACGCATAAATCGAAGCAATACATCAAACAATGATTCCGATGTTTTTTGAGCTTTTGTCAAACACTCTTTTAAATGTTGATGTTGCAAACGCAGTTTGTGCGCTCGGAGCCGCAACATACCGGATGCAATCAATTTAGAGTGATGATCTGTCTTTTTAAATGCTTTGAAGCGACCAGGCATGTATTTCTGCTATAGTTCTCTCTGTAAATAAGGTTGTTGGTGTCTTGATGGAATGTTATTTGAATTAACACGATTGATACGGAAAGACTTATGCTTTACAACACTGACATATACTATCTCTGACCAAAAAAATAAATAGGAATGAAATATACAGCTATTCAAAACCACTATTTCAGCGGTTTGATTATACATGTTATTGTTAGCTGGGCATATTGCTCGGAAGAAAAGCTTTCAGAACGGCATTATATATATCAATATATACGCTGCCAATGGTTCATAATGATCACAACTACAACAAGCATTATAGTTCTAATCCATAATGACTGAAAATGATACAAATATTTCGGTATTCCGCAAATACACGAAAACCACAAAAAGTTGGATTTTTACGCATAAATTGGTGTCTTGACCTTTGGTGAAGGACCGTTAGAGAACCAAGCGTATATATCATGAATAAAAAGTGACAAAAAGATTTTTATTTGCATTTAACATTTACATTATATCAATTGAAATATTCCAAATAAATAACTGATAATCAATGATAGAAAAAATGTATCATACACATTTGTCTACGAATGGTTGGAAGTCTACGAATGATTTTTTTTGTCACTATACATACACACACACATATATATATATATATATATATATATATATATATATATATATATATATATATATATATATATATATATATATAGATATATATATATATATATATATGTATATGCATATATATATATATATATATATATATATATATATATATATATATGTATATATGCATATATATATATATGTAATATATATATATATATATATATATATTATACATATAAATATAAACATATATATATATATATATATATATATATATATATATATATATATATATATATATATATATATGTGTGTGTGTGTGTGTGTGTGTGTGTATGTGTATATATATATATATATTATTTATGTATTAATATATATGTATGTAAATATAAATGTATATATATAATTATATATATAGGCAGATAAACAGATATACAAATATACATATATTACCTTGTAAATATAAATGAATATGAGTATTTACATGTGTATATATGTATATATGTTTCTATACATATATATATGTATTTACATATATATATGTATATGCATGTTCACACACATATATATATAAACGTGAATATATATACTTATATACTTGTATATATACACATATATACTTCTAAAGATATATTTGTATATATACATATATTCATATGCATATTTATGTATCTATACATATGTGTTTATATATATGTGTAGATGTGTACATATGCGTTTATAAATAAATATGAATATATTTATATGTATTTATATAAGTAATTATATATAAATATATACAATTATATATAAATCATTGCCTCGTAGAGCTTAGCATTCTACCTCAGCGGGTAGGGCTTAGAGCTTTTTTTGTATGCCTGTAAATATGCCCTACCGCCTATGTGGCATAGGTTGATTTTAGATATTATGCATTGAGTCCAAGGGGGCCCTCAACAGCATTATGGTGGTGTCATTTCCCAACACCAGTGCGTCCACATTGGCGTATGCTGCTGTAATTGAATGTTGAACATTGCAGCTGCCCCACATCGTTTGTTTGAATTATCTATGTAAGCTATATATGAGCACCCTGTGTTATTCCGTATATGCGAACGACTGTCGTAGTACAGCGTTCGTTATAATCACAGTCTACTTGGCCATATGCATATCCTGTCTATTAAATTCACTGGCAAGTGCCACTGATTAATCAATGAAGCACAATCAAGAGAATCGCGTGAACCAACCATCCTCGCTGCAATAATATTTACTGCTTGTAGCTGTCGGACAGATTATTGTTTTATGCAAAAGAGGCAAACACTGACGGCTGACCATTAGTTCCAATTATTACGAAGGCTGTTCGACACATAATGTTACAAAACATTTAAGACGGTGGGTGGTTTATGGCGAATGTTTAAATACTTGAAACATAGCTATTCTTCAGTGGGTTGTGTAGTTAAATGACTATTACCATCACATGAGGATGTAAATGGTGATTAATCGCAGCTTCGGTGTAGTCTAAGGTTTTAGATGCAGTAATGCATAAAGCGAATTCCTCATATGCTTCCGCCTATTTCCTTGCGCTAAGACCGTGTAATGTATATTCAGTTCATCCAGAAATCCTCACCAAAGCTTGATATATGTTCGATACAAGATGTACATATGCAGAGGTAGCAGGAGACTGACTACAACAGGCATCAACCAAACTTTCAGTACTGGTCTCTGCATGTGGGAGATTATTTCGTGGATGAGAGGCCACGTGATGGCAAGGAAGATATCTACAGTGACGGCCACGATAGCCTCAGTCGACGTCATACCGAAAAATAAGAGAAGAGACGCCACAACGTCACAGAAAATTTTGTAACGGTCACATGATAAAACACGCCCAGTGCTATCATCGTCTCTACGGCGGCATGGATGGCCACCTGATACAACACGCCCCGTGTGTTAAATCAGGTGGGCCAGGGCCAGATGTATAATGAAGAAGTTGTTATTTGTCCGTAGCTTGAAGACAGTTGGACTGGACACAAAGACCAGAACATTCCTAAAGAAAATTACCACGGCCTCAATGGTGTCAGCGAAAACCTTTGTTATAGCCTATATTTTGCAATTAAAAAGAGCATCCAATGCATGCACGTCAGTATTGATACCTTTACATAACACCCAAACCGAACAGGCGTGATATAAATTCATAAAGGTGGTATTATGCAACCGCAGGTCAGCAAAATAGTTGTTGTATTCGACGAATGAAGGGCGATACGCCCATGGCAGCCCGTATCTGCATTCGTCCCTTCGGAGACCACCATATTACGTCATTATTATTGTCCACTAGTTGAGCATTTACTCAGGCCAAAAACTCCAAATCATTGTTGTGTGCTGCGTGCTGCACTTTGCCACGGAGAAGGAGAGCTTTGGAGAGGGGAGCTTTATTATCTGTTATAATAGCAATGGTAACGCGGAAATGAGAATTATGGCTGCATGAACAGCTTACCCTGCTGCCCGGCAGGTGTCA
Organism: Urechis unicinctus; assembly: GCA_034190875.2. NCBI lineage: Eukaryota > Metazoa > Annelida > Polychaeta > Xenopneusta > Urechidae > Urechis > Urechis unicinctus. The sequence goes on along the minus strand of CM067351.1, from coordinate 48,356,362 downwards.
CCTCTAAACATAGTCATTACAGAAAGGTCAGATGAAAACATTTGATGAAAATCAACTGTGATTTGATTGTCGTATGAAGTATTGATAGATCTTATCAACAAACGGACTGAGCACTGAGCGAGAGTGCTACACGTTTAATGACACTAATAATCGCTAGCGATCTTCCTAAATATGTTTCATAGTTCTAGGGCTATCTAAATGTGATATTGTCTCAGGCTAAGCACATAATAAAACATATTGGATGGAAGGCATGGTTAATACTGTCAGTTCAAAATCTAGCATGCAGCACTATGAGCCCTTTAGGGGATGAGAGGACGCAGTTGAGCTAGTACACCAGTCTCCTTAGATCACAAATGTTTGGCTAAGGGATCGTGGCAGCGAAATCGGGCTTCAGTGTGCTGCACACATTTCATTTATAATAATATGACAGATAAATATAAGATCACGAGGAGAGTTAAGTCCGGGATTAAATGAAATCTCTTTCGAATTGTACCGTTTTGCCATGTTTTCAGGACATGCGAACGTTACTAGCATTTTGCTTTTACTGTAGTTGTATCAGGAAAGAAATCATCACACTGAAACTATCGACTTTTACAACTGTTATGGTCGTTTTCTGATTTGCATGTAGTGCAATGTATTGTGACTAACTGCATTTGTATTCATCTAGAGACAATAGGTGAGTCATTGAAGCAACACGCATACGCATCAAGATTGGACAGTTCTAAGGTGGCATACGCTATCCTCACACACGTACACTACTTGCGTAAATACATTTTTCTTTCCATGCCTCAACGTTTTGCAAAATATGCACTGCAGACTTATTCTTTGCTAATGCTGTGCAAATGAATACGTCCTTTATCACATTTATATCCGCGATGAAAAAAAGTATTATCATACAATTAGAGGCGAGTCACCCGTTTGCACTCCATCGAAAATGAAAACGCCCTCGTGACATTTATATCCGTGGTGAAATACCGTACTATCATACAATAAGTGCCGAGTTACCCGTCGAAAAAGGGTGTGAGACTTTTGTACCCGTTCTGAATAATAAGTAGCTCAGTCGCGTAGCTCTTATTATAGCTTGACTTAAAACCTCACTGCTCGCTGCAGTTTGTGTACATTCGTTTACTCGTCATGCCAACCTTACGAATCAAGAGCATTGTAAACACGCAAAATAGCAAAAATCGTGGATATCCGACATTGGGGCTTAGTTTAATATGTCTTTCCACAAGGTATAGCTTAAACGTGTATAGCTGAAACATGGAGACAGAAAGTGTGTCCACTTTCGAAATAAGACATGTGTCAAAAAGAAAGACAAATAGAAACTGGGACGAATAGAATTCGGAAGAATACAATAACGCAAGACAAGTGGCGACTTAGCCATTCTGCCCTCTAGTTATAAACGACGCGTTATACCATCCGTGCTTTTGTAAGCAACGCTTGTAATGCTTGACGTCTTTTATGTGAAATGTTGACCTTCAGTTTAAGCGACTACCCAGCAACCATACAAATATATAATACATATGTTATTGCTGTCTTAAAGCTGGAATGTTTTTGACCACCCGATGTGCATAAAATGATGCTAAAAAGAGTCACTCGCGATAATGTTAGTCTAAACACAAGAACAAGACCACAATCGGGTTCAAGAACATATTTTTTCCTTGCGAAATGCAATTTTCAATTTCCAGTCATTAATCAATTGACAACTGCTGTATTTTGATATAACTAGAAAAGGACAGGACCAGCAAAACATACGGCATTCAATAATAATCATTTATCACTGCGTGCGGCATTCCAGCATTTTAAAAATATCAGGATGTCGGAACACAGCACCACAATAACCGAATGTGTGGGCAAGGAACCAAAGTAAGACCAAGCACATCTAACAGATGCTTACGACCACAGACGCACTTTTATAGAACTTATATTGAACTGTGTCTACAGCCTGTTGTTTGAAACCCTATCTGTTGCTAAGAATGCGACACCCGTGTTGTTGCGTGATGGTAGCCGTTTTCAACGCAGTCATGTTCTGGAATTGCGATTTTTATGTAATTGTGTGGAGTGGCTGTTGATTAATCATGCATTTAACGATAGCCGCATGAATGGGAAAGTACATTTAATCTACGACAGGTTCTCACCGGATATTACCAAACAGCGTGTCGGAATTAAAACATGCCTCACACGCGCAATTTAACTCAGTGTTGCTACTAGATTTATATAAAACAGCTTACATTGTCAAGAAGTTGATTGAGATCCTAGTATCGAAACTGAGGATATTGTATATGCATTCATAGTCATCCGGGAGCCTCATGACAACGCTAGTCCGACATATGTACACTGGTAAAGCAGCATCTACCTGAAGCGTAATAGTAAGTAATGAAAAAAACCCACTAAATTATCCTATGATGAGTGAGAAGGTTCGCGGGGGGAAAATACCTAGCTTGTCACCATGCGCAATTTAACTTAGTATCGTTGCTATAATTATGTATAACAACTTACATAGTCAAATAGTAGATTGAGATCCTCGTATCGAAACTGAGGATATTGTAAATGTCAAGGATCACGACAACCAAATACATACAATTCAAATTGATTGATAGTCACCCTAGTCTGCGTCCCAGACTCTAGGGGTTCCGCTACGCTTCTCGCCCTAGAGTCTACGGCCAGACAAGGTCTAAAAGTGGCGCGTACGAATATTCATTAGACACGTTCGTTGATCTTCGTGACCAATCAACACAAAGTGTGACCCGGATTGACCTTAATTGCGCCTGGCTCATGAAACTGGCTTGTGATACGCACCCTTCGGTTCCATGTGACGTCATGGACATTGTTCGGATGGGAACGCCATACATACAAGATGCGCTCGAAGGGTTTTGAATAATAACTGTGGACTTGTTTGGTCTCTTGAAAGTGGTTGAAGATGTCGATAAGCGTACACCACATATGCCCCGCGAATAATGTTTAGCTATCGTTTAGACTTAAATCACATTCATGAAATAATAATTAAAATTTGTGGTCGTACGTTTGACGATGTTCGCTGATACAATGACGTTTTTGGACACATTTTCAAAGGCAATTGATTGCTACGCGGTTCAATAATATGCTTAATATGGAAACGAACATCTGTCATAACGACAATCTGTAGCAATTGTTTGATTATTGAGATATATCGTTGAAACATATGGACTTCTGACAATATGCATGTTTCTCTAAGATGTTTCATGGAATCGCGCCTAAACTCTAGAGAGTTTATTGAGGTGAATACAATGATACGAGATTGGCTCTTAATCACGCCATTCATAAAATCTATATGCAATAGGGATGCATGCGCTAAGCAATCAATGGAATAAAGCATCCATTTACTATTTGGTAATACGCGTATATTATGCATCGGATGATTTTTGCGGGCAAAATAAATTAAAGTCTATTAATCATTATGCTTAGCCAGATGCATTGCATATTGGCAGATGCATGGTCGATTGGTTTTGCGAAGCATTGGATACAAAACTCAGATCTCGGAAAGCATTTGCTTCACATTGCAGCACTGGAATTTGAACATTAGACCACTTATGGGATTCATCTTAGACGCTTATCTAATATACACGCGAGATTTATTCATATGAACATCTCAAGGGACAATAGCATACCAGCTGCCGACTCCATAATAGCCGCCAGGTGATTCTGCATGCATCTTTATTCTATCACAGCGACTTGACCATTTCACGTGATACCATCGACCACAGCAACACACGTACCCTAACATCATTTGCCTATCGAGTGCTCTCGCTGACCTTGTCGTGCAGCTATTTCGTTTATGAGTACGTTTCATCAGTGTTAATTGATAACAGACTATGACGGTGCCACATATCATCTGCTATACATTGAATGAGCGATGCTTATACTTCAATTCATAATGTAAGTACGTAGGATGGTTCCCTCGCCGTTGATTTGATAACTGTATCGAGGAAAACGAATGATAAAGTTTGAAGGTTGCCATTGCAAATGCCCGTCATAGAAAGCTATTTTTAGTACATCTAGTCGTTGCGTTGGGTATTTGGTAAGGATGCAAATTATAATATTTAGGCAGATGAATCTTAGAATATTGGACGACAATTATTGCTTAATTTTTTCGTTAGTAATATCTATTTTGTATTTTCGTTATAAATGACTGTAGACATGTTTGCGTATGATACCATTATCTTAATTCATTAGATACCGATAGGAACTAATTGTTTAGATAATAGACGAGGATAGCATGAAATATTCCCCATGCATATATGAGCTATAGATTTCATTCTCGTCATCAAGTTGGTACCTCAAAATATGACCCATTAAAGTCTAATTCAGCACATCAGTTATCGGTGATATGTATTTAACCTGTATGTACGGCGTTTATACTCGCCTGTTGGGGGAACATTTTATCATGCCCCTAGCACGCATCGTAAGGCTTTTGCTAATTTCATGACTATAGTACTCATCCGGTTTGTATTGTCTATAAACCTCCCTTCGTCGATTCATTGTCATAGAGTATTCCATAGCAATATTGGAACGGAGACAACTGAGAGAATTATGAACCTCTTCCACGTTTAGTTCTACAAGAGCACATGAAAGGAAATCTGCTGCCTATGTCTAGGTATTGCAATCAAGTTAAGTCTCATCCATGGCGCTTAGTTACCATTGTATTATGCTTATTGCTAGTTACTATATTCTGCTGCATTCGCTAATATAACTTTACATCGTGATAGTATTATGATTGAATATGATGTCTTCAACTGAGTTCTGGGCTCAATCAAGTGTTATGTATAAATGGTCTCGCATGAATTTCTCTAGAATCGAATTCGCTATGATAATATCTTCAGATAATAATACAAAGCACAATCATGCTCCTTAAAGATTGGTAGTGAGTAGCAACTAAGCTGGGATGCTATTTGGATATTTCACACAGCTACACGATGACGTCCTGGGGCTACTTTGTTCAAGTAGCATTACAGGCCTAATGAAGTGGCTGAATATTAACGAGAATGGCAATGATAATATATACAAGAAAGCTCACTAATATGAACGCTCAGGAGATAAATGATATTAATGCATGTATTTGCGAAATGTAACCCATAATTTATTCATCTGGAATTGCGCAGCCCCATTGAAGACACCGACTTTAAGTAGATTGCCGTCAGGACTTTGCATTGCTTTAAGTGGATAGAATTGCATGCTATGCCAGACCGGATACTTATTGGCATTTCATCAAACTCAACGTACTCTTAGTATAAATGTTAGCGGAATAATGACAAATATGACAGATGGAGTGTCAAGAAGAGGTAAATGAACCCCCGCTTGAACCACAATTTGTCATTAAATCGCGTTCTGTGTGCATTTTTAAAGTATTATCGCACTCTGTGGGAGGCCGGACAATGTTCACATAGTGATTTTACTTAAGTCTAGTAAGAATGATTTAAGCAACTTGAAACTATCAAATACATGGACGGAACATTACTTTGACTTTGGCAATTGCTTAGACAAGCCATTTTACTTGGCAATCTGATCCCGTTCTTAGAGACAAAAATATTGTTTTAACGATACTGTTGTCAACATATTTATCACGCGCTGCGTAGTTAACTCAAGACAAGAGTCGCAATTCTCTATACATAAAAAGATGATTGATATTCTTGGCAATCAAATCAGCTAATCCCCCCCATTAGTATGCAACATTTGGTATGGCGGATAGAAAATGACACGTAATGACAAAGAGTTTGACACCAGCCAGTTGCAGATATAATGCTGGTTTGTTTCGTAAGTTTGGACCGGGTTGATCACATAAAGCCATCGCGATGTAGATAAGCAAAACCTTGACTTAAGCTTCAGTCCTCTCTGAGCAACATTTGTCCGATGCAGCCCAGGCCTTATGAATTAGTCAATATAGTGGCGTCACATGTTTGTATGGCATACAGCACACCATGAGGGGTGCTGTTACATTGGTCATTGCTTCGATGCTCTCCTGTTATACTTAACTTGATCATGATAAAATGATTTTAAATGTGTTTATTCGACTGCAGATGTTCTTTGACATCAGTGACACACCTCGACGGCACTACGGCTTAGATATGACGATTGTTTCGCAGGGAGTGTCGTTCCTTAGCTCACCTCTGGCAGTCGTCTTATAATTAGAAGTAGACCCTGTAAAATTATGTGAAAATTATGCATATAATCATGTATTGCTAGACCATTTCTCTCATCCGTCGATATGGGAGTCGTTTAAATATCTGTGCGCCATGGATGCAGGTAAATGTTTACACAGGAATGGCTTCGCTTACCTGATGTTCCTCGGCAAACATACATCATACCGAAAATAGTTTGGCGCTAACACAGCCTTTAATTGTTGGCTTACAACGAAGATTTTATTGTTAATAACAAAACATGTACCTCTTTGCTACAATGACTGATTTAGTTGACAAAATGTTTGTCCTTTATGGTAAGGGTTTTAACCCGTTTAATTCAATTCTAAATTAAAGCAAGAAAGCATTTATACGAGATTCATTTCGCAAACATTCTCAACGATCTAGGTACGCCATGTTTACATGTATGTGCGGTAGGGTGTACAACGGGATGAGGTGTTGTCTTTTGTGTTGGCTCTCTTCAAATATGATCAGACATTTTTATGGGGTTTTCTTCGTCCATTGTATGTAATTAGTTGCATCTTTGAAATAATTATTCCAGTAGTTGATTTGAAAATTGCACAAGCTCACTGATATTATTTAATTACTTCTATGCAACCTAAGCACCTTGGCTGTCAATCGGTGCTCGGTTCATGTCATCGTAATTTGTCATACTTAGTTTCGACACAGCAACAGTGTGTGGGGTCGAATATTAGTCAGAAACTGATTGAGGTTGACAAACTATTAGTTTCGGTATAGTTGTGTAGATGAAGGTCATGCTATAATTACATTTATATATATATATATATATATATATATATATATATATATATATATATATATATATATATATATATATATATATATATATATATATATATATATATGTGTGTGTGTGTGTGTGTGTGCGTGTGCGTGTGTATATTAGGTGTGTGTGTATATTAGGTACGCCAAGGGAGGCGCTAATTTGTTGTCCATATATGAATATAGCTGATGTTAGTTGATAGACTAAAACCATAAACCGCAATCCTCTTATGCTAGGCATAAGCATATGCGATATTCATTCGACTATCACTTATTTGACCTTAATATACGAAACCTATCAGACTTACGGTCCCAGCATAAGGACTTTCATATGGTTGGTTGATTCATAGGACGATGGTAGGCCAAATATGTTCGTTTATCATCCGTGGCTGGTACATTTGTGCTCTTCTACATATCACTATAACCCAAATCTATAATCCTTTGGTTGTTTGATATCTTGCAATTAACGATAAAAACTAAACAAATTCTGCTCGGACGATTGTAGTTAATAGTTGAGCAAGGATACGTTGCATCGCTATACGATGAAGTTCTGAGAGCGACATCGGTCAATTACAGTTAAATTAAGCGGATGAATTGTACAGGGGACAGAACCGATGACATTATATCCATCTGGATTGCTAAAAGAATGAAGGCAGCATCATCATTGGGCATCCAACTCAATTATTGTCCTTTTACTCATATTAGTTTTTTATTGCTATTGTGACTAGTTCAACCAACTACGGTACACAGCCGAACACAAGCAACAACAACAAAGTTCCAGGCAATATATAGGTTGGTATATGTATTTTCCCGAAAGAGGTAGCGATAAGCCAGTCTCTAGGCTTATACGACAACAAAAATCCGTGTATAAACTGTTCAACTCAATTGCTGATGATCCATGAAATATAAAAGCAAGTCAACAGAAACAGAATATCGTGATTGATGCGTACGGTCACAAACCTGACCTAGATCAATTTAGTCATATATTCGTTACGTATGTCTAAGCAATCTACCAAGCGATGCTGCGTAAAACGAGTCAATAACTAATTAAAGTTTTCGTTTTGCCGTTAATAGTTAAAACTCGGCACTTATTTGGGCAAGTTAAAAATCGCAACGTATCATGGAACCTACACCAATACAAGACACCGGTTGTATATAATTTTAATATGCCATTTGTTACGTGATTGCTCGCTTGAAATGCAAAAATAATATAAATCCCGATAACTCTTCCACGGAGAAAGCAATACGTGATAATTTACCAATGTAGTGTTTGCTACTAAGAATCTTTTTCATGGTGTATTGGCAGAAAGTTAATAATTCAAAGGGATGGTCGAATTTAGTAGACATTGGGGTAGCGTTTACGATGGCAGCATTCTAGTTTTCATATTGCATCACAACTAGCTAGGGTAGCTGACCAGCGATATTGGAGATTACTTTTCTTTGTAACGAAATTACATGTGCTGACTACGCGAGGGTCTTGAGAGTCATAGAGGTATTAGTCCCCTTGTTCAGCTCATAACACATCATGTGCTCAACATTCAGTTCTACCAGTACAAATTAATAATTACCCAGATATGTAGGTTTATCTAGTATCTGCCTAGTGTCCATTTTAAAGTTTGAGGCAGGCTATGAATGTTCAATGAAGGGCCTACACCTATAACCAGACATACCCACATAAAAGTCTTTCAGACTCAGGCGTCAGTATTTCGGTTGAAAGTTTTGATACGCCAGTCATATTATGAAATAGGTATGACCAACGTTCTGTGCAACTATATACTCACTTTTAGACTTTTCATAATAGGCGTTTGATTCTGCAAATCAAGCCTTACAGTGGTCATTGTGCACATCGAATTAATGCAACAGTGTATGTAAGTACTTACTGCTATGTCGGCAACCTTTTACTCGATCAAAAGGGTAAAAGGTTAATATATCATGTCAGCAATAAGGAAGCCACACGGCCCGCGTTTACACTAAAGAGAACTCAGTTGTTCGGGTTGACATCGGCTGCCCATTGCCATTTTATCATATTCCCATTAATGGCTTCTGGTTCATCGCCTTGAGTTAAGATGTTTCGCAATTGAGAGCCCCACGCCTTCAGTGACATCACTCTAATGGTGACGTGTTTGTATAGGGCTGCAGAAACTATTCGAGCCATTTCGGCGATTGGAAATTTAGACTATTGATGGGTCGATTACGTAAGACCACGATCAATACCACTTTCCTAATTTGACTAGAACAAGTATTAACATGGGCATCCAGACGCAATGCACTCCGTCAGTCTTTATGTAAGGCGCTAGGTCATTATCAAAAATATTTTGTTGGAAAAACAAAACGACTACATAATCAGCAATGAGAACCGCCAATGGATATAGTTTAGCATTGGCTGATTTGGTGCTCGTCCGAGCGTGACATGCAAGTATCAGCGCAAAGGTAATATTTTTTACTTGTCTGATTGGTTATTTTGATCGGTGCATTCGCACAGGAAGAATATTGTAACAATGATAACGATATTGAAACTACAAATTTGTTTTTTGGATCGTTATCACATGGGTCAGATAGTTTTCGATATAATATTTGCGTGGCACAAAAGTTATTTATCAATTTGAATATAATTTGAATACTTTCGCAAATCACATCGATCACAGTTACTTTCTTTGTATTTATAACTAACTTCCTCTGTGTAAACTGATAATAGCCACTCACGTTGCCACAAATTGTATCACACTCATCAGTCTGCTACGTTATGATCAATTGGTTCGTAATAAATCCAAGGCGTCACAGAAAAGACCCTGCCTTAGCCCATGAGTAAACAGGAAGTGAAACGCAATATTTTGTTGAGGCGGAATACGACCATGGTTGATGAGGATGATTGGGACGCTGGGACAGCACCCCACACCCCACTCAAGCCCAAGTGACGCACATAGAACATGCTGAAGAAATGTCTTTCCCTGACCGCTGGGGCAGTAATATATTGTGTCCTTAACTCACTTCCTCTTAAGCGTGTCCAAAATATGTTAGTTTGGCTGCAACACTTAAGTATTATCGCACATGTGTGATATGTGCCATTTGTCAGCAAATGTCCCAGCATGCCAGAGCTCTGCAAGACATAAGCACCAACAGCGCGACAGACCATGAAGGGCAAGCTTTATATACATGTACAGACCTTAATTGAATTTAATTTAGATTATCCCCATCCTAGATCGACATACCGAATCGGCTATGATGGTAACCAAAATTCACTTCAACCAGCCCAAATATTTGTTACCCATTCCGTTTCATACAAAGCTGTCATACGGGTTTCTACCAAATAGTTTTTGTAGGTAATGTAATGGCTGTTTTTGGATGTGTTAAAGCAAACAGGGAATATTGAGTTTAATAAATTCGACATTTTAACGCGTATTCATTTGCTGGTATTATCCGATAGGTAATATCCAAGTTAAGAGTCCAAACAAATGCAAAATCTCTTAGGCTCTTTGTGGCAAATTAATTCAAAGCTTAGCGCACTGTGAGCATGTATATCGGAAACTGTACCGTGATTGTTCAACTTCTGTACTTTTATCGAAAACCACCAACCTGACGTTCGAGCGATTCCCCACTATATCACTGCAATATATATCATCTATACTCTATTAGTCATACAGAACCGTGTTTATGCATAGCAGTATATGGTTCAACACAATCCGCGAACATATGTTGCTTTGCGATTTTGACTTTATAGACACTCATACAAGGCCGGATATATGGAAGCAGTGTAGCACGCGCGCTATTCAGTTGTGAATGGCCTTCATCTAAACGCAATCTTTGGGCCGTTTCAGTAGAATGCACTTCTGTGGGAAGATCATACAGACCTCATATTAATGCATTTGCAATCGTTGCAATATTCAACAAAGTGTGCCTTGACAACCTATTCCATTAACTAAAATGCAAATTATTGTCCATTTATGTAATAACCAGCTAACTGGAAAAAGCCGATGACATCCTCTTATAAAGTTTAAGAGAATATTTGCTCCTCCGATATGATCACTTAACTTAGGTCGCTGTCTTTAACAAGGCGTTTCTTATGCCAATGAGGGGAACAACAGCAACAGTAAATCTCAAACCACTGTTTGCCACGTCTGACAATACACATGGTCCATTGAACAATGCATTTACTTAGTTACAGCGCGACAATGTCCATTTTTGTAACCTACCTTGAATTATACTGCCACACCGACGATACTAAATCCATCATTAATTGTAGCGATGATTACAGCATCGTGCCTGGAATCGGAATGCATTATTGCAACATGTTATTGTGCTATTACTGTTTGTTAGTTTGGTAACGGTTCCACCAAAGCTACTCAGTGGACGACATTTACCATAATAAGGAGGCATACTCTTACTGCTCTATAATATGTCTACCAACTTAATAAATATCCGCTAAACTGGGTGGAAATATCATTGCGAAATTAATTCACAAAGATGATTATTTAGCATATCAAAAGCCTGATGAACGTATGGCCAGGTAGTCTTAACGTTGAAAAGATATGATGTTTAATGTTTTGTCGTACAGCAAAATGGTGTTTATTCATGTCGCGAATACTTGTGTGTAACGTTTAACTCATGAGTTAGACGCATTACGCCACAATCCAGTATATGTGCACTTCCGGAATTCTTTTTTAACGCCTCTGTACGTGTTTATTAACTTGTATCAAATTGACACAACCACCGGCACAAGATAAATGCAAACCTCCGTAATGGATAAATAATATATCCCAGGTAGCTGAATTATAAAATCTTGCAATAAAAATATTATGCCACTAGAATTATTGTAATTGGTAAAATCAAGTTCATCTGCGCTTAACCACTATGAACAGTTAACATGGTTACCACTGTAACACTATGACGCTTTTACTCTTCTTAACAGTAGCGTACAGGTACCAGTCTAATAGTCCTTATGCTCGTCGCTCAGCGGGTTCGTCACAAAATAATTGTATTTAGATCGCGTTGCAGTTTGAAACAGCCTTCGATCGTGTTCAGTGGCATCAGTTGCTATAACTGTGTAAAAACACTTTCGGCTTGATGATGATCGTTCTATTCGTCACAAAGTGGGCAAGTTGCTGCCTTCAAAACAAGAAAGTTATATTCTCCGTTTATGTTAACTCAAATCTTGCCCTACGATTTCTAAGAACAAGGCAGATTTACCTACTTTCGCTGTAATTAATTTTCTGGAACGGCCGTAAAGCATCTAAACGTTGAAAAGATATGATGTTTAATGTTTTGTGGTATTGCAAAATGACTAGCAAAGAAATGAAATAGCAGTAGAATATATCGGTGCCTAGAGTTGTTACTGAATAAATAAGATTTGCTTAACGCAAAACTCCAGAGTACTGCAACTAATCAGTGTAACACATAGCTTCAGATGGAGCAGGAATATGTTTTTAGGTATTCAGACACTCCTACATCTTGTGGTACCATTGGCTATAGTAATAGATATTACAGTCCATAAAGTAGAAAATAGGCAAGCTTTTGGTGTGGTGTAAATGAATTTCTGAGTTTTATTAACCAGTTACCTAACGAATATAAAGTGGAGTAATTGGTAAAGTGTGGTCTTAGACCACAATACTATGAAACTAGGCCGGAATCGTTTTCATTTCAATTCAAATGACCTCAATGAAATGAAAACAAAGAAACAATACAAGACTGTTAGACATTACTGCGTCGTATATCAATCTTCGAGAATCGATTGAAATCGCATATCAAGGCAAAGAACATCGTTTCTGTGGTACATATGTCATGACTGTAGGATTGTATTGCGAGCTTGAATAGTTTAATTATCGTTTGATGCATTTAAAATACAGCGACGGAATTCATGAATCAGCATAGTTTTGAGTTAATTGAGCATTGCGATGTTATAATTCTAAGAAGTAATTACAACCACCTATTTGGAGAATGTGAGGAGAATTTGCAGTAAACCGATATCTAGATTAGTGTGGCTGTTCGCGCAAACATCCCTAAGCCGAATCATTCACATCAGCAACCCAACGTAGTCTTCTAGTTAAATCCTAGCGTTTCTTAGCGAGCGTACGGTATTGGGCGGAACTATTTACCATAATCAAAGTACAAGAAGGCGTAATAGCAAAACAATCAATGCAACACAAACATCAAAATATATTAATAATGTCTACCTGTTGTCGACACATATTCTAACTGATATGTGTATCTTTGAAAAGATATATCTTTATATTCAAAATAAATTACAGAGATCACATTCAGTAATGGCGCATTCGATTGCATCTTACATATTTTGTCAAAGCGAAAACTGCTCATTTAACGAACATATCTTGTCGTGCGACAGATTTTGTTTTAAAATCACCAACAACTACTTAGCTGCTTGCAACAATAATCATGCCAACGGCTGTAGGTTTGATGATGGCAGTGCATAATGATCCTAAATTAAGATAAAATGTGGCAGTCATAGTTCTGAATGGGCCGCCCAGCTTTGAAATGAAGTAAAATTAATCATCTGGTTTATTCCGCATGCCGATGATTCAGCCCGTCAGTCTGATTAGATAAGTAAGTTGATGTTTTGTGCCAGAATATTTGGTCGACTTTCTGAAGTCAATAAATAAAAGCATTATCTAACGTCTATTATGATAGCTTGTCTGAACATATGTCGTGTCTGAACACTAATTTATATCTTACATTGAGAGAGCACTGATTTCTTTATCCCGCGTCGTAGAAAGCAATCATGTATCCTACCACTAATAACTGATATATACAGGTGGAATTAACCACACGGCCCGTTTATCAACAGAAGCATAGCTACCGATTACCTCCTATACGCCTGTATTCGGAGCATTAAAGCAAGGTCTTGCAACTATGAAAGCAAACTTTCACGAATACATGAACCACGTCCCATTCCAATCCAAATTCACATGGGGATCAGTCAGCTATGTGTTTATTCCTATAAAAGGATGATAAATACCCAATATCACTCTCAGCTGCTATGTCATAAACATATTGACTTATTCCGCGTTTTTTCCTATCAGGTTTACCGAGATAAATGTTTCGGAACATACAGCATGACATTGGACAGCATCAAGCAAACCTCTCCATGAATCTATGTTTCTTCGTTATGCTGAAAGTTCAAAATCTAGATTAAACTGCACATTAGACAGCATGGGATTTGGCGTAAATGTACACTGGTAAAACTATGCAGCTGTATCAGTGCACTCAAGGGACAACTGCATGACTAGCGCAATCAAGTAATATTCTACATAAGCTAGTTATTTGTCACTATTATAACCTTACTCTGCAATCTTGAACATGTTGTGCAACTAGGGTCGTATCCGAGAGAAGGTGCGTAATTGCAAAGAAGCGACGTATCTTTTTATACCCCTAGAAGCGTGGCTGTTTTCTGTGAGGTATCGGGCCGAAGTCCAATCGCGCACTGTATTGCAGTATATGTAAACATGATGAAAATGAATACCCAAGCTTTTTCTCTACAAGAGCACTGACGAGCCAAGTCAGCGCCTATTACAACATTATTCGTGTATATCCATCTTAATCATTTCCTATTTGTCCGCTATCGTGACCCAGTATTTAACTTCATTTTCAGCATTATTCCTCAATGCATGCTTAATCGGTTTGTCTGCCAGCTTAAAGTTATATGTATATTTTTGTTGTCTACCATTCAATGAACACTTAATTTTTTAATATATCTTGGTCGCGAAAATTTATAGATCTCGCTCCTCTCTAATGCATACTACCAAAGAAGCATGGCATAAGCGAATCCAAAATGTAATTAAGAGGTCAGAAGTTAAAATGTATGGGTTGCATAGAAACTCTACATACATGTTTATTGAATGCCACCTAGCTGATTGTCGGTCTTCGTTACATTGTGCAAATATTCACCGATCATCGACATACCTTAACAGAGATTGCTACAGTGACAGTCTCATTTATTGTGTATGTGAATTTATTTACACTCGCTATACTACTATCTTATAAATGTGTAATATTTGTTGTGTATAAATGAACAGGTCCCATCAAAGTTATTTACGGGGATTAGTTTCTGACTGCAGATCTCAATAATGTAATAAGTAAGACTTAAAACAGAAAAACATGGAATGGAGTTCGCCGATGACGGCAATATAGCTGGTAGTAATAGTTTGAACGTACGAGATTTGATTAGTGTCGCCTTACGACTCTTAGACTTTATCACGATGCTGATGTAAAAGTCCTCATTCCTTATTAAACAACATCGTAGCAAAAGCTTCTTCTTACACTTCGTCAAAATTTGTGTCACGTGGTTACTTTTAGGACAGTGTTGGACATTCATTAACCAATCCTATTACCGTATTTAGGACTATGTAGGTTGGTCATGTTCGCCTTTCCGATAATCATAGTCGTAAGAGGGCCTGGGAAAGTTAACAGTAATTACCAATAAACACGCGAGTCGTTGTGTTCCCTCTTGATTGTGCAGAAAGCGGAAGAATTCATTCAGCCTGAATTAACATCAAATTAATCACCTGTGGACCGCTCTGTATATGTGGAATTTACACATAGCTGTAATTTACGAAATCAATTTAGACGCTCGTTAGAATTTTTCTTTTTGGAGTGGTTTTGTGTATGTGACTCTGCCATAAAAGATCAACACAGTGCAGCAGGCAAGTGTCGCGTCATGCTTCAGGGTGGGTACATAAGAGAGGTTCAAAACAATGAACACCATACATCTGATGTCTTTGTAGTTGAAGATGAGGAATTTCTGACTGAATTACTGTTCTATTGCGGTAAAAAGAATCCACCCCCGTAGAAATAAATATTTGTCATAAAGTATAGCTTTCAAGGACATTTCCACAGCAAAAACAATTAAGGGATAGAGCAATGTTTTCAAGCTAATTCGTTGAAATTTTCATCTCGAAATTACTATGTAAATTACAGCACGTAACATTTCAGGTGCCCGCAAATGTGTGCACAAATAATTTGGTTCACAAACAGGAGGAATTCAATATATACAGGTCGAAAATTTATCGTAGCTTTCGGTTGAAGTAATTTACATACAACTTTTCTATACACTAGGTTCACTATCTCGATCGGCAAACGCTTATGCTCATCTGAAATCCCAAGACATTTTGCAAATATATATATATAAATATAATCTTATTCACGTTACCTAGAGATTCTGTTACATATATGACTGCAATGGCTGTGAAACCATATGTGAAATATCTAGAATAGACTCTCACGCCAAAGTGTGCAACCTGACAAACGACATGATATTATTCGTATTTGAATATGGCATGGATAAACAGACGCGGCTGTTATGTTTATAAATTTCACCAGCCATTGCAAGTATTGCCTGTAACTATATGAATAACGTTATAAAACATAATACTAAGGAAACGATCTGATTCGATTGCTTATACTTTGCCTCAATCGACACATACAAACGTATTCGAATATTAGTAAGCTGAAGTTGACAAAGATAGCGGGAGATTGTAGATCCCTATGTTTGAGTCTTAAGATGCCTTACAAAAAGTATGTGTGTCATTGATCCAGGGTAGGGGGAGGTAGTACAAAATGTGGATTTCATCGCCCCCTTACCTGTTATAACATATATTGTTTTTACTTTTACAACTAATCACGAGACAAAGCAGGTAATAAATTTCCATTAGCTTATCACAATGTAATTGTGCGTTTTATGAAAGAAGTTACACTGTTTTAATATTTGTTTTTCTCATGCACGTGTGGCATACATGGCTTACCATACGGACATGCATTTTGCAGGGCACCCATCAGTGCAATTGCAATCCATAATCCACAAGGGTGAGCGCAATATATTTTATTTATGAATGATGGGTGCCCAATATTTCAGGAACTATTACAATTATGTTTATATCTGTCGCCAATTACGATAATGTCATTTTGAGGAAGGATTAATCTTAATCATAGTGACGAGTAAATCATGCAGTCAGGTGTTTGTGTTATAGTATGTAAATTTTGTTTCATTTGACGAATGTTTACAAGAATACTTAATATCCGCTATCAACACTTGATTCTTGATGTTACGATTTGTCATTTAGCAACATTCATAAGTTAGCATTGGGATACATTTACGCATGCTTTCATGTTTGTCTGGTGAAGCATTATATTAAGATCACTAATAACGTAAATGCGAGCGGCGTTCAAATAGCGGCGATCTGCTATCTGCTTGTCAAGGTAAACTAATGATGAAAAAATTCATGCAAGTATTTTGTGATTATATCACATCAAAATACGCACGGAAGTCGTCGGCCGATTACGACGTTTTTGCGGTGTTCAATTGTTCTTTTATCGCCTGAAGCTCACGGTTACTCCCGCCGGGCTAATTATTGTTAGACTGAACCATTAAACATGTTTTATTTGCGATATATGTATTCTGCTATCTCTTTCAAGAGGGGAATAGATGTATGAATAAGGTTAACATTTATATGAAGAAGCGAATTCAAGATTTCAATAACAATTGTTTAGATAACATATTATTTCACTTATACCTTTGAATCTTTACCCACTTATCGTTAGGCATAGGCTGCTAAGGAATCGCAGGTTTATCAGGAATGGATTGATAATTAAAATAAATACGAAAGATTAACATAACAACTTCAACCTAATTGTGTACAGTTTACACGACCTAGGATTGGTTTACATTTATTTTTATTATTATATTTTGTCAATAATGATATCCTCGTTCCACAAAGTTGATTGATACCAAATCAACCAAGTGTTTGACAAACATAACTTTCATACATGTGTGAATACCGCAGGTTAGCCGAAGAAGCCGGGCAATACATTTTATATTGAATAACACGCAAATAACTTTCACTGACTGCCTAGTTATTTCTCTTTGGTCATCCTTAAGTGTTTGCTTTTTCTGAAAAGCAACGCAATGACGACGTAGCATTAGCTGCTTGGTACTACTGTTGCTACGCGATGTTCAAAGCATTTATGAAGAATCACAGAGGCCTGACTTCGACTTTTACAGCTGCATGTCGTTTAAAATCACTTTGATCAAGTTTCCGAATAATTGTGCTAAAAATATGCTAATCGTTTAGTCACAGACAGCCAGGCTCACGATTCCGGTATGCTCAACTCATATAGTGATTGCAGATTAATGCGAATACCGCGAGTATTTATCAGATGGTAGTGATTCAAAGATGAAATGATACGCACTACATAGCTCATCGACAACTAGTCTCTCTGACCTAGATCAGCATCCTCACCACCTGCTGAACAAGTATGCACACCTGCTAACCATGGAAGAGTTGATTTTAACTATGCGATAAAGTATTACTGGTGTCTTGGCTGATAGATTAGTCGAAACTGAAATCTGAGCGTCTACCTATATTACCTTATAGATAACGGGTACAAAAACGTCCATTGAAAGAATTCAAACTTGCACAAATTAATCTGATTAGTGGGATTAAAACGGGCTTCATACTGTAGGATTATAGTTGAAGCAGCAATATGGCGAGTAGCAATTGATTGTATGCCACTCTCATGTTGTTTTGTGGTTTCTGCTCGCTCTTTGAAAGTTGTGTGCAGAAAATATTATTAAAAACTGGGTGTTACTTGGTCTCACAATGACAAGTCACTTGATGGGAATATCTCCTTCAACAGACACAGCCGATCATAACATATAATTGAGCGCTACTATCATTTGACAAGGCACCGTTCTTTTCTTTTTTTATCTCACTACCTAACGCTAAATGCAATGTGATTGTGTATTACTGCAGTGTCAAATGAGAGAAAGGCAATGTATTACTCGCCGAGCGCTTCTTTGAAAGCCCTTGAATTGGCACATATAACATAAGTATTTATTCATAACATCATTCTACAACAAAAATGCTCTTTCCGATCATTAGTATTTATTTATTCGTGTGGTATAGAGAAGTCTGGCAATCCTGTAACGATATACACCGGCTACTAGTTCTAGAATTCTATAAAACACAACAACCTTCTATCCACAACCTTCGTGAATGCCCCTCATGTTAAACTTTTAGTTCCCCTCATGTCACACTTCATTCATATAAATAGTTATCGAACGGCTAGAATTATGTGAGATAGGTCGGATTATTTGCCTTAATCAGTTGCGGATTGTAATCTTACACATTGCATCAAAGCAGCTGTGCTAATCCATGCTAAGTGAATCTATCCCTTGCCTGCATAAACAGAGATCAATTGGAACAAGCAAATGAGAAAACTACAAGTATAGTTATAAAGACGACTCAGAACACATCCAATATGTGCTCGGAATATGCTAAAAAGAATTATGTTTACCCCTGTTAAACAATGACAGCCACAGCCTACTGATTACAGAAAGGCTTCCTTCTGGTCAAATAATAGTCGATTCGTGGAACGGACACTCCGATGACGCATAAGGCTGAGCAAACACCTTTAGGACTATCTGAGAGTGTCTACTTGCAGGGCAATGGACATCCATGTGCATACATATATGCATATACACTTACATAGATACATGCATACACGTTAACCGGCAAACTTACAAACGCACTTACATGCATGCATAAGCACATACATACATACATGCATACATACATACATATGTACATACATACATACATGCATACATGCATACATACATACATACATACATACATACATACATACATACATACATACATACATACATACATACATACATACATACATACATACATACATACATACATACATACATACATGTATAGGTATATATATATATATATATATATATATATATATATATATATATATATATATATATATATATATATATATATATATATATATATATATATATATATATATATATATAATATATATATATATATATATATATATATATATATATATATATATATATATATATATATATATATATATATATATATATACACCATATAGTACGATGCAATTGCTGTACTATAGTGTGTTAATTAGAGCCTTAATGGCATTTTTTATGCTGACATGGGTATATGTATGTGTGTATATGTATGATTTTGTGAGTGTGACCACTTTACCACATTGCGAACAGGCCACTGACACAGTCATACGCACAGCTACTGTAATGAGGCCAACTACACTCTCTATAAGACACAATTGCCTGCTTACTTCACGCCATATTTTACACAAGTTTACATAGCTAAATGCATACACGCTAACCGGCATACTTATAAACGCACATACATACATACATACATACATACATACATACATACATACATACATACATACATACATACATACATACATACATACATACATACATACATACATACATACATACATACATACATACATACATACATACATACATACATACATACATACATACATACATACATACATACATACATACATACATACATACATACATACATACATACATACATACATACATACATACATACATACATACATACATACATACATACATACATACATACATACATACATACATACATACATACATACATACATACATGCATACATGCATACATGTATAGGTATATACATATGAACATAAATAGATGCATAAATATATATAAATATATATATATATGTATATATATATATTTATATATATATATATATATATATATATATATATATATATATATATATATATATATATATATATATATATATATATATATATATATATATATATATATATATATATATATATATACACCAAATAGTATGATGCGATTGCTGTACTAAAGTGTGTTAATCAGAGCCTTAGCGACATTTTTTATGCTGATAGGGGTGTATGTGTGTGTGTATATGTATGATTGCGTGAGCGTGTCCACTTTACCACATTGAGAACAGGCCATTGACACAGTCATGCGAGCAGCTACTGTAATGAGGCCTGCTACACTCTCTCTAAGACACAATTGCCCCCTTACTTCACGCCATATTTCACACAAGTTTACGTATCGGCAAAACGCAGACGTGAGTTGCTGATATATGACATACAGCGGCAAGTTTAACAGATTCGCAGAGGCGATATTCAACAATGTGACAGTCGGAGCCTTTCAAATGGCAATTAAGTTTGGCAAACGATCTTACTTGGTTGACATCCAACACTGACATTTCGATAAATTAATCATCATCAAATACGCAGCATGACTCTGCGGATTGTTAAATTAAGAGCAATTAAACTTCGGCGTTAAGTTTGAAAGGGAATTTGTTATTTTCATATGAAATCAACAGCAAGATTAGTGCAATGTACGATGTTAACCATGAATCTGCCTCGGTGCATTAGGGGATAACTGCTTGATTACTTCGACTAGAATTGTGTCACAATTGTACCCTCATTTTTGACACTCATGGTTACCTAGCATTTTGGCAATCTACTTGCTTTAAGGATACAATGTTCTTTAATTATCAAACTAGACTGACCCACAACGGCTAACGTAAAACTTTAAACTACGCATCAGTTCATATTCTCAAGCCTGTGCACCAATAGTTATAAATACGATTCATAGTACAAGCTTATGTTAAAGCATGCCTATCGTAGTAAACGGTACATGAGAGGTACTGGAGGGCAAATATTCGCTTAGTAATACCGACAAGGCATAATTTAGGATAAAATTTATATGTCATATACTAATGTAGCCTCTACTTTGATTAACAAATCAGTTGCTCTCTACTATTGATGTCATTGTCTTCATTCATTTTTATTACCACCGAGACAAGAGGAAGTAAGAATAATTTTCCGAGCAATGTGATATTAAGTACATGTGCAGTAAAACGTGTTGTGAACGGATAACGAACGGACCTGGCAAACTGCGTCGGTTCCCAGTGAGTGTTGGTGGACGCCAATGTCAAAACTGTTGGACAGGTGATGCATGGATAACCCTCCCAGAGAGGTTTACTCTCGCAAATTCAGCTAGACATATGGTCACGTCAAAACCCGTTCTTGATTTCCCTTTCGTACCATTGATGCTTGCTGTAATCGTTGCTTATATGAGGTCAAACTTTAACTACTTCATTTAATGCTAACATTATGATGAATGCACTGATACTAAAGAGCTATAAACTCTTTGCTGATACTCAGGATAGTCATTTAATGCGACAATAATGATAATATTTGACTGAAAGCGGCTAACATGCAAAGCAAATTTCAAACCTACTTGTTCATTATAATTGAACATGTGTAATATGTCTATGGTAATCGGCTGAGCTACCAACTTCAAGTGATCGGTTAATCAATCAATAAACCAATTGATCTTCCACTGATTGTTTAATTCCATGAT
>CM067351.1:48326622-48329122 GCA_034190875.2 Urechis unicinctus | reverse complement strand
ATATATATATATATATATATATATATATGCAAATATATATAAGTATATGAATATATATATGTATTTGTATATATATATATAAATATATATGTACATATAGATAAATTTATATATATATATTTGTATATATATGTTTATATATATAAAAACACACACACATATATATATATGTATATATATATATATAAATATATATACATATATAAATATGCATATAGCAATATATATATATCTAAATATATATATATATATATATATATAAATATCTACATTTATATGTATATATATACGTATATATGTATATCTATATGTATACATATATATATATATATATAATATATATATATATGATATATCTATATTTTTATATATATATATATCTATATATATATATATATATATATATATATATATATATATATATATATATATATATATATATTGCATTTTGAAATTATTTTGTATCAGCTATAAAAATAACAATGAGCGGTAGGTGCTTACACTCTAAGACTACATGCAGACAACCGGCAAACTTATTTCGTCATGCAGTAATTCCGTTACATGATAAAATCATTTGACAGAAAATGCACCGACAAAATATTGTCACAAGGTTTGATGTGTTATGTTAAGTTTAATGTTTGCAATCGCAAGGTCAGATGTATTGGGCTTTGATAGCACTTTGCATATCATTCAAATTGAATATTGACATCACCGAGCTCTTCTGCAACCATTATGGGGAAAGTCAACACTAATAGATTGTAATTTTGAACACATTCACGTAAAATACCGATATATATATATATATATATATATATATATATATATATATATATATATATATATATATATATATATATAGATATATATATACATATATATATATATATATATATATATATAGATATATATATATATATATATATATATATATATATATCTCTCTCTATATATATGTGTGTGTGTGTGTGTGTGTGTGTGTGTGTGTGTGTGTGTGTGTGTGTGTAAATGTATCTCTATATATTGTGTGTGTGTGTTTGTGTGTTGTGTGTGTGTGTGTGAGTGTGTGTGTGGGTGTGTGTGTGTTCGCTCATTCACACACATCTCGGTCCATAAATTCCATGCATAAAGGTACGCCTGTAATTCATGTATGGAACTCGGTCAACGGGACTACTAACTCAATCTTATTAGTCTTCATCCTCGGGCAATTGCCCTCGTAAATTCGTATTTCCTTCATATTGCCGGAAGAATTGGCTTCTTAAGAATAGTATATCGTTCATCTCCGCTATAAATCGGTGCATACCAGTCACCATAGGCGAACGAATGTGGTAGCATGTCCATATCTAGTGTCATTTAGTTCAAATCCTCGCTTGCGGATTTCCAATAGAACACGTTATTTGAAGACTACGGTTTGTGCTTCATCCATTTTATGAAAGAACGCTTATGTCAGCGCAGCACGATTTTGAACTATTTTTTGGTGTGGTTTTTCTTAAACATAAGCAACAAGAAATGATCAAGAATAAAAACGTGTTGTTAATCAAACAACAACCCAGCAATCGAGAGTGGTTTTGTAATGGGCCAATAGGAATTGGTGCATTATGTTAGCATCAACTGAGTTAAATGTAACAGCGAGGCTTGTGTTAGCAAATGAACGTTAAGTATTATCAGTGATACCTATAAGCCTATTGTGTTCGCGGCATTAACTTGTATTTAAACGATTGTAAACATTTATTGCAACGCCTGTAGCGTCTTTGCCCGTACAAAGAGATCATAACATTTTTTTATACCTTAATTCGTTTGAAATTAATGGAGATATTCGCGATTTACACATTTCAATATCGTTCTCACAAAGATGGTAACATGTTTCTGCAACCTGTCAGTTGTACGAAAAATGCTAAAATGTGTTGACATCAAATTGTACAATATAGTATAAAATAACAATTATCATCAAAACATACCACATACGCTGCTGCATGTTCGAGGTCTCATCAACGACGATGGTTCACATGCCACCTCGTACGTTAAACATTATATCCAGCATCGAGTCGTATGAGTCTTTGGTGTAAAAATTATCTGAATACAATTCATCAAATAATTGTACTGATATCTGCTATATGCAGTAACGCAGTAATGCAGTAAGCAACATGGGTTTCAAAATGTCAGAGCACAGAACAACATAATCTCATCATTTGGCTCTTTAGTCATAGGTTAACTTGAAATCTCACATACTCTAGCACAAGCATTTACGTTAATCAGACAACCTTGGTCATTATTAAGATATTCTGTACGGAAAAGGGACGTTGCTAAAGAACCTGGTAAGCATTAGTTAAATCATGAAGCCTTTTGGAACTTAACCTAGGGAAAACACAACATATAAGCTGCGTAGTCGAATCGCGAATGTTACATTATACATTGGTAACTGAATGATATGATTACGTGCTTTGAAACTACTGCATCCCATGCTGTGTCGTACTGAAAAACTAAACCGTGATAGAAAAACGCG
>CM067351.1:48294122-48321622 GCA_034190875.2 Urechis unicinctus | reverse complement strand
GGCGCAGACTCAAGCAACACATAAGTTAAACAATCTTTCAGATGATCTTCAATAGATCTCAGTATTGGGTGCATCACTGAAACACGGCGCATCAAAATCAAATCAGACATAAATCATACCTTAGATGAAAGTGTCTTGTTGGAACTCTGTGCTGCATTTGACACTTGATTACCAGATACTTCATTGTCTGAGTCACAAAATTGGCGGCTCACAGGAACGACTTTTTGCTGGATGGGATTTTACATCACTGGATAAAAACAGGCAGTTCACATTAATGTAGCTGTGTCTGAGCACATGCCTCCTTCCTTCGGAGTACCGCAGGGCTCTGTGTTGGGACCTTTCCTATTCCTCGTGTATATTCTACATCTGGTGGAACTTATTGCTCACCACCTCATTGACCACCATGGGTTAGCTTATGACAGCCAGCTTTACACGCGAGACCCCCCCCCCCCCCCCCCCCCCCCAAAAAAAAATGTGCCAGCTTGACGTATGGATAAACGGTTGACGGAGTAGAGGGTATGGATAATCAATAACAAACTGAAACTGAAAGATGCAGTGAGCATTGTATTAACCGGAAGGAATACAAGGCAGTTAGATAATGATAATGAACTGTTCACGTAAGCTCAAGTTAACCATGTCATCAAAGGAGTCTACTGTCACTAGACTCGGAGTGAGCTTATTCAGAACTTTCTTTACATAGATGCGTTTCAATAAGATTATCCATGTAAGTTCATCATCTACAAGAAAGAGAACTGCGATCATCATCAGATCAATGTATCAAGATCCCACTTCCAGTAGGGTAACCAATCTTCTAGATAAACAGATGCTAGACTCTCTGTCTGCAGCCATCAGACTTCCACAGACTGTGATCAGGTACAAAAAGGATGTTCAAGCATTTTTGCTAAAATAGGCGCATAATTAATCAAGTTGCCTTAATGAATGTTTAAAGGCTGTACACCCATAATTCAATAATGATTTTAAGCAGCTGTTTACTATTAATATAATTAAATATTTGCAAATACTTATTCATCATATGTATAGCGCAGCGATTCAATGTGTTGGTGACTAAACACAATTAAAATCAATCAATTATTATTATTATTAAATATTCCTGACAGCCAGTAGGCAACATGTACTCGACTTGGGCTAGTGTAATAAGGTTTGAAAATGTGATATGATTCGAACCTCATTCAGGAAATGTACATGCCGTGTAAGAAGTCGTGTTGGATAGTGAGTTGTGTTCCCCTTTCGCCGGTTTGGGTTTCCACTACATAGGCAATCCAGGGTAATGTTTTTTACCTCACTACGCCAATTTCGAAGAAGTGGCCTCCGTTGATAATAAAAAGTTCCATGAAATCGAAGCGGCTCCAGAAAGAGTAAACAGACTAAAAGTCATTATCAACGTGATAAATCACAAGCATCGTTGACATTGGATGTGTAGTGTGATTATCTAATACGTTGTTTTGGCGGTCTATTATGCCCGAATAAGTCACGTGATTCTTATGCGATCCGGCAAGCGAAACTACCAAATTTTATACACAAGGCCACACTTACACATTAACACTAACACTAACTCAAACTGACACACAATCACACACACACACACACACACACACACACACACATATATATATATATATATATATATATATATATATATATATATATATATATATATATATATATATATATATATATATATATATTATATGTATATGTGTGTGTATTGTGAATTGCATTTACATGTGTATCGTTCAAACCTGTCACTGCAGGGGATGTTGGGAAGCTAGGGTACAAGGGTTAAAGTGTATCCCTTCGCATAATATCTGTACATCGATACCAGCCGAGGATAATGGACATAGTGATTCGCCCTCTGCTATATCAATCAAACATACATATAAATTTTCCTATAATTTGCACATTAATCTGCTAGTTATCTTTCAAAGATCGATGCAATGAGGACTGTTTTTATCGATTTGCGTCTATCTAGCATATGAGTGTAGCGTTTTTATTTTCGTCGATGCAAAGAATATCCCTTTTAAGACTAGTTACTATATTCGACCGGCATCAGAAATGATAATTGAGCGGCCCCCAACAAGCATATTGAACCGTGATGTTGTGACCAACTGAAGTTGGAGGATTGCGTCATTTCTGAGTGAACAGATTGATGCTGACCCCTGTATGGCTTCCGTCCCAAGTGATTAAAAACACCGATATCAACGTTAAAATTGATCTGCTTAAACCGACCAAAAAGTACATTGTGGAGGTGGTATATCCTATGGTCGATTCTTCGGAATTATTCAAAACCAAACGTATAACTGACGACATTCTTGTACCCTTGTTAAGCAAGCACATGCCGTTTTTCGAAGTCAAAGCTTCATATTAGCTATCCGGGGACCAGCTTACCTGTTCGTTGTAAATGCATTGTCATAGCCCGTATTGCATATTATTGCAAGTCACTTCACTCAGCTGGTGCTCATATGTAAAGCTGTCGACATCTACGTGAAAGCCACTTATCTGCAGGTAAATATGAGCCTCCAATATACTAACTTACCATGTCAACATAATGTGTATTTCACCAGCCACATTCGGTCTACTCGAATGACATATTACCATTGTTTAATGTGTTGTGTTTTTTGGTAGAATGTATGCATGGTTATTGACTGAACAGTACTCTTATGATTAATCGCACCATGACATTTTAGCTCGTACATGTTTTATATGGACTTTATCTGATTAATTGATCATATAGTAGTGGGCAGCAACAAATTGTCGCTGATGTGGGCATTAACATATTGCCAAGCTAACGAATTTTTGAAGCAGTATGAAGTGGTATTCTAACTAATCCACCAATCCTCCACCTGACCGTTTTCTACCCTTTGCCATTATATTATCCGATCTTATGATCGCATCATCTATTCAGAAGTTAAAACACACTAGTCGATATACCATGTACTCACATTCTGGTTTCCGTTCGGTCGGTTATCCCTCACATCCTTATCTCTAACATCTCTGTTTCTGACAGACTGTCTCGTTTTATTGTAAATATTATTTGGAGATGACCACCTTTTGACAAATACCAGGCGGCTTGATGTAGAATCTACACCTAAGTCAGGTTGAAATATTTCTGTTAGCTACATCAGTTGTTACATGGATTATTCATCGATGAATGGAGCTCTTAAATGATGCTCAGCTTGCCGCGGATATCATATATTTACTCTATGTTGAATTTAATTGAATTCGAAAACGAACCGAGTGGATAAAATAACCAATTCCACAACTGGTATCATACGCTCGATGTATTACCAAATGAAATATATTGCCAATCCACGTCAGTGTTGCATTGGTTTGAGCCTACATCGTTCCATATATTACATCACAAGTGTTTGTTGTAAATTTCATAACTAAATGTAAGTGGGGCAGGTTGAGGCAACGAGATTTTCGTCAGACACATGCCCTAGCCGATGATGAAGAGGGTTTGGATTTGCCCTTTCGCCATCCTATAAATCAACCAGGCATATCAGCATTAGCGTGGCATAAGCTTTATACAAGCAGAGTGGTTTGAATATTGCCTCTATATACGTCAAGCGGATAAGAGCCGATTACGTTCGTGCTTGTTGATACAATGATATCTGTGATAAGACTGAGTTATAACCCCTGTGTAAATAATACTCAACGCATTACGCTTGGGTATTTTCTTTCTTTTAATCAAAGTTAAAAGTAATTAACCGACTATTATCTCCATAATCACACCTTAGATAATTTCGCCAAGGCAGGAATGCACATTGCAAATTGCAATACCATTGAAGTGAATATTTCGTCAAATTAACTGGACCAATATTGTATTAGTTGAGTCAGCTGTTTTACATGCAAATAAAAGATAATGCAAACGACTGGCAGGAATATTATACCTCACATGATATGGGCAAACTGCAAACCTAGAACTTTCAACATGGATTGCAACATCCTCAGATGAGTATTTGCAATAGGGGCATACATATTGCCCGATACTCTCCATGAATAAACCAGTCAAGGCATTAATCGGTTACAATTAAGATACCAAGTGTTCGAAAAATCAAAAACAAACACAAGCTCTATACTGAGCCTGTCTGTTATGAAGCATCCTAACAAAATACTCTCTGCTTTTGCAACAACATGGTACGGAATAGAAAAACATACAATTGCGGCACAAATATTGTCTATTCAGGGGTAAGGTATCTACCATTGTGTATTTGAGACCAACAGTCAGCATGATCCAGAGACTATTGGTGCCATCCATTGGTGTCGTTCCATCATTCATTACGCTTAATTACTGCCAGCGCATCAAACACTCATTCATATAAAAGGCCCACAAAGTGACAAGTCTTATCAAATCATGCAGTTGTAGTCGTCTAGCATGCTCGTAGTTGTGTGGAAATGTCGGTTTCGTAAAGGCAAAGTTAAGTTTTATAATATGTGAAAGGCAATAACCGCGATACCCTCAAGCACCTGATGTTTGCATTTTTTTTTCTGCATTAATATTCAACCTGCAGAATCATTTTAGATAAGTGATTGACGTGTTTGTATCGCGCAAGCAGTTGTCTTTATATTTGATCAATGACAGCCTCAATCTACTACCGACCGAATCAATACCATGAGTATTATCGAAACCAGTGGCTAAATGTGACAGCTTGTTGGCGCCAAAAACTGTCAAATTGTTCACCACATTTGTATCAGGATATGAAATCTGGTTCACCACATATTTGTATCGTGTGCTGATCTTGACGAGCTTATTGACACCATTACCTGCCATTTCTTTGCCATGATGTGTGTTCAAAGCTGCGTCACAGGTTGCGCTTTGAGTTGTACGCTATTTGCAAACCAAATAAAAAGAACGAGCATCCCATGTGGTGTTCACCTGTCAGCAGCACCTAAGTCAAAACAATCAAGCAAGTAAAGTTATTTCAAACAAGAAAATAATGATAAGCTCTTGAACAAAGCAAGCTGCATTATTATTGCTCATTATTGCTGACAAAAACTACAAACGCCTTATCAGATGGTGAACGTTGCGCAGTCGAGGTACGGGAACAACAGAAGGAACAATCCAAACCGAAATACGCAAAGCACCCTTTGTAATATCCCATTGAATTGAAAATCATTTTCTAGGACCGTAACTGATGCTCATCTCTCATCGAACAATCCTAGGCAAATACGATCGAGCTGTTTGGGATACTATACTTGCGAAGAGGCATAGATTCATTTGTTAATGAAATCATCTGTTTTAGCGTAAAGCCTCTGACATACTGTCAGACTGTTGAGATACAAATGACGATCCGTTTGTAACTAAAGCTAACTTATGTATCATTTCGTTATATATCTTGGTAATTCATGGGCTATTGTATTATATCTGCTCCCGTCACGAATCTATCGCTCTTGTAATGCTGTCGTCACTAACAGGGTCCTACACGTACGGCACTCGCAGAGGCAATCGAGGCATACACATGGTGGTCATATGGGCAACAGCGATGGACACAGATTAACGTTCAGGTAATGGATGATCGGATCTAAATTACTGTTACGGACGTGTTGCTTCTGATCGTGTTGCTTTATTTCAGGGTATGCCCTTCCACCAGAGCGTTGTAATTTATTGCTGATTATTTAAGAATGATAACAGATTTGTATTTAGGGACAAATGTTTAGTTCGTGTAGCGGCTTGCGAAGTAGAACGGTGTAGGTGTTTGATTTAACAGTCGCTACATATATCGCCATAGAAATAACTTTTCATATGAACATTACTTTACTTCCCATCACCATAACTTAGTTTCCTAATACATATTGGGTTCAAGTCACCAGACCAACGAATTGAGAGGAACTTGTTTGTTGGTAAGACTTATTTACCCCGGAAATTTGCATAAAAAAGTTAAACCATGAACGGGAAACTGATTCGATAAAAGGCTTGCAGCTAATTGAGAGCTTAACCAATGTGGATGCTGATAGAAATAACTGATATAAACCGCACACATTCGCCCACAAGGTTATATCATGGCGCTAATGTGGCTGTACAGAATACCGTTATCTGCCCATGCAGTCTAAAGTTTAGCACTGTGAAGATGAATATGTCTGGGTTACCTGTTGATGGACATTT
The DNA here is from genome assembly GCA_034190875.2 of Urechis unicinctus. NCBI lineage: Eukaryota > Metazoa > Annelida > Polychaeta > Xenopneusta > Urechidae > Urechis > Urechis unicinctus. The sequence continues at coordinate 48,315,498 of CM067351.1, read as the reverse complement.
GACCTTTGTCGCTGTTTTAAGGATTCATAAGACATTTTTGTTCCTTTCTGACCGATGTTTGTCTATATCATACGTAAATGTCGTGCGCTAAGCATATAACCGATACATATATATAATCATAAGATATTATGTTCATTGAGTTCGATACACATATCTTCCTCAATGTGCGTTCATGGTAACTCCGGAGAGGCAGTAATCACTACGTCGATTTCAATTGCATGCAAAAAATATGGGTTCTAAATCACTTTCGATACACATAACGAAACCGCTACTTTATCATGTGTAGACCTATCGCGTACAGAAATAGCACGTTGTTTTACCTAATAAAACGCATCCATAAGAACTCAGTTATGTGACTGACAAATGTTCCTTGATGTTTATTTGCTCTCTAGTCTACGTCAATGGTATGTACGTTTTTATTTCTGCCATTTGGCAAGGCAGATATGTTTAGAACCATCCTGCCTCGGGCCGATCAGATCACCCCTATTAACTCATGCCCGTAATATACAGACGCAATGCGTTGGGTGGTTGCTAGTATAACATTTAAGTTTTGAGTTGGTAGTTTTGAGGTTTAACTGTATCCGACACTTGTGAGTTATATGTTGGCCACTTGCGGGTTTTAAGCTCACACTCTTATAGTCTTAGTCATCAAGACCTTTGGTATTCATCACACAAGCATTGGGGAGGGGTTGAAACGTTTGGTTTATCCATATCGTTCTTAAGGGGCCGTCACACCATGACGTTCTGGTCAGCGTTCTATGACGTTTGAGGAAACGTTGGTAGTCGCCCATGGTCGCTGGGATAGCACCAGAGGAGCGTTGTGTAAACGCTAGTGAACGTCGGTTATCGCCGGGATTCGGCGGAGAACGCTAGTCCGGAAAAAAAGTTTGAACATGCACAAAAGTTCTCACTGAGACCAGCGTTCTTCAACGTTTAATTTTAAACGCTGAAGAACGTTCGTGGAACGTTTTACTAACGTTCGTCGAGCGCTGCACGCGTTCGGCTATCGTTAGTCAGTCGTTACTCTAGCGTTACTTGGTTGTTACTAATCGTTTGCTTTGCCGTGAACGACTCACTGGCGACCTGTCAACGACCGCTGAACGGTCCCCTAGCGCACGCAGCGTGTGTCTAAAGTCAAACGAATGTCCTTTTGGCGTCCATTGAGCGTCATTCGAGCGTTTCCCGAACGTCCATGCATATGGGTATATAAACCGATGTAAGCAAGGTTCATTTGATTTTGGGCTACTATGGAAGATCCAGAAAGAGGGGTGTTGCGACGAGGTCGTGTCACCAGTGACACTAAAAATACATTAAAAAATGAAAATGGTCGGATGGCTTCCTAGAAGGAGACGAGTGATTTTGATCAAAGTTTGAACCGATCTAACTAGATCTAATTGTACTTTTCGTGCCAGCTATTGGCCAATTTTATTAATGAGGCAAGTCTGGATATACGAGGGGTTGCCTAACGCACCAAATCTAGTTAAGCAATAGTAATAATTAAACTCGCCATGACTGAATCGAGGGCTGTCTGGAGGAGGGTCTATTGGACCGGTCCTCACTGTCGTCGCCAGATGAATCCGACTCGCAGAAAGGCTTCAGGACCTTGTTGATGCCTTTCCGGCCCCGGCGAAAGTCCTTTAAACTCAGCCCCAGCAGCACACTTTTGACGTAGGCGGCCTAGGTAGTCCTTTCGGTGATTTCCAGCGTTTTGTACCCGTTCGATCGTAAAAATAACACGCCAGCAAGACGCCATTCTGTCGTTATTCACACGTTAGTCACACGCTCAACACGCTCGTCTAACGTTGACAGATCGTTCGTCGCGCGCCAGTGGCACGTTAGCCTACGCTAATGGTTTTCAGGGGTATCTTACTGGTCGCTGTTACACGCTTCTCGTGCGTTAGACACACGCTAGTCATGCGTTAGGCACACGTTAATCACACGCCAGATGTGTCATCCTCATTCTAGAACGCTCAAAGATTGAACGATTGAAATGTTCAGAGAACGTTGACCAGAACGTCATGGTGTGACGGCCCCATTACATCCAAACTTTTTAGTTCTTATTAGCACAGACGCTTCAGGCAGAGAAACACACTGACACACAGGGTCGAGGCAATATTATAACGAAGGGCCGAGCACATGAATCAAGGCCTGAACTCATTTGGTATATATGTCGTTGACATTTGCCATGACAAACAGATCTTCTAACTCGCATGCAGAACATGGCGTACAGATAAATGAGAGTGGATGTTAGTTTCGGGACAATACAATCACACAACTTACTGTCACATTTATATAATCGCCTTGCGTAGTCCTCACATATCCCCGATATCGCAAACCGTATCTCAGCTGTTTGAAGTTTAAAACAATGCTTGGCTGCGGGGATTCGAAGCTTGTCAGCCATGACATGATTATTACTCTTCTTGTCACATGTAAGGACTTTTACACTTAGGCGAATGATTTGCAGCTTGGTCATGTCATCTGCCCACTACACAGTAAAGCGTTCTAATGCTGGTAATAACATCTCGGCCCAACACTAAGCTTCATTTACATTCCCCTTATGTCATGCCATATAAATAACGCATCACGTGAGTTACATGATTGACAAAAAATATGAAGAAAACCCAAACATATGTGTACAGGTAAGGCGTAGCATATCATGTGACGTACTAGCTTCAGTAAGGAGTCATTGCTGGATTAAAAAAGAGTAATTGAAATATAAATATATATAATATATATATATATATATATATATATATATATATATATATATATATATATATATATATATATATATATATATATATATATATATATATTCGATGTACCGAATGGTCTGTTATAGACATAACATCGATTATTGTGTATTTACCTGCAATAAAGTCTCTTTGGATATTACGGGCTCACGATATATTTTTTTAAAAGCGATTAACGCCTTATCTACGAAATGGCGGATAGATTTGCCTCAGGTTGAGAGGGTACACCGATGACCTTTATATGAATATTTTATGACTATATGGACAAATGGAATCGCCAAATCTTGAAAGTGGTATTGATCGTGTTCGTAAAGAATGATAACATTATCAACTGGTATTTAAGTGCGTCAGCTAACCCTAATGTTTGAGCACTGTTGGGAGTATATGAAATTCGCGAGCTTTTCTTGCTTCTCATATAATGCATAAATGCATTACGACTTAGCGTCCAATGCTTGAATACACTGCAATATGAATTAAATACGAATGATTTTGTCTGGAAATCGGTGCTTAAAGAAACCAACGTCTGTTATAGGATGAGTAGCAAATTATGCGTAATAATTACACTGGAAATCGCGAATTAAACATCTGTAAACCCTATCTTCATGCGCCAATATGGTAGGTTGTCAAACATCTGATATGATCTCAATAATTGTAACGGCTCAAAGCTGCTTCTTTTTAATACCCGGAAATATGCACGTGACAACCAAGAGTGCAATCACAGCAAAATTGGTTTGGCAGAACGGGTCATTGGCAAAAAGTTCGTTTGTTGCGAATCGTTGAGTTGCATTTGTTCAGCACATTTATTTCATTCCCAATCATATCATTGTTTCTCCTTGTCACATTTAAGAAAGACGACTACAGTTACATAACAACAGTTGGAGCTCACGCGTAATAGTATATCCAGTTCAAGCCTTGTGGTGCATGTTATTTTCATATCATACGTAGCTATATTGTTACGCAGTACTATATGTTCCACTAATGAAGTCTAGATATGCCATTTAAAAGCCACCCAGCTCACAATATATTTCAAATAAACTACCACCTTCCTTTTCCGTCTTTTTCGCAACGGCAAGTAAAGCGGCACGTGCCGGGCTACATCCATGCCATTCAGGGAAGCAAAAAAACCCCTAGAATTGAATCAGAATCGGCAGCTGACTAAAACTGAATCGACATTGAGTAGCAATCACAAAAGAGCGCATGCTTGATGGAATTGCCAATAAGTTCTTGGCTGTTTGCACGGCTTTGTCATTCGCGAAGTAGGTCAACTGGAAATTGGTAGACTACAAGCTATGACTCAGCTCGACGACTTCGGAACAACTTGCCGTGTTGTTCTTTGAGTATTCACGCGTCGTCACTCGAAAAAAATCCGCTACATATTTTAGTCAGCAAATGTCCATAATTACTATTAATAGCACTCACATTCACGATTTATTTTTAAACCTCAGGCAGCAAATGTTTTAAACGGGAATGGCAGGACCAGATCGTTTTGTTATCACTGCCCCATTTTCAATGAAATGATGATAACGCAAATAAACACGTGTTTATGCTGCATCAAGACAGCAACAGCCAAAACATCGACTGTGAAAATGCGTCATTATTTGTACGTGTGAGTCGACTTGAATGGTAGCACTGCATGTACCACCAAATATATCACAAATGACGCTATCGCTTTCAATCTTGAAGTGAACAACTAAAGCATAATAGGTTTTTTTCGTTTTTTACACTATTTCATGGTTGCTCATGTTAGCTTACTCTGGCCCTCATATTACCATGGGTGTCTATGAGACGAACCTGACCAATCTAGATTGTCATAAACACGACAATTGCATTGGCTTAAGAAGGTCCTGTTAGATAGAGTAACTGATTAGATGACGCCTTTAGACACGCTCTGCGTGTTGTCAAATAAAGTACAACAGAACACATGGAATGTAGACGCACACATTTCAATCATTGGCAGCTCTTCAAAGCATTTTTACGTTATTAAAACCTTGAAATATAAAGGAACATTAGGGTTTATTTAGCGTTTCAACATAACGAAGATATTAACAGATGTGGATGATTGTGATGCTTCGAATGCACCTCTTTGGTGCAATCGCCCAACTTCCCAAACTATGATGCATATCGTCATACGCAGTCTATTCAGCCCAATATAACACTATTCAGCAATCGGACCAAGTATATAATCTGTAGGGGATAGACTGCCACTTTACGCATTCACCTGAACGCAATTACAGTCGCTAATATTACCAGCTTGGCTGTCACACCAACGCACCGACCTGAAGTTCATGAGGTAAAGCGCTATGAACCCAAATGACTTGACACAAGATGTATGATCCCATGTCACTCTTGAGAACGATGTTGATTGTGATGCAGTCCATCTTGATTGTCGATTGTCCATAACGGCTTGCGAGGGCAACGTCGTTGGCCAAAAAGGGCCAAAATTACCGGTCTGGGTAAATAGTTTTCCAAAGACTCTCATTAAACGAGATCATTTGAGTGATGAGAATGCAGTTAGGGTTTGCTACTGGAAGTCAAAAGAGCGGTGCAGTTAACCATAACGTCATTACAACCGGTTAATTTGGTTGCGATATAAAGCCAATTGTTCCCCTAGGCTTAATGAAACATCCTTCAGTCTGCTGATAATGAGCCCTCCTATCGACAATTTTTAATAGAGAAAACGATATGAGAGCATGGTTATTAGAAAACAACAATGCAAAACAAGATATTTGTCATTTGTTGCAGTAATATCTTATGAAGGAGATCATCCTAGATTGTGAGCGTTATACATTGCGCGGTTTCATAAAGGTTGGTTTATGCTGTTTTCCAAAGCAATGCTTTATGTCCCGAAATAGTTTCGCGGTAAACCCTGTTAGACAAATGGCAGCATACATCAATAGGGTTATGCGGATTCATCATGGCGCATTGCAGTCATGCGTGAAATTAGGTACTTATTCTTATTTCAAAAGATTTAGTACCACACCGAACTCCATATGAACTTAGCTAGAAATTGCACGTGGTCCATGCATGTGCGGAAGGGTAATTTCTTTGTCCCATGACCTTGCGTTTATATTTCAAATACAGGCGTAAAGGAGCCAATCTTTCGGTATGTTTGTGTGGAGGATGGGCGGAGTCGCTGATTGCGGCTGCATATCAATAATCGATATAAAGACGCCTAGTTGAGTCGAGGGTGGCGTAAATAACTATGTGAATTACCTTTAGGAGAGACTAATTAATGCTTAAACTACGACCACCTGTTCATATTAGCTACCCACAAAAGCTGTCCACAAAGGAACGCTGCATAAAGAGATGCAAATTGCCGCAAATATTCAATTATCGCTGAATGACCTGTCAGCCCACTTTTGTCTTATCACAATGCAAATGTGCATTTATTACTGTTTAACCGGTCAATAGGTGTCTGTGATTAGTTAAGCAACATATGTTAAGAAATATAAGTTGTATTATCGGTATTCTGTCGGACAAATTGTGCAGGATGCTATTAAATGTACAGGCAATATCTTGGATTGTTGTTAGGCGTTTTAATGTAAATACATTTGTTCAGAGTAACACTTACCAGTCGGAAGACGTGCTGAGAGGATGACGCTGAGCATTTAGAAAACATACTGCTTTATTACTATTACATGACACTTATCATATATGCGTTATTATTCTGAAGTGTTAAATATGAAATAAAGTATGTTGGTCACCATTACGAAGAGGTTAATTCACTATTTATTCTGGTCAGTAAATGGACTTTCAGGTCATTATGAATATGCAAGTGATTATGTGTGGACCGTATAAATATTGAACATCGTTTATAAATAGCAGTGATTTCGGGGGCGGGGGAAGCTCGATGTTTTCTATGAATATTTAGTAGTTCAACCGATTTTAAGTACGGTTTTATGACGGTAGAAGCCGCCATATAAATGTGGGTGGACGTATGTCTCCTACGTTGATGAGGTTACAGTCTAGGGATGAGATAAAACGCCATGTCAGCCAGAGCTACGACATTAGATCTCCTGGTGTATATTATGAATTGTTAATACTTTTTGGTTGTAATTGTAATATCCTTCACCAGTTACATACGTCCTTTTCCCAATGTCCCAAGTCAAACAAACTGCTTTATTACATGTGCGTTAAATTGTAATGGGATGTGCAAATTAGCATGTCTCCATTTACACCGTGCGAGAGAATAATGTATGCTTTAGTAAACCAGATGGATTATATCTTAATTGACGATAGCCTTAATTAACTTTTCTATTCACAAAGGCTCGAACAGCTTTGGCTTGACGAATGGTTATTTCGCCTCTCAACGGGTCGACAATATCGTGTGAGATATGGTTTATCACCAACATGACCACGTGGAGTTACACGCACGGGGCCTATTCAGATAAATATGTCGATTTCGTATCTATATACCACGTTATACTTGGTGGCGTTGAATTGCCTCGCATATCCTAGGGGATATTGCACTTTGCATTTAAGTGGCATATAAACATGGATTATGCGATTCAATTGGTATTCATGGAGTCGTCCGATCTTGGCGGCTCTGTATTTAGCGTATGCTTAAGGGCATATAAAGGCACGTGCCAAAACAGCAAACATGTTTCGGATATATACGTGAGACTGGTTAGTATGTTACAGAATGGGGAACAAACAATGGGCTGGTCGAGGTGATTGTAGGTCACCATCACAGCAAATTTGTAATATCGACCAACACTGGGTCAAAAACTTGGTTCGAATAAGCGCTCGACAATAAATGGTCAATCGTAATGTTGTTGCTAATGTAAGGAAGAATTCCTGCATGGTAAGACTGCTCGGTGTAATGAGGAACATATCATATATGTGTGATTATACTGAAGTGTTAGATATGAAATAAAGTATGTCGGTCACCATTAAGAAGAGGTGGATTCATTATTCATTCTAGTCAGCAAATGGAAATGTCAAATCAGGGAAGTGGTATTGCTCTTAATCTTTGAAGATATCGACCAGTCCATCACATGTCTATCCTTTCGCCGAAACGGTACGAATGGTGCACTGCATCGTCCCACAAACACGTCACCAATGAGGTGATGTCACAGAGGGTTAGCAACCGCGAATCAGATAAACACAAGAAGATGATTTATAAGGCATCAACGGGAGTATGATCAAATGATCAAGGACAGTCTGTAACCGACATGTGTATTTTCGAAGCAAATAAAAGCACTATCCTGTTGGTCAGCGGCTCAAGCTGTGCTCATTCTGATATCATATGTACCTGGAGACAACAATACTGCATAACAGCATGAAACACTTACTTTTCAATTTGCAGGCGCTCATACTTGAACGTGGTTTTACCTGACCATGCCAACAACGTGCCAAGTGGAAGTAATCGAAGAATATATCTAATTGAGACAAATGTTTATGCATTTCCCTGGACCCTTGTGTAGCCACTATGTGTAGAAACAGGAAAGGTTATCCAAAATTATGCTGACCAGCAGTCCGAGCATGTGCTCACACAGATATGCTGCATAGCTGAACACAATAATGATGCGTATCAGTCGGTCAATAAAAATCAATAATTTACGTATTCGCGGGCGCTCATTACTTCAAACTGGATAGCCTTGGTGATGTAAGAGACTTGCATTGTGAAAATAACCTGAGAACATTTTTAAATGAGCCGCTATTGTCAAAAGTGTTATTCAAATAGCAGCTCCATTTGCTACTCGATTCGTGTCTCTCTTCCTTAGACATATTCAGCTGCCCATTCATCACGATATACATTCCGAGTAGTGAATGCAATTTTGGGACTACGTTTGTCTTGTGATTCCTATAGAAGACTATAAATTGATCTCACATGGCCAATGAGCAACGATGTAACAAGTGTCATATTGAATATAAGTAATACATAATTGTAATACGGCGCAATAATATATGGCGCTTTGTTTTGAGATAAGCAGCAGTATGATGTATCAGGTTATTGGCTTGTATTATGATATATTGGTCCGTACAATTGTTTGACAAATATCGCCTCTCTATGAATTAGTAGTTTTTGGCAGAATGTGTCATCAGTTATGTTTGGTTGTATTTGCTTTTAAGATGCACCAGCAATTGAATACAACAGTAAATGAAACTATTTTCTACTGATTGTTGTTTTCCGCTGTGCCGACATCTCAGCACAGAAATTGTCTGGTGTAGAATGCAATTTTTGAATGTATATACACTCAGTAAAGTCACGGACTGCAATACTTATGTGAAAAACTTCCACGTAGCTCCACGTAGCTATGCAAAGTATGCTTGTCTAAGGTTATATACACTATAAACCCATGAAATGCCTTTTTGTAGTTCCTAACATTAAATGCAAACGATCAACTCATTATATAATTTGGTTAGCATAGAAAAATGACTCGGATCAGGAAATGATTAGGTCCAGCACTAAATCGGAGATATTCAACAATTCAACTATGATATAAGTCGATATCCACTACCGACTGCAGCGGAATGCCGTTACGTTGAGCAATAGGCATGGCAGAATAATATTTATGCTCGATATGCTGGAACTTATGCAGTCTTTACTGCATCCCCTGGGATATCACATGGCAGCCCCCATTGATAGGCATATTTATATAACAAAGCATACTTTCAGAGAGCGCATTTTTCTGCATAAACGTGCTGTGAAAATACGCTTGAGCGAAACTGTTGGTGCTCCAGGTTTTGTCTCTATATCATTGTTTGGAATTCCAAGAAAACATTATTGATAAGACTAACGTCGAAATAAGCTCAAGACAATTAAAAAAACGGCACCTTAAAGGCAACAACAGCTCAGTTAATCAAATAAATATGGCTTCGATAGAAAGACGTGCGATGAATTTGCTCATAGTTCAGACTGTATTCAACTATGCTAGTTCATATATACTGTATTCAACTATATATATATATAATATATATATATATATATATATATATATATATATATATATATATAGATATATATATATATATATATATATATATATATATATATATATATATATATATATATATATAGATATATATATATATATATATATATATATATATATATATATATATATATATATATATATATATATATATATATATATATATATATATGTCATAAGACCGATTTATACTGAAACAGTATCATGTCATTGTGTCGAATGTACCTTAGATGGTAAGCTTAAATATAGATAGCAAGAAGTGTGGTGGCAAAGCAATATTTTGGTAAATCCCCTGGCAAATGAGTAAACCGAAAAAGGATCATTGCAGCAAACTGCTAGCCCAATATTTACAATGATAAGGCACTATAATATATACTCTCGCTGGCTATTCATATATGCATGAATGATAACTCACGCCTTTAGCCGCTATTTGTGAAATGTGCCACTTCCATGTTATCTTGTGGTATGCAGTCATACGCAGGAAAGTTATTGTTACAGTATTGCCTTTACGATGTTGAATAGATAACGTTTAACAAACCATTATATATTTATATAGACATAGTCCAACTGTGAATGAATAAGCTAAGTCTGATATGATTGCCAAACGTAGGCGAATGATATACAATTTAGTGGTATAGATGCATCTGCGGTCGAAGGCTACTTGTCAGTACCTCGAGCATCAATGTTTTTAGATGAGTTCCAAACCTGTCAATTATATGTCCTTCGAAAAGATAGATCGTTGTCATCTTTACACCAGTGAGAGTGTTAATTTTGACAGGTGCTCAATCATCTGTTTAACTTTGATATGCAATCTTAACTCGCGGTGATAATGAGAGCGGCAGCGAACATGGTTTCATCGAATAGTGTGCTTATTTAAATTTCTATAAACAGACGCAACAGTGTTGTGTTTTAGGACAATAAACAGGCAATTCAATCGTAGACTAGTTAGCAGTATGATGCGTATAGATAATTATAGTCGCACCCTTCTTAGTTTGTCACAGATTAAATATCTTCCGCTTTTTAGTGTGCTTTTGGTGTTCCTAATGTCGAGCCGGTCGTGCCTCTTTTGGTTCTACGTCAATATGAGAGAGATGTGAAGGTTCATATTAGCTTACATTACAGACAGTGATGTAATTGATCTTAACAAGGCAGCACTAATCCGACTGCCGTCAAACAAATCGACCAAACCTATACAAATATTTCATATATGATGGGCGCCCTCCAGTACCATTTATCAACCAGCGCCCTATGTAATTGAATGCCATACTTGTAATTTGCGATGGGCTACGATTACCGTTAATAGCCCTGTCCTGTGATACACATTGTGAGACTAGATATGGTGAGTGATTGAAAATGATCTTTGAGATTGCTATATGTTGATGATATAAGCAAATGGTGTGGTCTACTACAGGCACGGGAAAGGTTTATATCGAAACAGGTAAAATAGAACGGGTCTATAGGTTCGTATCACCTGAATGCTTTGGGGTCAATGGTTAAGAAATTCTTTGAATATATAGTCCGGCAGCTTATGTCAGACATTTGATTGGGTTGATGAGAAGTAGATTCCCCCTTTATCGTACATAGCTGTATGAAGTGGTTCTACTTCAGATCTCGGATTCAGCAATTCTATTCGACATAACAATTGTATCAACGTTTGGAAGTTTCAAATAATGTTATGAATAAAAACGGGCAGCGCTAAATGACAAAATACGTAATCGGGCTTACGGATACGGTGTCTGTGTTCCGTTGTAAAAACCAAATTTACAATAATAAATAGTACCGTAATCTCAGCATGAACCCCAAAATAACAAAAGATCAGCATTATAAATTAAAAGTGTTGCACCCTTTATATATATAAGAGCGGATTATCGAAAGATAATTAGTTACACCAATTTCTCGGAAACCTCCCGAATCGCTTGCTGCATTGAATACCACTTCATGGTGATACTAGATAAACAATTGCCTACGAAATAAAAAAAACTAGTGGTCGAATAATACTGGGTATGCCAAGAAGAGGTCCAATATATGTACGACCTAAATGACGCTTGTAATTAATAAATAGCAAATGCTAAGTGGGACAGCGTTGTCAGCATATGCCCAGACATGCGATCATTATCATTATTGTATGTACAACTTATTATGGATGAAACATTGATATCTGCTGCATCAGTTGTTACATGGATTATTCCGTTCTTGAATGGAGCCCGTAAATGATGCTCAGCTTGCCGCGAATATCATATATTTATTCTATGTTGAGTCTAATAGACCGATTGCGCAACTGGTATCATACGCCCGATGAATAGTCTAATATAATACGTTCTTATTTCACATCAATATTGCCTTGGCTTGAGCACGTAAAGTTTTATAGTGCACATCACCTGTGGATTATGTGAACTTCATAACTCAATCTTAGTGGGACAGGTTGAGGCAACCATTTATGCTCCCTAAACATGTACTAGGCGATGATGAAGAGGATTTGGATTTGCCCTTTCGGCATCCTATCAATCAATCAAACAAACATATCAACTAAAAGTTTAAGCGCACATAAAGCATGTTCTTTTTATACAAGTCGAGCGGTTTACATTCTGCCTCTATTTAGGCCAAGTGGATAAGAGCCGCGCATGTGCGGGCTTGTTGATACAATGATGTATGTCATAAGACCGATTTATACCTCTTGTGTAACTAAAACTCACCACACTCCGCTCTTTCACCTTTCTATACGACAATAAGTATTGTTCGTATATTCTTCCCAAAGACAACACATGGCTTATTGTACTTAAGTGTAATCAATATTGCAAATTGCAATATCATTTGCAACTCATGACGTGAATTATTCGTCAAATTAGCTGGAACAACTTCGAGAATGCCAGACAGCAACAACATGATTTGAATAAACTTGTTGCCACTTTATAGGGCTTAATGAAGGTTTTGAGCTCTAGCAGTATTACAGCTTAACAAATGATGGATCAAAATGGCTCGGTAAAATTTATTATATGTTAGAGGGAATAACAGCGGTGACCTTAAGCACGTGATGTTTTCAGCTTTTGTGAATACTTATTCATTTAAGATTAGAGATTGGCGTGTTTTAGTCGCGCATGATGTCTTAATATTTGATCAAAGACAGCCTCAATCAATAACCGGTAGAATCGATACAATATGTCTTATCGAAACCATTGGAGAGCTTGTTGTGACAGTTCGTTTGCGCCAAAAACTCTCAAATTGTTATAACGTTCTCATCAGGTTCACCATATATTTGCATCGTGCGCTGGTGATAATGAGCCTACCGACACCAGGACGTCCAACTACCCTGCAATAAAGTGCGCTCAAACCTGCTTCACAGATTGCGCGCTGTGGGCTGTACGCTATTTGCAAACAAAATATAAAAGAACGAACTTCCCATGTGGTGTTCATCGGTCAACAGCACTTAAGTCAAAATATCAAATCAGTACAGTTATTTCAAACAAGATAAAAGTGATATGTTCTTAGTCAAAGCAAGCTGTATTAATAAACAGAAACAATCAACGTGGTACTAAATGGTGAACGAGGCTAAATACTGACCTGAGACACTAAGCGTGCGAAGAGGCCATAATTCCTCTATTAATGAAATCATCTGTTTCACCGTAATGCCTCTGTCAAACTGTCACGATGTTGACCTACGAATGACGATCCGTTTGTAACTCAAGCTAACATGTGCACAATATCTTAATATCTCTTGATAACTCATTGTTGATTGTATTTCATATACACCGGTCTTCAGTGCATGCTTCGTGCTACCGTCACTCACTCGGGCCTTTTCGTATGGTACTCGCATAGGCAATCGGGGTATATCTTAGATGCTCGTGGATAGTCGTGACCATACTCGTGATGCTGTGACAACGGCATCAGCGATGAAAACAGTTAAACGATTAACGTTCAGGTAATGGATGATCGGATCTAAATTACTGTCACGGACGTGCTGCTTCTGGTTGTGTTGCTTTAGTTCTCCATACGACCATTCCACCGGAGCTTTGTAATTTTACTGTTGATTATTTGAGAATGCTAACAGAGTATAGTATTCAGGGACAAATGTTATGTTCGTATAGCGGCTTGCAAAGTAGCACGGTGTGGATGTTTGTCGTATTATTCGCCTCATATAACTTCATAGAAATAACTATCCACATGAACATTAATTCCCATCAATATTACTTCATTTCCCATCGCTATTTCCACATCAATATTTGGTTCAAGTCACCAGACCATAGAACTGAAACGAACTTGTTAGTTGGTAAGATCTATTTACCCGGGAAATATGCATTAATAAAGTTAAACCACGAACAAGCTACTGCTTTGACAAAATGCTTGCTGGCATTGGTGAGCTCAACCAATGTGGTTACCGATAGAGTTAACTGATGTAAACCGCAAACATTTGCCCACAAGGTTAAATCATGACGCAATTGTGGCTGTAAAGAATACCGTTATCGGCTCATTCAGTCTGAAGTTTAGCACTGTGGAGATGGATATGTCTGGCCTCATCTAAATGCAAAACGACTTGTTGTTTGGTTACCATATGATATACATTTGACCTTTGTCGCTGTTTTGAGGATTCATAAGACATGTCATATATGTTTTTCATTAGCACCGATGTTTGCCTATGTTATATGCAAATTTCGCGAGCATTCCATCTGCGTTAATAATATTACCAATGCATATATATGTAATCATAATGTGTTCTGCTCATTGAGTTCGATACATATATCTTCCCCAGTGTGTGGTCATGGTAACTCCGAGAGGCATTTATCACTGCGTCAAATATATGGCTTCTAATCTACTTTCGATACACATAACGAGCCGCTTCTTTACCATCCGTTGACCTATCACGTACATAAATAATTCGTGGTTTAACCCAATGAAACGGATCTACCTAAACTCAGTTATGTGACTGACAATTGCACTTTGTTGTTTAATGCCTTCTGTCTACATTAACTCTATGTATGTTTTAATTTCGTATCTCCCGTATGGCTTGGCAAATATGCTTGGAACTATCCTGCCTCGGGCAGATCACATCACCTCAAATAAATCGTGACCGTAATATACAGAGGCAATGCCCTCTGTTCGTGTCGTTGTTCCTAGTATTACATTTTCGGTTTTAAAGTAAGTGAGAAGATATGGGGTTTAACGGCACAGTGTGCGTTATATCGTGCCCACTTGCGGGTTTTAAGCTCGTACTCTAATAAACGTAGTAATTGAGACCTTTGATATCCATCACACAAACATAGGGGAGTGTCGTGGGTTAGAGCGCTTGGTTTATCCATATCATTCTCTCATCCAAACTATTAAATTCTTGCTAGCACAGACGCTTCATGCATCGAAACACTCTGACACACAGGGTCGAGGCAATCCTATAATGAAGGGCCGAGCACATAATGCAAGGCCTTAAAGCCTTCATTGAAAATTAATGACGTTGACATTGGCCTTGATAAATACAACTTCTTTGTCGTATTGCAGGCAATGGCGAGCAATTTAACGAGAGTGCATGTACGTTTTTGGGACCATACAAAGAAATAACGTACTGTGGAAGTTATACAATCGCCCCGCGCAGTCAACACATATCACAAACAGTATCTCAGCTGTTTAAGTTAAATTAATGCTTGGAAGCGGGGATTCCAAGCATGCCAGCCATGAAACGATTATTACTCTCCTCGTCACATGTAAGGACCTTTAAATTTAGGCGCATGCTTTGTAGCTTGGCCATGTCTTCAGCACATGCTCGGCCAACTATACGCAAATACGTTAAACAGCTGGTTTCTACTCACCAAATTGCCAGCATGGTTAGCCACATTCATTGCCCTGATATTGGATGGCACATCCTCATAGGCGTAAATATGATGTTAGGCTATATCATATGACAACTGCTCTGTATAACACGTCTCGTCATACGCAGCATTCGTATGTACAAATCTTTTACTTTTCGTTCAGTCTATACAGAACCTTGGTATTTATTCCACACTGGATTTCTAATATTTTCCACACGTGTACGCAGTGTTGTTTTGTGCAAAGAGTTGGCAACATTAAGGGCTCAACAGGGAAACAATGTGATCTTGTTTTTTGAACAACCGCGCCTGGGAACTTGCTGAGCAATTCAGTCATTCAACTTCTAAGTCCTCGTTTTGTCTGTTTTCACTTGGTGAGATTGATTGATGAGGGTGTTGACAGCCTCAGTTGAAAGAAAGAAGATGGGAGGGATTCATTGTCATTCTTCGTGAGTTGCATTGTTGGTTGAGTTTAAGCATTGCGTTGTGGATGTGGTCGACGCTTCCTCTCAAACAATGGTTATTGGTGTGGTGCGTCAGTCATGGTACAGCAGTATTTGTTCTTGCGCACCCACGGTTTAAGTTTTCATGCACGAAATTGATTCAGGAAATGCCAGTTTTCGAATCCATGCATTTAAATATTGAGTGCTTAATGAACAATGTGCAAAGAAACTTTAACTGTTCAGCATGGAGGCATTGCTTGTTTAAAAAAGAGTACATGAAGTTACTAAGATAATAAGTGGCCAACCCAGAGGCTCACATCAATTTCGACAATGAAAGCCCCGCGACAGATGATGTAAGCGTGCGTAATTTGACTATCGAGAGTATCAGACACACACACACACACACACACACACACACACACACACACACACACACACACATATATATATATATATATATATATATATATATATATATATATATATATATATATATATATATGCATATATATATATATATATATATGCATATATGTATATAGATATATATATATATATATATATATATATATATATATATATATATATATATATATATATATATATATATATATATATATATATATATATATATATATATATATATATATATATATATATACATATATTGGTACTACACCTTCATGCGCGGTCGGTAGTTACTTACCAATCCGCTGTCAATCACATGCGCCTTGAATGTCATAAACGAATGTTTCATTTGTGTCAGTTTGGAAGGTAACTAGACAGGACGGCAGTCATGTGTTCGCCTTGGGTGTGTTCAACTTAAATAAGGTATGACAATGAATACCACAGCTGATGTCCATCTGTCGTGTGGGGTGTTATTATATGTACTGTGATCATCTGCATGTCTGCTACTGCACTGACAGCTGGGCCGCAACGTGACGAACCTGCAATTGATTGCTACAATCGGTGTTAAGTGAATAATTTAGAGTCCAACCATAATTAATGCAGAGTCTACTTACATCATACATATATTATGAATTGCGTAGCATCACTCCTTAAAAATGGATCACATGTATCAACAAATCCATTGCAATAACGCATGATGTGGTTCCGAATGGTCTGCTATATATGTGATATCGATACCTGTGTATTTCCTTGCCACAAATTCTCCAATGCTTACAATAATATAATGACAACCATTTGGTTTCACGGATCACACTCTTGTTGTTGACAACTACATTCTATTAATTTGTATACCATAGCGATTGCAAATCTAAGCTTTTCCAAGTTTTCATTGTTGATGCTTGCCACGCTTTGATATGTTAACTGGCCAATAAGTATCATACTAGCACCTATTTAATAACAACTACTTTACTGGCTTCCGATGCGTCAGAGGAGCTGTCATTTGTTGCATTGGTTTATACATACCCATGAAATGCGAGTATGACCATATATACAGAAATAGTACCCTCAAAGTAATTAACTTCCATTCATTATGATAATGTTTAGATTTACGACATACATGCTATTCAATTATATCGATGTAGCGCTTTTACGTTCAGCCTTAAAACACAGATATAAATGTAAAGGGCACCTAGAAATATGGTTTGACCGTGCAATCTTGTTTGTGAAAACATCGTACACATTGGCGAATGTACGAGCTTCGATTGGTCAATCTGTTATAGAGTGTTTTATTCGAGCGATTCTAAGCCTGGCCACAATTGTTTTCTGGAATATCTGTCGCAAATCCTTTGCGACAGTCGGGGTGTAAGGGCTCAAGGAAATGGGGATTTTAACTTGGACTAAGCATGCACTATGTCGTATCGACAGTATGACTGTCAGTTAGACTGTCAATATAAATTGCCAATTTAAGCATTTGCAGGCGCTGATTAATTCCAATTATGTAAACCCGTATACGCAAATGACTTGCTTTGTGGGCATGATTTGAGAATAACCCAACGTAATAAGAAATGTCATTAGTGCCATCGAAATCGCAATCCCAAGTTCTCCTTAATTAGGTTGGGGCTTTATATGATTATTGGTCTGCCATTTAACCACGAAATAACTCGTAGTAGCAAATATACTACTGAGATGATTATTGACTTGCATACAGAGCGATTCAATTGTAGGACTTAATTGAGATGTTGCATTGATTCTTACTCGCAATTAATTATAAATGCTTGTCTGACAAGCAATTATTTTACCTTCGCTTTATCAATAAAGCTAATTGTTGAAATCCATTTGTTGGTACTTAGGAAAAATGATATATGGTGACACATGATCGAATTATGTAATAAGCGAACAATGGCTGCCCCAGGAGAGCTAACAGAAAGAGGCATTATATGTTAATATAACTAATTTATTCGTATTGTAATGCACTCGCATTGTGCTATACATCAATATAAAGAAGCAAACAAATGATATACCTCTTTATGCATCCAATATTTATCGACATCAACCGTAATAAGCTAAATGGGTCAACAATAATTGCTTTGTACAGTTCATTATATTATCCATATATCATTTTTGCCGGCTGCCATTTTAGCCTTCTTGCATGCTTTTTGATATCGCGAAGCAATAATTAATTAAATCAAGATTGGTAACACACCAGTCATCTTCCGTGATCGGGTGCACCAGGTTGAGTTAATTACCACTGAATAAAGATGAATACATATCCTTTAATTAAGGTTTTGTGTCTAAGCATGAAGCGTTCATCGTATGTTTAAGGTACGTGGCACGATACCAGCATGTACATGCACACATCGTGATAAATTTTATAGAGACTGTTATCACATTTGATGAGTCAGATATCATGTCTAACACGTAAACGAGAATCCGTTGTTCGTATAATTCATTTGTGAGTTTGAACAGACCATTTGTCATTATGCACTTCATGCCGTATTATTAAACGAAATTAAACATTCAGCAGCTTTCAATCAAAAAGCCCATAAAGCACTGACAACTGTCGAAGCCCACGCGTGTGTATTAGTCATTTGAGACAGAAACTCTAATATATTCATATCAATGCAGCTTCAGCCATGTAATCACAGTAGATAGTGAATACATTTAGTATGGCAATCGGTTACTCTGATCAAAAAAACCGCCTGAAGCCGTGCTGGTGTAATCACTTCCATGAAAATAGGATGCTAATAGTTTACCGTCAGTTCTTTAGCAATTTCCAGCGTAGGGGTACTGTAACGGATTGAGCTAATCAATAATCCAGATGCCGGTCTATCTTTGGTTAGTGCTGACTTAATATTCCTCAACAATTTAGTATTTAAGCATCCATGTCAAAACCAGCCGTATGGTAGGAGCAATTCAGCACAGCATTAGGGTAATCGTTATAGAAAGTTGGCTGCGCAAACTCACCACCCTCCCGATCAGCTTCTGAACACCGCCGCATCCGTTCCGCTAAAACGACTTGGCGCTGGGAACCTTAGGTGTCGGGAACCGAACACCGGTTCTCTGTAGGCATGTTCTCTGTCCGTCCCCACCCTAATCCATTTGATTTTGACTGTCTCCAATATACTTATATTGGCGCTTATTTGCAAATTCAATTAAAAGATGTTATATGACTGTTGGTTCGTTTAATGGATTGTCTGAACGTCTAAATGGTATCCACGTGATAATAAGTACGATACTGCTCATTCGTTTATTCGATAATTTTATGCAGTTAAAGATGCGTGATTCAGTACGTTTCCCTCTCAATCTTTATTACAAGAGACGACAATAATGATTTAGCATCATAAAAGTGTTGCCAGAATGCAACCTGCCTTGTTATCGATGCCGATTTACGGCATGCTACGAACTTAAATTTGAATGTCATCGGTGTGATTGCACTAAAACAATAACGATGGTGGATCATATCAAGATGAGGACATTCAAGACACGAGGAATTGTTCAGATCATTACAGTTCCCATGTTGTTGTGAATGACGCTTTTATGGCCTATTCCATCTTATTTATTAAGTTAACATACGGGACACAACAACAATCATCACAGTCATATTAATGCATTACCTTCACAAAACCTTTCTTGGCCTCAGGATGTTTGTATTTTCATTTTTACTTACTTCATACCATACCATTCACTTACGTGATATGTCAGTCATATTATCTACATGGAATAACACTCATCTCACCTATTTACCAAGTATTGAGGCTTAGATACTTTTCCAAGCTGTCAGTCTCATTTACCTTGAAGTGATGAATCGACGCTATATTTGTGTCGCCGTGGATGGTTATTTTGGCATGCCATCAATCATTCGTTGGCCTGGGATTTATGCTCATACTTACCAAGGGATGAAAGCAAAGGCCGCAACCGACGTGTAACTGTCTTTGGGGATGTTATAGGAGTATCATCTTCGCAGATTTTGTACCGTACAATGTTCATGCACGCGCCTGCCTGTTGTTTACTTTAATCGTCAGCTGTGCAGTAACGTGAAGCATCTTAAGTTGATCATTACAAATATTGCCGATTGGATAATGTCGGCATAAAACAATTTGAGTCTGCTGAGAGCAAATCATGTAATTTTCAGATATGAATAAACTAATTCATAGTTAATGGATAGTATGAGTTAGAAACAAAATTACAGTATTGAATCGATATTATGGCATATGTGCCAATATAGTTATAGCCAACTCGAAACGTATGTAATTACTTGGCGTAAATGATCTTGAGGCCACAATTATATCATGATAAACTATCACGTTTGTTTTAAATATTCAATCTCTCAGTGTGACATAGCTATAACCGATCCTCTGTTTCTCGAATTTGTTAATGTTGATGTGAGCCACGACTTAATATATTTACAAGTCTACAAGTATCACACACGTCTAATTAAACGCAGCTATTTTACTGGAATCCGATGCGTCAGTAGAGTTGTCACTTGTGGAAATGGTATGTGCCTTGCCCACATCATGCGCTTCGATCAATATATGCCACAACTGTGACCTCATAATAATTTATTTATCACTGTCATTTATTCTCGGAAGGTTTATGTTTTGTGAAACCCCTGGCGGCTCCAAACAATAAAGCCATAGGTTGATTTATCATATATTTTGTTCACAATATGACGACGTTCTGAATATGTTTATGATAAGTCAAACACTAACTGTGCGAGGCATAAATGTGATCCATAATTAACGATCATAAACCTGAAGGATCTCCTGCCAATATGGGTCGACCACATCACTTTGGTTGTGAAAATATCGTGCGCGTTAGAGAACGGTATCACAATATGACAATTTAAGAAGCCAATAAACAGGTCATTAAATGACCTCACTATTCACGACAAGGCATTAGGCAACCCATGCATGTTTGCTTCTCGGAGGCGTAACGGACCTGCCGTGGAGAAAAGTATCAAGACTTAAAGTGCCTATCGCACGGTTATAGGTACTTCGCTGAAATCAATACATAATGTGATCACTAAACTCAAACCGGTCCAATAA
>CM067351.1:48194122-48289122 GCA_034190875.2 Urechis unicinctus | reverse complement strand
AGGTTTGACTCAGATATTCTCACTATTACTGTCACGGCGTGCATTATAGGCACATATTTGACATCGCTCGATTATGTTCATTCGACGTAGATGATGCCTAAATCGTACCATTACCAAAATACGACTTAATCACAGCGTACTAGTTACGTAAGATGTGGTTAACCACCAGCTCCATCACTTTAATATACACGGTGCCTAGTCAGATAAACATGTCACCTTTGGATCTACCACGTTATACAAACGGCTGAGATTGGATCGTTCGGCTAAATAGAACTTAAAGGATATAACATTTTACATTCTAACCGCTTAATAATTTGTATATT
Source organism: Urechis unicinctus (assembly GCA_034190875.2). Lineage (NCBI taxonomy): Eukaryota > Metazoa > Annelida > Polychaeta > Xenopneusta > Urechidae > Urechis > Urechis unicinctus. The sequence continues at coordinate 48,288,799 of CM067351.1, read as the reverse complement.
GTAATCCGGAAATTTCCGGCAAATACTTATGCATTGCAATTGGCAATTGCTATTCATTGACTGGTCGAATCCATGAATTTTGATACTGAGCGTTTGATTAGGAATGTTTAGGAATGTTGCATTAACTGCATTATTTAAAATTACTGCATGTGAAAATACATACAACCGCAACGAAGCATAATATATAAAACAGAACAGGGAACATTATGCCATGTGGGTTGTTGGAACCGATTGGTAGCTATCTTCACAACAAGGCGGGGTCGTTAGGGTTATGATCTGTTTACCTCAACAAGGAATTAACAACTTGCACACAACGAATTGGGCCTGCCTTGCCACCAATGCTCCGCAGTTAAAAGAATTGCTTCACGTACCATTTGAGTTTGATTACGCTAAAATATTTTTGCAAAGAACATAAACTATGGCATGTTTACCAAACTATTCAAATATTTCAATTTCCGAAAACTGCCGTGATGCTATAAAAATGAAGGCATTATCTATATGCTAACGATTCAAAAGCTGCGTCTAAAGTAGATTTGACATCAAGTAACGATTTAAGGAACTGTTTTTCTCTTCGCATGAGAATAATTGGCAGGTAATTTCCATTAGATTACCTACTTTGTAATGTCCACATAGTTTGAGACAAACTTTTCTTGACGCTAAAACTCGATTTTCATCCCTTGATCCATTCAGAAAATTGGCACATAATATCAGTTAGGTTGTATTGATTGTCAATAACATGCTTTTTATATCAGTGAGGTTGTACAAATGTTATACCGAAAAGTAGTATAGAAAGCAGCGGTTCTGGCGTTCCGCCCCTCATCACACTGCACTGCTAATTATATCTTATACAGGATTTCGATTCATTTTTATCCCTGCTCATTTAAGGTGAGCTTGACTGAGGAGATAAGCACGTCGGGCCCAACAAGATTCCCAAATAACAACTTCATTGTGTACAAACAGAAGGCTCATCTTGCTAGTTGGATTAGAAATGCTGCCAGTTGCTGAATCTCCCCTTGGACGGTAGCATCCAGCTTCAAATCCTACACCACAAACACACATATTGTCAATATTAATGCATCTTTCATTCTTAAGTTAACAATTGGCAAAATATTATACCAGAAACAACATGGTTAAGATCAAAATTTTATTACGTGTGAAACAAATGTGGTCCTTATGATAGGCATTCTCATGCTCAATCAAAAATAAGAACCACGTACAATTTCACCAGAAAATCTAACCAACTTGCCTCATACACAAGATGGAGAGCAAACAGCAGGGTGGGGATATAGGGAAAGAGTAGTGCTGCGCTATCCACCAGCTCAGCACCACCGCTGTGAGATTCCTCTTGGCCATTACCAGCCCCAGTGAGATCCGACTCATCTTGATCAGCCCCACAAAGTGGTGGGAACACATCCTCCTCAAGCCCCATCACCGCGCCCAGACCCTGACGCACCAGGTTGTGATGCTGACGATGGACAATCGGAAGTTATTAACCTTCTTTGTTTTAGTTTTATATGCGTTAAATATAATAAAACAGGCTTGGACAGGTATAGAAAGTGTTAACTCTGAGAAATCATTAATAAAAGCCATTGAGTCAGTAGCAAATGCACAACAAGCGATGAACTTCTTAACTAGAATAGATGCTCAATTGCAACAACGCCTTCTTGAAATACAAAAAAAAGTTTTTCCATTTGCTTACAACAAAAGCACTTATGGGGTACATAGTCAATATTATTTAAAATGACAACGCCATTATGTAATCAATAGGCGCTACTGCTTAATTAGTGACTGTCTAAATTCTGAAACAACATAACGTAGTGTCATCATCTCGAAAGTAAATACTAGCGTTATCAAAACTATTTTGAAGAGTTAATTTAATTCATGCATCATTTATATCCGCAAAACTCCACAATCCAGGTTCAAATACCTTCTGGCGGTAACTGGATGTCAGGCGACACCACAAGTAGCTCCTCCATTACAAAGCCACGGAGTGGTCCATCCAACAAATAGTGTAGTACAGGTTCACCAGGTTTAGTGACAGAGCATCCAATCTGCTATACATTGAGTGACCACGCGGGGTTAGTGGCACGACAACGGTGGTCCTGCTCCAGCTCACCAAGATGGAAGAGGTAGTCAACGCCAACACAAGAGGCAAGCTTTTTCTCTTTGAGACCCAGCAAGCACCCTGGTACGACGAAAGAGGGTTTTTGTGCAACTTGTCTTGCCTTTATAGCGGTAGTACACAGCTTGCTCGGGCTCTTGGAGTGACCATTGAACCATCCAAAATGGCAGTACAAGCCCTTCCAGGCGTTGACAAAGCTGCTGCAAAAGCTGCAGAAACGAGAAATGAGCATCTTCTAAGCCATTAAAGAGCATGGTGGTATTGTAGATGAAACAAGCTTCATAGAGGATGTTCATAACGCCATAGAAGACATGAGTACAGGGACAAATGGTCTGAAATACCGAGAATTTGTAGGGCTTGTCAAGTATATGCAGACCAAGAGAGATGAGCTGGTCCACAACCTAGCTTAGATAACTGAGCCAGAAGTGGAGATAAACCAGCGGGAAGCTAAAATGACCAGTTTGAATGAAGAAGGAAGGGGGAAAGTCCAGCATGGAGATTCCAAGCTTGCAGGGCTGCAGTACATGCGGCGTGTCCGTGTTGAGGCTGCCTCTGTAAACCAAACAATTATGCGGACCCAAATATAGCACATCAGGGAATCGATCAATAGCCTTCTCAACGAGGACACAACGCGAGCTGAGCATGTACGCACCCTGTTCCGGAAGCAAGGCATTACAATCGCTTCGTTCCTTACTGCAATTTGACTGATAATCTCGACTCTGGTACTTGCTTTGACAGGTGGAGGGGGCAATAGCGCCAAGCCAGCAGATAGACCGTAACTTATCGCCTCAATGCACTAACATTAAGGTTGACGCGTAACTAACTACACATGATTCTTTTCCATTATGTTCCACTTTGACGAAGAATTCTCGCAGTCGGCATTACGTCATGCTGTCATATAATATAGATAGTGGCAAATTGTTTAGGGTAACGTTGACGCTGTCAATGCGCTGCGCTTTGCGGACTACAAACTTTCAAAATGGAACCAATTAACCACTGTGAGGTTCAGATTTTCCCACACATAATCTTTGTCTGTTATACGCTATGTCACTTTCGGCAGTGCTTTGTCACCACAACTGCTTTACATGATGTATGGTGTTTGTAACATGTAGATGAGAGGATATCAAATGTATCTATGAATGTTCCATACAGGGTGTGATATTATATAAATTTCCTTTATAGGTCTTATCCCGGAAGTCTTATATAGTTGTCATTTTATACCATGAACTAATATATGTAATTTATAATAATCCGTCAGTCAAGTACTAAGAAGATTAAATTGTTTTGTAACCCACTGATGGTTGTTAACAAGTAAATAATGGCACTGAATTCTCTCCGAGTTTATGTTTTTTGTTTAAAGGACCCAGAAATAAATCAGTATGGACTTCATATAGTTTATCAAACATTCCACCACATGCAACTGGAGGTGCAGGTAAATAATTATTTAATGAAAAAATCCGTACACAAGACTTCACAAACTCAGTAATAGACATTGTGAAAGTACATGGAAGCAAGCACATCATATTTCAAGTAGTCCCTGAAATACCTGTAACTTTGCAACAATAGCCGATATAAAAGACATTGTCACGGTTTACAGAAGCAATCTCTATGCTCTTAGAAGTAAAACCCACGTGATGACACAGTCGAATGTTTGTACGAATCCACAGGCCCTGAATCTGGTAGTAGTCGTGTTGGCTGCTGAGGGTCTGCTGGTTGTTCACACTGACCAGGTATGGTACAATAGGCGTAACACCATAATGTGAGCCCCAATCGGATTGACATGGGTCAGTAACTTTGCCAGAGCCTGCCAAACTGGGAGGACTTCAGTCTCTTGCCAAGCTATATTACTGGCTTGTTCCAGAGTTTTGTCCCTTACCTCTCTGTGATGCGGTTGATGGCTTCATGCTGAAGGAATTCATATTGTAGAGAACGAACGAATAAGAAATAAAATAGGATAATTACACGGAAGGAACGTGGTCAGATCAGTGAGTCATCCTAACGTAAACACAAAATATACGGATCGAGTAAACGATTACAACTCACCTTTCAATAAGTTAATTTGTTCGTCCGCTAAGCTTACCATCCCAATACTTCATCTCTATTGTCAATTGATGTATGGTCAGACGGCCGTTCCTATCTTTAAGTGATGATTTTCTCATAGGATATCAACGATATAACTCGAAAGGTTACGATCAAAAATAACGTAGTACTCGATATTATATGTAGACCGTGTGTATGAGTCCTCCGGAAGCGGGCAAAAGACCGCATTGCTCCGTGGCGCCGCGTAACGGATTATAACTCGCGGTCTCTTACTGTGTACACCTGACTCTACCAGATGTTTTTGACAGCTGATATATATACATTTAACTATGGGTTCACGAGCATTTAGTGAATTATCCTCATTGTACATATGTACTAACCGAGGATGTTGAACATACATGTTTACACCCACGCAGTCCTGTCAATCAACAAAACAAAACTGCCATATAATTGGCGCGTAAATCTGCCGGGTTTCTTATAAAAGGCAATAAATGTGGGCGTTCGAATATCGCTTTTGCAGTTGCCTAGCGTTTCATGGTGTTTTATCCATGAATACCAGTTTTGTAACCACTAATTACTATTCGATCTGCGCGAAGAGTAACCATCCGTTTCATTGTACTCCAACACACTTCAATGTAAATATTGAAACGATACCCCAAAGTCATGATATGACTAATAGGTGTTGAAAAACTGCTAGCAGCTAGACGCTATACACATTACCGAATTATTAGCTGTATGCTAGTTTCGAGCAGTACATGTAGAATATTTCCCTTCGATTCAACCATAAGACACCCTTATTGGACAACCTTAGATCAACTGACAACTGACTCCTATTAATGATGCACATTAGACCCCTTTCCGTTGATTACTGGCCTATATACTTCCATGTTGAATAGGGAAGTGAGTATCAGCTTTGCCAATAGCCTCCTATGAGTCCACAGCTAAAAAAATCAACATGAACCGTCTAGAAGCAATACAGCGGTATCAGTGTGCTTGTTATTTGAGGCAACCTATATAATTACCAGCGACCTACTAAGGCGGCGTCTACATATCGATCAAATGCAACATCCGCTAACCATTTCTATCAATAATTATTTTGTGTAATTGATATGTCTCAGATGACAAAATAATGGAACGAACAAACAGACGAGTTATGCTACATGACTCAGGATAATTAGTCGGTACGGAGAAATGTTGACCATGAACAATTCGACGCACGCGAGTACTTTTGACTAATACAATATAGAAAACACTATCTAGGAAGGAATTTTTTTTCTGAAAGTTCATCGCGCACAGATCACCAGTTCATTCACGGAACATTACTCTTATCGGCGCGGTAAAATGCGAATCAGTTCAAAACAGATCAGACGAGGTAATACATGTGTTGTGCACTTCACTGACATAATAGTATGTATCTTACATAATAGAAAAATCCCAATGTCACAATGTGGTTGTGTTTTCCCGCCCAATATAACCACAGCAAATACCACAGGAGCAAATTGGAGTTTTCCAAATTTTCTCGAAACGTATAAATATAACATTGTCAGGTCCTTGTCCATCTCTATAACGCAGTCGAATCCCATTCATTCCGCGTCAGTCGTATCATGACGCAATATTGAAACTTTAAGGTGTTTGCCCTCCTTATACTGTAAATAATTACTGTCCCAGAATTCAGTGAGAGCGTCAGGCATCGCCCCGCCACTATCTTTTACCACCTCTGGGATCCCATTAATCTTCGTTCGGCATGTTGATTTAAATAACTTGGCCTAGTAGGTTTGAGAATTATTCTTGTGTGAAAAGAATACAATCATGCCTTGACCAACAATTCCTCGATACACCGTGATTTCACGAACGAATGGCACTTTGTGATTTAATGCTCATTGATTATCACCATTACCATGTAGCAGCGTACCAAATTGAACGACCCTTAAATTATCACCAGTTCTTGCCAATAGTTCATCAGTAACGAGCTTAGTAGGTATGTTACCGGTCGACAAGACAAGACAAGTTATATAGCGGCCCCCATAAAATTTTGTGGCGGCAGTCAGATATTGTTGTGCTGCTGGATAATAATGGCTAATTTCGTAGCTAAGTACCATAAATGCAGTGGCTGTGCTGTTTACTGGTTGCTTGTTTGATATCAGTAACGGATAGTTGGCTCAGCTCCTCTAAATGTACGTACTTGTGATATATCCCGAAACTATAATACGAGCGTACAGAAACCATATCAAGCTCGATGTTGGCCTCTTACAAATGCATGTGGGCAACATCAAAGTGACTTTTATGCAGCCTTAGCAGAGCGCTCAGGTTTCAGTGCATTTATTGTACTCAATAATAGTCATCTTTAATGCTAGTTTACAAATTGGGTGAGGATAACATTTACGCCGAATATGATATGACAATGGCTACTCTTATCAAAGCTAACTAAAAGTAAATGAACTTTGCATTTACATTCGGCATATATTTTCCTAATGTACAACACCTCTCACATAATCTTGTCTTACCCTGGGTCGTGCCGTAATGATTGCGCCATACTAAGTGTATGAATAGAGTAAATTGCTTCTATTTTTAATAACCACATGCATACAGACGTTCACTTTAAAGTAGAACGTCTAATCAAAATAGTTTAAATTATCCGATAAAAGCTCTATAAACGAAATGACATGCAAAATGGAATGTCAGTGATTCAAATTCGTGCTTGCATAATACATAAATTGATTGACATCCCCAAAATATTCAGGACTGAAATATTATCTTGATAGATAGTCGACAGACAAACATGCTAATATTCTGCATACTGTAATGTACTTAAATGGCCAAAGGCAGCATCACGCCTTTACCGTTAGAATCAATGCAATAGTTAATTAACATTTGCCAAAAACTTAGTGTGTCAGTTTATGTTTTTTCATAACCGCAGACAAACGTAGTTTTTGATGATAGCAATGATAATAATAATTGTTATTTCGTACATTGAACTCCCTTGGAAAAATCGCACATTAAAGCATCTTACTTAACATTCGTGTAGCACCGGAATGAACACGCCGACGATTAAGTGTCATGACTAATCATACTCATATGCCTTGTATTTCGACAGGAGTAAAATATGTTACTGCATGAACTCTTTGTATCACCAAAAGATTCGACTCGACTGATATCATTCTTGTTATCGGCAAATTAAATTTTTATGATCAATTGTTTTGATTATCAATTGCCTTTGAAAGCATTAGAACGAGAATTTCCCTGCTTCACACGGCTTCGTATATATATATATATATATAGAGATATATATAGAGAGAGAGATATATAGATAGAGATAGAGAGAGAGATATAGAGAGAGAGAGATATATAGATATATATATATATATATATATATATATATATATATATATATATATATATATATATATATATATATATATACATATGCGTATATTATATATATATATATACATATATATATATATATATACATATATATAGAGATAGAGATAGCGTGATATATGGAGAGTTTATATTAACATATATATCTATATATATAATATATATACATATATATATATATATACATATACGTAGAGAGAGAAAGAGAGAGAGAGAGAGAGAGAGAGAGAGAGAGAGATATAGAGAGAGAGAGAGAGAGAGAGAGAGAGAGAGAGAGGGAGAGAGAGCGTGTGTTATGTAGAGATTTTGTTACATATATGTAAATTGTTTGTTTGTGTTCGTGTGTATGGTACTAAGTTATACGTGTCGTTTTAAGCCAGTTCAGGTTCAAATGTGGCTTACTATCGGTGAATTAGTTGTGTATGCTGTTGATGACATGTTGTGTGCATACATATTTTAATTTGGTATCTTCAAAAGTGGGCCAAGCTTGAAGAGCTTGATTTTACGTAATAATTATGGATAGATTAATTGAACGTTGAGGATCTGTATTGAGTGTGCTTCTATACTATATTACTTCAGGGCCACATATTAACCAATAAGATGTTGATAATTACTTTTTAAGCGAAATCCGCAATCGATTACATTTCAACGATAAAAGTTGATTGTAAATGTTAACTTAATATTTACCCTCACCAATTTCATCAAAAAGGTTTGTATATGTCGGTAAAACTCGATATTTGTCGATTACGCACAACCGTAGGCGCAAGTTTGTTATCGATCTCTTTCAATTCGTACACCTAGAAATCCGGCATGTTTTGCATTGCCCCCTTTAAAGTCATCTCGCATCTGACTAAACGTTAACGTACATATGTTATGCGGTACATATAACCGGCTCCCGAATTTAACGGGTTTGTAACACGGGGACCAAAGGAATTTTTAAGATATTTGGACAGCTAGAAGTCGTCGAACATGTATCGACGTTCCTGGGCCCATAAATTTGACACACTGTCCTAATTAGTATCGGGGATATATCAGAGAATGGCAATGAATTGTAGATCCCGGTTTCCTTCGTGTGGTGCTCGCTCTTTGACAAGCAAACGCCTTTAAAAGGCGCAATGTTCCGTGGTACAATAACGTTAGAGCTCCAATGATTAACTCACTCTAAGCTCATGCCCGGCATATAATTATACAGTTACATGACGCGCAATCTCTATTTCCCTATGCACTGTTTACGGTAAGATTTGCAAACTATTATATCATTTCGATTCTTGTACATTATTGACAATACTCCGATAAGTGGTAGCATTTTGGACTGATAGGCTCTCAAGACATAGTTCATCTACAGCTTTAGTTGTGCAAGATTATCATATTATTTATAAGCGACCAATTAGATTGTCATAGTTGAGATAGTATTGGCACTGATTAGTGCTCAAACGCTATGTTAATAGGAGATGCTAAATTGGATTGCGTTGCCTAAATACTAGGATATTTGTGGATTCCTAGTGCCGGTCAGATCGAGCTTTATAACTCGATAAACTAAACTCCCGTTTATGGCAGATAATCAAATTGCTTCGGTAACTGCAGTATAAGTTCGCTGTAGGGAAATGATCGATCTGTTAGCTAACACTTCCATGCTAATTTAACTCGTGACCATACTCTACTCGGAATGAATATTTGGGCGGCTCATGTTAATATATTTTAAACTTTGTTACTGCACATTCTTAATGATGTTGCATGAATTGTAACCAGTACGACGCATTTGTGTATTTCCATCGCGCGTGTTTGGCTCTTGCATTTCCTGAAATGGGACATTCGTGGCTACATAAAGACGGCATACTACTTAAACAGGGGTCATCACCTCGATAAAATGGTTACTCGAACCGCCCGAAATAGTGCTCATCCGATGAACCACTGCAATCTGCATATGGTACCATATAATTCACATCAATTAATGGATTAATGAAAGGGGAATTTCCAAGACCTGAATTGTCACAACCTTGTCTTGAAAGGTTTGCCGCCCAAATTGCTCTCTGGTTGGATGGGTAGACCAATAGCTATTGGTTTGCTTAGGCTTCCGAGTATAAATGTAGATTGCTGTTTTGCAGACTATCGATGGGTGCAACTAATGGCAATGCCAACTACTCGCGGAATACGCTTTGATCATCTTTGAAAATCTTAAGTACCGACAGAGCTCTTTGATTTCATGCTCGTAACAAATGCCATTCCATTCATTAGAGATCGCTTTACTCATATCAATCTGCTGTTTTTATCTGTTTGCGGGCCCACCTACTGAGAAAGATGGCTGAGAAAAAATGCACTTTATTGGTATTGCTAAGATATCACATTTGTTTTAGCCAAATGCTCAGTTGTAAACATCAAACATCTCTCCCTGGATTCTTCTCATGAAGATAGCCCATACAGTCAGACAATCTCGCATTGTTAAGATAGTAACTCAATAACATAACCATGCACTAAGCTTCTTTGGCTGGCTGCCCCATGTCTTATCGCACAGCGTGCAAAGTGATTCGCATTTAATCAATGGAAAGTGAACGGAAGTGATGTGTTTCGGAGGCGTATACGTTTTTATTATTGTTAAACGCGGGTTTGACGCGTTATCCGATATTTATCATCCGAGAAGAGCGTAGCCCGTTCCACATTTCTTTAAACAGTGCCGTTCCATTTATAGAAATTGCATCAAAATATATGATTCCTTCGTTAGCCACATGCTTTTTAATCTATTGTAATACAAGCGATCACTTATTCTGCTCGACTTCAAGCTTGCTGTGCAGATTGACTGTATGCATAACTAACATTAGTTATACCTTTTTTCTTCTCTCGAACACGAAAAATACGCATGCATTATAAAAATTAATATAAGTTATTACGAAATCTCAAGAATCAAGATTGATTTAGTTCATTCAGCGCAGGTATTTTACCTGTAACTGTTGACATTCCAGTACGTCATCTTTATCTTGTCATCTGTTGATAGGTCACATCACATTCAAGAGTGCATGGCTATGCATAGCACTCGTACTGTAGCAGCGTTGGGAACGATATGTTATTATGAGTTGCTTCCTTGAAAGACCAGGATCCTATTTAGCTATGTTCAATCCGGGCCGGACCAAATAAGGACCTATTTCCGATCCTTGCTCGGCGATGTATAAACCTCATTCGGTCATTGCGGTCAACAAAACACGGATCTCTCATTCATGTGGACTGGTTGACTATTTGCTGTGCTGTGACTATCAGTAAGTGATAACCCATTGCCATCTTTGAAAGTCCACCCCCGTCACCCCCTCACGCACCCCTAATTCAAGCATGAGCTAATTGTTTGGTAGGATTAAGTCCCATCATATTTCACCACTAATCAATTCAGTATTATGCACGGCAACTGTAGCTGTGGTATAAAATCATCTGCCAGAGATCAATGTTTGCTTCTTATCGTTTAGCAGCACATCAACTACACAGGGAATGTATGAGAAATGTAACATTGCGAATATGTGTCAGGTTATTACGGTTATAATGAGTCACTGGGGAATAACTGTCGCAACTGATATGTTTCGATAAATCGGCTGGTATAACTGTCCACAAGACTCAACCCTAACCAATCACACGTAATCATGCTTCGAATTGCTGGAGCTAAGATTTGATGTCCGTTTGTGAAATATTCACTGTCCATTGGCCAACATATGTGTAGATATCACCACCTACCAATAATAATGTCTCATTCTTATGAACAAGAGTCGCATTACACTGAAATATACATGCGAGTCCGAGAATTGGATTGTGCACAGGAGTCCATTATGCAAACCTTCTGCCGTAATTGCGATGCTTCATTACTGAATTAATTATAGTGACTTGGAAGTTTTGTAAATTGTGGGCATTCCTATATACAGAATTGAAGCAATCCTGAGTGTATAGGTCCCACTAAATATATATATATATATATATATAAATATGTATATAAATATATAAATATGTGTGTAGATATATAAATATCTATATGTATATCATGTATATATAAATATAAATGTATATATAATATATATATATATATATATATATATATATATATATATATATATATATATATATATATATATATATTCAAATATATATACCGATATATATGTACATATATATTCATATACAAATACGTTTATAAATATATATATATAATATTGTGGAGGGGAAGAAACCCCGATGGTTTATTTTATGTCGTTCATATTACAATTTAGTTAAGAATCGCAAGTGTGAGAATGTTTATATCTCAAATTGGAAGGCATGCAGTATAGATAATACACGTCACCCTGCTCTCTACCTTGAATTAGTACAGGGGATTTTTTCGAAATTCCGGCCATTTATTCAATAAAGTCTCTTAAATATAGAAAATGCTTACTTGACTGTTTAATGACTCCTACTGACATCAATACACTGATAGTACCGACTGGTTAAGCGGGTCGGGCGCCTTGGTGACCAATCGATTTAATTGGATTTGTGGTATCAAATATTGATGAATACCGGTATAGGCTTAAGCCATGCATGCACCGCCTCGGGCTTTCGCTCCCGGGTGCGCCGCCAGTTGTTTAAATAATTCCCCGTCTATTCACTCACGATCTTGCGTCCTACCAAGGGGCATGATCCTTGACAGTACTTAAAAACATCAACCTACATGCAGCATCAAAATCTGCTTATATTAAGTACTATTTGCCATGGTAAGGGATTCTTCATATGAATTCACCATGGTCTTGTAAGGGATTCTTCATATAAATGGTTTTGCGTCAGCAACGACCAGCTAGTTGTTGCCTTGGGAAACTATGAAATCCTACACTATTTCGTGCAAAGTGATACATGTGCATTTTCTTTTATCCGACGATAATTCATCTGAGGTTGATTCTCGTGACGTTATTTCTCAAATTATCTTTACTGATAACAATCGTTCAATTCGAGATTATACTATGCTACCTATGAATCAAATGAAAAGAAACCGATAGAAACATATTTTCTCTGCTAAAACATTTTGACATCGCTGCAACTGTAATTATTGGCATGTTTTCTTTCTTAAATAATGTTCATGGTATCTTGTGTACCATCATTCACACACATCGCGTTCTGTGAATCCAACCTAAGAGGAACAAAAGTAGCTTTGTCGTGACATAGGCAGTTTTTGACTTCCAGCTTGGATTTCAACAGAGCATAACTAGTTCCTTCAACTGAAGAATAAGCATAATGGTGCTTAATGTTGCGTCATTCCGTACTTATTTCATGCCATTTGCACATGTAAGGCACTTGACGAAACCACACAACATCTTATGTGAAATACAACATCAAGTAGCTTAACATTTAAAGTTCTAATACACCCTTTTGACCACGCCTTTATTAATGCGCTTGATGCCCATGTTTTATGGAATTACCGTAAGCAATGTTATTAGTCATAAAGTGAAGCATTCAAAAGCATAGCCCCAAGCGTAAAACTGCGGAGAGGTCTATTTAGCTAACAGAACGGCTTTACTTGGAAAATCTGCTTCGTAACGGCTGCGAAGGCATTATCAATCGTTCTACGTCAGGTTCAAGAGCCAATCTACAAAGTAGCAGGAACACCCTACAGAACAAAACCTAGAACCATTACCCATCTCGTCCAGCCTTCTAAGCTTTTTTCTTCTGATTATTAATTTACACTGATGAAGCATACTTTGATTTCAGTTTCAATTCATCTCACGCTTCCCCATCATATTCACTTTTGCACCTGTGATCTAATATCGCGTATTAAACGGCTGTATGTGTAAGCTATCGCATGGTCAGGCGGGTGACATTTAGACAAACACGAGGTCGCAGGGCGTCAAGGTGTGTTTTTACATGGAAAAGCGTTATAGCACCAAGTCAACCACAGTCACCTAAAAAGGCGGCGTTATTGGAATCAATAGCGTCATCGCCATTAGCGGGGAACTTTCAAATAGAGCCATTGGGATGCAGTAAAATAATCCCCAGCGAATAGATCATCCATTGTTAAGCCGTTACGCAATTAGCCGTTGACGCTATCAGCATAGATACATTATGAACCTAGTTTGATATTGTCTCCATGCATTATGCTTCGTTGAGATGAAACTTGCTTAGGTATGGATTCTCCATACATTTTTTCGCATCAGTTCCAAATGCCATTAGCTGACACAGTCGTGTCATTTTTTGTCAAATTCAGCGTATTCTGACTGTGATTCAGTTTCGTAATGTAAATGGAATACCTATGCAAAGCGGGAATGGTATTGTGGATTACATGGACACTACCAGTCGGGTAAATTTTCCTTAATGCGAAGGAGATATATTGCTCAGGGGGTAATGGCCAAGTCGCCTTATACGACAGGGAAGTATAAGTTGTTAAATATGCCTTCTATAATATTGGTTCCGATGGAAGGGCCCCGATTAAATCCAACTAAGTATAGATCATTTACTTGTAATCTTTTATCTGATAAAACGTGTAAATTCGAGCAAAATTTCGAGCAATTCATCGGTCGATGTAGACTCATTTCATTTCCAGTTTTACCCACGAACAGAAAAGGGGCCACTGAATCAAGCTCAGATATAATAATTGCACACAAAAGAAAATGCCGACGGATGGTACTTCCTGCCTTAGTTCAGAATAGCCCACATTAACTGCAGTTTATGAATGACAATGACACTATGAAGGTAGGCGGTTCATATGGGCCATGTCGCAGTATTACACTGTCCACAAATGCATTGATTGTTTGGCAAACCTTTATCCGCCATGCAAACACTGGCGCTCACACCAGATATAGTTGGCGCACGGTGGAAGTGTTGGCCTGCTGTTGGTTCGGCTACAGCTATATAATCGATTGATAATGTAAACAACGTTGGTTGAAGACCCCCATCTTTTCAATTCATCCACTAACTATAACACGTGAAAGGATTACAAATGTATACATCGCTGGCTCCCTTGCATAATAAGAAATGGCAACGCATCACCAACCGCCGTTTCTAGTCTCGTTGACCCAACTCGCACCCACTGTGACGACAATCAGTGCCAACCTTACATTTGGTGTAATGCTCCCAGCTTTATCCATTGTTGACATCATTCATGAGCAAAGTGATCATCGACTCACGCCGAGTGCTGCCGCTGCGAGGGTCTATTAATAAATTACCAGCTTTCGTTCTTGATATCAAATGGCCTTGATGTAGAACGCGCTTTTCCCGAGCTGGCATGATGTCAATGCAATTATACCACACGAATTACGAATTCATGTTGCTTTCAGTGGAACAGACACCAACCTGACAGGTCCGTTACATTAAATATACTAATAGGATGGCAATGTTAATCGACATATTTATGCGCCAATGCGCAAGTAGGCTTTTTTTTTTTTGAGGATAGTTACAGAGGTTTAGTCCTGGATATCATAAAATTCACAGACCCATAACGCGCATCAAATTGTATAATTATTGTTTGGTATTACAGATGATTAAACGCATTCCAGCAATTAGAATAATTATCGTATTATCATACACCTCATGATGTTCAGACTGATGACTCCTCAATCAACACGTAAGAAGTCACCATCTACTCTGTCAGCTTTGTTTACTGTCTTGGTGTGTTAAATAAGGCCTTGCAAGGTGCCCTGTGCTTAGACCGTGGTGTTACTGGTTTTTAAGATGAAATGTTTGAGTTATGATACCGCGCATTAGGTCATTCAATCATTTACCACAGTTCTAAATAATACGAATCATATAAAGTTGTTACATGTGTGTTAAACCATGGGGACAATGATGCTTGAGTCAGCAGGCTGCGCTCGCAGTGGCTATTGCACCAGGCGAGGATAATGTAGGTAGGTGTGCCAAGCAAACAAAAATACGTATTGGATACTTATACGTAAAAAGAAGGACTAACAGATACGTATTCAGCACAGCCACTACGAAATTTATCTTTCTACAACCATGGATCCTCTCCACACCCTTTTATCAAATCACCATATACCACAAATCAATAGTCATAGTTAGAATAGGGAATCAAGCCCGATATTGACCAGACATAACACAAGGAATTTTACCTGGTTGATGGTTGCATGAGCCTGCAGTCAAATAAATATCTAAAGATTTTACTAAAAATAGACATTTACTAAACAATAGTCTGAAAAAACGTAGGGAACATGAAAGACCCTATTTCGTAAATTAATACTGTCCAAAGTAAATAGAGTAAAGTATAATATTGCTGCTCACTTTGTACAAGTGTCCACCCCGCTTTCCAGGAGAAAGCTTTAGTGTCTCTTATTTTCTACATGCTTAACAGGTGCCTATATATTAACCGATATGGTTCAATTGTGTATCCGCATTACTTGAATACAGTTAATCATTTAACTTTTTTTAATTTGTTCAAGGCCAAAATATGACTGTGGGCCAAAACATATCATTTGTTGTTACCCCTACTCCAAAAAAGTGGGATCATGACGTGTTACCGTGTACAAAACGTGGATGGTTCGGTTTAATGACATTGCCGCAAAGGATCTCTTGTCTTTCCGCCCCTTCATGTCTTTAACCCGAAGACAGATTATACGTTCCCATTTTCTGAATCATTATCTGCGCTTTGTCACCTACATTGTGACTGCCTTGGGCACTATCAGCTGCAGAACATATACAGTATAAATCTGTCTGTACATATTCATAAAATAATTCGCATTAATACTAACCCTGAGAGTATGATTTCGACAGTAATGGCTTCAGATTCAATAATACCAGAATCGAAACTCGTCAGCAATGTCGGCTTCGCGCCTAGATTTCACTTAAAAGAGCGTGGCTTCCGTCAAACTTTCATTATTGCAGAAAATTATCATCCACAGAAAAGTTTAGTTTTTGTATTATCTCACGTGTATTTCAAAATATTCTCACTACGAATTGTCGCTAAGTTCATTCTACGCACGTTTTTTACGTCGCTCAATTACGTACATGCAACGTAAATAATACGCAAATCGTTACATTACCAAATTACGACCTAACCACAATGTAATAGTTGTTTAGTGTTTGTGCTAGGCGATCACCGTTCTATTCCGCAAATAACATGCGCGTACGACTGAATAATTGTCACCAATACCAACAATGGTTTGTAAATTGTTGGTTGGTAAGATGTGGTTAACAACCAGCACCATTACGTTGAGATACACGGTGCCTAGTCAGATAAACATGTCACCTTTCTATCACGTTACACTACCGGCTGTTTTGGATCGATCCGCTGAATAGAAACGAAAGGATATTGCATTTTACATTATAACCGCTTAATAATTTGTATTATGTCATCCAGCAATTTCCGGCAAATATTTATGCATTGCAATTGCCAATTGGTATTCATTGATTGGTCTATTCCATTAAATTCTTATACTGAGGGTTTGAATAGAAATGTTCAGCAATGTTGCATTAACTAAATTATTTGAAACTACTGCATATGAAAATACCCACGACCGAAACGGAGCATATTATATAAAACAGTGCATGGCACATAATACCATGTGGGCTGTTGGAACCGATCGGTAGCTATCTTCACAACAAGGCAGGGTCGCTAGGGTTAGGATCTGTTTACCTCCATAATGAATTAACAACTTGCAACAAATTGCCTACCTTGCCAACAATGCTTATGTGTCCGCAGCTAAAAGAAATCCGTAACGTACCATTTGAGTTTGATTATGATAAAATATTTTTGCAAGGACGATATACTATAGCATAGTTACCAAACAATTTAATCATATATACCTCCAGAAATATTCGCATCATACTGCCGTGATGCTATAAAAATGAAATCATAATCTATATGCTGTCGATTCAAAAGCTTCGTCTAAAGTAGATTTGACATCAAGTAACGATATAAGAAACCGTTATTCTGATTGCATGAGAATAATTGATTGGTCATTTTCATTTGATAACCTGCCTTGTAATGTTAAACAGAGTTCCTGAGTGCTAAAACTCGATTGCAAGAGTATGTCAAGACACAATCAAAGAAGTGGTATTGGTTGTCAATACCATTTATTTCATATTATTGTGGTTGTACACAATATTGCTCCACAACCTTATGCAACTATGTTACCGCTTGAGAAATGTAAATGAGATATGATGTTAACAGTTGCGAATCATTTGAACGTAAGATTTAATATTATAAGCCGCTGAACGAACTATGTAAAAATGCAAAAAAACTTAAGCCAACCTGATCATTTACGTACTGTTAGGAGTAAACGGCAGTCGTGTGATCCTCTTGCTGCTAACCTAAACTATACAAAATCCTTAAAATCGAGAAATCGAGTTTTTGTCATGGCATCGGGTGGTTTAATATATATCCGTATCAATTGAATAAAGACAGCGGGAAACCCAGGCCTATCATGGAATGCACAATGAACCCAATGATAACGACACAAATCGCCGATCATACATATTTGACGGTATAGATCTCATAAACAAACATTTAGACCCATTGGTTTCATCTGACTTTACAGTGGTCGCATCTGTTCCCAACCCACACATCTGACGATACGTGCATAGGCATGATTCAACCCTCAATTTGTTAGTTGATTACTCCCTATTCCGAGGTATCCCGGTAAAAAGATTAGGAGTGCCAGTGTTTGATAGAAAGGACCTAATATTTCAAAAGCTAGGCAAAGAGATTTGCCAGGACATTTGCGCTACGGTGCCCACATGTGTATGTTTGTAGCAAAGAAAAGTTATTTCCCTTTATTGTATTCTGCAGGAAATGGTGTTATAGTGGCATACAGAAATATAACAACTTTGTGTAGATTTCATGCAGTTCTTACAGCTTCATAATGTTTGCAACTAACTGGAGTCAGTCATATATTAAATACCAGATATATAAAGCCCAACAATATCACAAAACCCTGAGATCTTAAGATTCGGTATATATACAGCACAAGCAGCAGGTAAAAGTAGCGTTATTTTAACACCGCACAATTAGTAGTTGCATCCAAAATTTTTGATACATGAGTACTAATGGATGTGTTTTATAATTTAGGTCTACAAAACGCAAAAAAGTAAAGCATTCGTCAAACTCTCATTTTCCTACCAGGGTATAAATCTACAGGCGTATAAAAACGCAACAGGCCTTATAAAACAGCTAGGTGTATTTTGGTTTGAGTTAATAGCATTTACCCGGTAGGCGCATCGCGTACACCTGGCACTTCCCGGTTATTTGGGCAGCTGATATGTACATCTTACTATGGATGCAAGAGCATCTGGTGAATTATCATCACTGTACATATGTACTAGCCGAAGATGTTCAACATACATATTTACACTGACGCAGTCCTATCAATCAACCAAGCAGATCAACATTCATATAATTGGCGCGTAAATCTGCTCGGTTTCTTATAAAAGGCAATCAATGTGAGCGGTTTCAATATCGTCTTTGCAGATGCCTAGCATATGCGCTCAGCGTTGTTATGGTGTTCGATCCATGAATACCAGTTTTTAAACTATTAACTACATTCGATCCACAACAAGAAGGACCATCATTCCCATTATAATCCTACACACTCAAATTTTAATATTGAATCGATATTCCAGAGTCATGATATGACCAACAGGGGTTGGAAAACTGCTTGCGACCAGATGCATTACCGAATCAGCAGATGTATGCTGGTTTCAATCAGTATATGTAGAATGTTTTACCTTCGATTAAACAACGAGACACCTATTGTCGCTTATATGTCCAGATATTGCCCTGTATGCCTCATGCATTCAGGCTTGCAAGGTCTGACACCTATTAACTATGTACATTACACCCCTTCCGTTAAATAGGGGGCTTTGTACTTCCATGTTGACTTTCAGATGACAAAATAATGGAAAGTACAATATCCAAGGTGCATAACATTGCAAAATAAAAAGAATGTTTGCCATAAAAATACATACTTGCTAGAATGAAAACGCATAACAAAAAAGATTAAAGCATCCGCCAACATTCAAATTACAATTGTCCACAATGATGACAATCAATGAGATCATGGCATGTTGGACGTGTAGTCTATGTTCCCGTCAAACAATGTACATTTGCCAGTATCTGTTTTTAAGTAGACCAAAGCAGTCAGCCTTCGGCGCGAAATAGGGATCTTGTGAAGTAATAAACAAGATTGCCAGAACACAAGTGTGGGCAGTTGGGCAGCGTACCTTGTCTAAGGCGACAGATGCATTGAACGTCATGTGCATCTGCTAAGCCGTAATCAAATCACACCCAATGCAGAATCTTCGAAAGAGTGCTTTGTAATCTGGGTCGTCCATTTCTCGAACAGGTTTCTTCGCATACGAGCTTAATAAAGTTTCGTCTTGTGTCATTTGTTCGGAAATGTAAGAGCTTTCAGCACTTTCTCTGTGCATTTAAGTCTTTCTGGCAGAAAGCTGAGCTCTGCAGTACCTAATGGAAGCAATATGTTTGTACTAGGTCTTTCACGCACAATGCGCACAATGTTTTCTCTAGAGATGCGCATCTTTACTTAGTGATGCCCAATCACACCAAGTCATCGTCGTCGATCATTGTAAGGTACTTAAGGGCCTTTTCCAAAATTGTTTTATCCATGTCTTAAACAAAATAGAGAAATTAGCCGAGTAGGTCACAGTTGCTGCAGGTAGCAAATATTGCTTGTTCAGTGAATGGTTGAGCCTGTTTAATGGGGAATATTCCCTCTTGAGCAAGCCTCACCTTTATAACGCTAATGAATTCAATCCATTCCTCGTCAGTCATATCATGGCGCAATATGGGAGTTATAAGATGGTTGTCCTCTGTAAACTGTGAATGATTACTGTCCCTAAATTCAGTGAGGGCGTCACGCATCACACCTCTACTATCTTCTACTACCTCTGGTGTCCCATATTTCTTTCAGGATGTTGATTACAAAATTTGCATTATAGGTTTGATAATTCTCATTGTTCATCAAGTCTCGATGCACCGTTATTTCACTCAGTTGATAGTAAACAAACAAAGCATACTGTCTGAGCATTTTGTAAGGAAAACGCCTTCATCAGTTGAAACGGGGAACATTCTTGTGGTGCTGGATTATAATGGTTAATTTCATAGCGAGAAGTACCATAAATATAGTAGCTGGACTGTTTACTGGTTGCTGGTTTGATATCAGTAATGGATAGTTGGCTCTAAACGTACGTACTTGTGATATATCCAGCTTCTATAATACGAGCGTACGGAAACCATATCCTGCTCTATGTTAGGCACTTACAAATGCATATGGCCAATATCAAAGTGACTTAGTGCAGACTTAGAAGAGAGCTCAGGTTTCAGTGCATATATTGTACTTAATATTAGTCAGCTTTAATGCTAGTTCACCATAATAACCCCATGCATACAGACTTTGCGGCGACACACCTGATTAAAATATTTTCAATTATCGATGAGGCTCTGACACGAAATGATATGCATAATGGAATGACAGTGATTCCAATTTGTGCTTGCATCATACATTTATTGATTGACCTCCCCTAAATATTCAGGACTGAAATGCTGACAGACAAACATGCTAATATTCGGCGTACTGTAATGTAATCAATTGGCCAAAGGCATAACCGTTAAAATCAATATAATAGTGTGTCGAGATTCGTTAAAGGCTAGTGTCAGTTTATGTGTGTTTTATAACCGCAGACAATTAATAGAACGCAGCGCTCACTCTTGGATTCTATTCTAATACCCAAACCAACCAATGGGTTGTCAACAACCATAGTTCTTAAAGCAACGTTAGACAAGCAAATGTCTTTAAATGGCGGAATGTTCTGCTTTACAATACCGTAAGAGCTCAAATGACTAACTCACCCTAAGCTTAGGCCCCGTTATATAATAATACCGTAATATGACGCTCAATCCCTATTTCCCTGTGCACTGTTTACAGTAATATTTGCAAACAATTATACCATTTTAATTCTTATACATTATTGACAAAACTTCGATAAGTTGTAGCATTATTGACTGATAGTTGTGTAAGATGATCACATAATTTATGAGTGACCAAGTAGATTGTAAATTTGAACATAATTGAAATAGGCGTTGCACCTGACATCAGACGGACGAGATATGTGATGACATTGTTTTCGTTAATTAGTGCTCAAACGCTTTGTTAATGGGAAATGTAAAATTTGATTGCATCGCCTAAGCACTTGGCTGTTAATGAATACCTAATGCCAGTCAGATCCAGCTTTATTACGCAATTAACTCCCGCTTATGGAAGATAATTAAAGCACCACAGTTACGGCGGAAATAGTGTGCTGTAGAGAATTGATCGACCTATTAGCTTACACTTCCATACTACTAACACGCGACTTAACTTGGAATGCGTTGTATTTGTTTATTTCCATGTGCGCTAATATACTCACGTTCTGTTTTGCGTATTTTCCTCTAGGTTTTGTTTCCTGAGGTGGGACATTTGTGGCTTCATAAAGACGGTATAATACTTATCAGGGGTCATCAATTGCATAAGGGTTGCTTAGGTATCCGAGTGTTAATGTAGATTGCTGTTTAGCAGAATATCGAGTGATGCAACTAGTGGCACTACCAACTACTTGCGGAATACTCTTTCATCATCTTCACAAATCGTATGTATCGACAGGGCTCTTTGATTTCATGTTCTTAACAAATGACATTCCATTCATAGAGATCGCTATGCTCATATCAAACTGCTATTAATATCTGGTTACGGGCCCACCTACTGAGAAAGAAGGCTGAAACAAATGCACAATGTTGGTGTTGCTAAGATATAACATTTGTTATTCGAAACAGGTATTGTTGCAAAGCTCATTAAATGTACATCCCTAGCACTGACTTTCGCTTTGAAGTGTTGGGTTTTTGCCAGATGCTCAGTTGTTAACATCAAACATCTCGTGGAGATAGCTGATACCAATCAGACAATCTTGCATTGATAACATAGCCACTCAATAGCATAACCATGCACTAAGCTTCTATGGCTTACTGCCCATGCCTCATCGCACAGCGCACAAAATGACTCTCAAAGTCAATTAAAAGTAAAATGGAAGCGTTGTGTTTTTGAAGCGAAAAATGTTTGGTTAAACCATGGTTTTATGCGTTATAATATATTTATCATCTGAGAGAGCGAAATCCGTTCAACATTTCCATTTACAGTGTCGTTCCATCGAAATTTAATCTATTGTATTCCAGGTGTTCACTTATTTGTATCGACCAGAAGCATGCTGTGCAGTTTGACTGTATGCATTACTATACTTTTTTCTCTCGATCAAGATGAAGACGCTTGCATTACAAAAATTGATATAAGCTACGACGAAGTCTCTATAACTAAGATTGATTCAACCCATTCAGCACAGGCGTTTTACCTGTAACTGTTGACATTCCAGGGCGTCATCTTTATCTTGTCATCTGTTGATAGGTCACATCACATTCAAGAGTGCGTGGCTATGCATAGCACTCGTACTGTAGCAACGTTGGGAACGATGAGTTATTATGGGTTGCTACCTGGAAAGACCAGGATCAATACTACTTATCTTATTTGGCCATGATCAATTCGGGCCAGACCAAATATGGACCTATTTCCGTTCCTTGCTCCTCGGAGATGTATAGACCTCATTGCAATCGGTGATTGCGGTCAACGAAACACGATTCTCTCAGTCATGTGGGATGGTGGACTTTTTGCTGTGCTGTGACTATCAGTAAGTGATTAACCCTTACCATCTTTGAAAGTCCACCCCCATCCCACCCGCACCCCCAATTCACGCAAGAGCTTATTGTTTGGTAGCATTCAGACCAATCATATTCCATCATTGCTCAATTCTGTATTAAAATATTCCAACGCACATTTTGAACGGTATTTGTAGCTGTGGTATAAAATGATCTGCAAGTAAACTTTGCCAGAGATCAAAGTTTGCTTCTTATCGTTTGGCAGCATATCAACTACACAGGGAATGCATGAGAAATGTAACATTGCGAATATGTGTCAGGTTATTACGGTTATAATGAGTCACTGGGGAATTATTGTGGCAGCTGATATGCTTTGATACATCGGCTGGTTTAACTGTCCACGAGACTTCAATCTCAACCAATCACACGTTATCATGCTTTGAATTGTTGGAGGTACGATTTGATGTCCGTAAGTGAAATTTTCACTGTCCATTGGCCAACATATGTGTAAATATCACCACCTACCATCAATAATTCTTTATTCGTATGGATAAGAGTCGCATTACAATGAAATATTGATGCGAATCAGATAATTGGATTTTGCACATGGGTCCATTATGCAAACTCTCTGCTGTAATAACGATGCTTCATTACTGAATTTATTACAGTGAGCAGCTTCGTAAGCTTATTTTTTATTCATTATTGATTTATACTCTTGATGCTCCCTTCGATTTCAGTTCCATTCCATCTCACGCTCCCCCGACATATTCACCTGTGCATCTGTGATCCAATAACGCGCATTAAACTGCTGTTTGTGTAAGCTATCGCATGGTCACTCGGGTGAAATCGGGACAAACACGAGGGTGAGGGGTGTCCAGGTGTGTTTACCTAAATAATACTTATAGCACCAAGTCAGCCACAGTCACCTAAAAGGGCTGAGTTATTTGAACTTTCAAATAGAGCCAGTGGGACGCATTAAAATAATCCCTAATAAATCATCCGTTCCAAAGCCGTTAAGCAACTAGCCGTTGATACACAATGAACCTAGTTTGATATTTTCCCCATGCAATACAAAAATGCTTCGTGGAGATGAAACCTGCTTAGGTATGGATTGTGCATACATTTTTCGAATCGGTTCCAAATGCCATTAGCTGACACAATCATATCACTTTGTCGTTTTTTGTCAAATTCAGTGTATATAAATGTGGTTAAGTTTCTTAATGTAAACGGAATACCTATGGAAAGCGCGACTGGTAATGTGGATTACATTGACACTACAAGTCAGATAAATTGCCATTAATGCGAAAGAGATACATGGCTCAGGGGTGATGGCCAAGTCGCGTTATTCGACAGTAAAGGATAAGATAATAAAATATGCCTTCTATAATGTTGGTTTCGATGGAAGTAAAGATCATTTACTTGTAATGTTTCATCTGATAAAACGTGTATATTCGAGCAATAATTCGAGCATTTCATCGGTTGATGTAGACTTATATCCTTTTCAGTATTACCGACGAACCGCAAAGGGGCCGCTGAATCAAGCTCAGATATAATAATTGCACACAAGAGAAAATGCAGATTGATGGTAAATCCTGCCTTAGTTCAGAATACCCAACAGGGACTGTAGGTAATGAATGGCAATGACACTATGAAGGTGGGCGTTTCCTATGGGCCATGGCGCAGTATTACACTGTCCACAAATTGCTCATAAAGGCACATGGATTGTGTGGCAAACCTTTATCCGCTATGCAAACATTGGCGCTCGCACCAGATATAGTCAGATATAGCACGGGTGGAAGTGTTGGCCTGCTGTTTGTTTGGCTACAGTATGGCGGCGCATCACCAACCGCCGTTTATAATTTTGCTGTCCCAGCTCGTCAACCACTGTGACGACAATCAGTGCCAACCTTACATTTGGTGTAATGTTCGCAGCTTATTCCATTGTTGACATCATTCATGAGCAAAGTGATCATCAACTCACGCCGAGTGCTGGCGCTGCGGGGGTGTATTTTACAATAAATTACCAGCTTTCGTTCTTGATATCAAATGGCCTTGATGTAGAATGTTTTTTTTCCGAGCTGTCTTGATGTCAATGCAATTGTACCACACGAGTTTTTCGAATTCATATTGCTTTCAGTGGAACAGACGCAAATCGGATAGGTCCATTCCATTAAACATACTAATAAGATGGCAATGTCAATCCTCAAATTTATGCGCCAAAGCGAAGTGTTATTTTAGGATGATTACAGAGGTTTAATCCTGGGTATCACTAAATTCACAGACGCATAACGTGCATCAATATGTATGATTTGTTGTTTGGTATTACAGATGATCAAACGCATTCAAGCAATCAGAATCATTATTGTATTATTATACACCTCATACTCTTTAGACTGATGACTCTTCAAATAACAAGTAAGAAGTCATTTTGTCAGCTTTGTTTACTCACTGGTGTGTTAAATAAGGCCTTGCAAGGTGCCCTGGGCTAGGACCGTGGTGTTACTGGTTTTTAAGATGAAATGTTCGAATTATGATACCGCTCGTCAGAATTATTTACCAAATAATACGAATCATATAAAGTTCTTGCATGTGTGTTAAACCATGCGGACAAGGATGCTTGAGTCAGCAAGCTGTGCTCTCAGTGGCTATTGCAACAGGCGAGGATAATGTAGGTTGGTGTGCCAAGCAAACAGAAATACGTATTGGATACTACTACGTAAAAAACGGACTACCAGATGCGTATTCAGCACATAGTCACTATGTAGTGAATTGATCTTTCTACAACCAACATGGTACCTCTCCACTAATCTTTTATAAAAAAGGCAACATGTTTTGCTATACATTTATAACAAACAAATCAATAGTCTTAGTTCGAATCGGGAATCGGGCCCGATATTGACCAGATAGAACACGAAGACTTCCCCTGGTTGCTGGTTGCATGAGTCTGCAGTCAAATAATTGTTTATCAAAAGATATTCAGTAAACAATAGTCTGAAAAAGTTATATCAAGATAGGCATGAGCAATTTTGTAAACACCACATTCCTTATGCGATATCTGTCGAATAAAGCATGGGGAACATGTAAGGCCCTATATCTTAAAGTAATGCTGTCCAAAAAATATAATATTGCCGTTTACTTTATGCAAGTATCCACCCCGCTTTCCACGAGAATGCTTGAGTGTCTCTTAGATAGCCAACTCCACTTCATCGACCTTGGCATTTGGGTGGATATGTTTGCATGCCTATTTTTTTTGTAATGATAACACAAATTGTAAAAAGATACAATACCGTCTACATTGTGGCTTTTAAGTATGCTTAATATGTGCCTATATATTTAACGTAATGGTTCAATTTTGTATCGCATTATTTGAATACAATTCATCATTTAACTTTCAATTTTTTTTTAATTTGTTCAAGGCAAATATATGACTCAGACTGTGGGCCAGAACATGTCATTTGTTGTTACCCCTACTCCCAAAAATTGGGATCATGACGTGTTGCCGTGTACATACTGTGGATGATCCGGTTTAATGACATTGCCGCGAATGATCTCTTGTCTTTCCTCCCATTCATGTTAAAGCCCGACCACAGATTATACGCTCCCATTTTCTTAAACATTCTCTGCACTGTATTGTGACCGCCATGGGCACTTAGCAATATCACCTGCAGAACCGTATGAATCTGACTTTACATATTCATAAAATAATTCGCAATAATACAAACCTTGAGAGTAAGAGATTTCGGTAGTGATGGCTTCAGATTCAATAATTCAAGAATCGAAACTCGTCAGCAATGTTGGCTAGGCGCCTGGCTTTCACTTAAACAAACGCACTTCCCGCAAACTTTCGTAAATACAGACAATTATCCTACACAGTAAAGGTTAGTTTTGTATTATCTCATATAAATAACATGCGAGTACGACTGAATAATTGTCACCACTACCCACGATGGTTTGCAAATTTTTGGTTGGTAAGATGTGGTTAACCACCAGGACTATTACTTTGAGATACACGATGCCTAGCAGATAAACATCTTTGGATCTACCACGTTGTGCTAACTGCAGTTTTGGAACGATCGGCTGAATAGAACCTAAAGGATATTGCATTTTACATTATAACCGCTTAATAATTTGCATACTGTCATTCGGAAATTTCCGGCAAATATTTATGCATTGCAATTGCCAATTGGTATTCATTGACTGGTCGATTCCATGAATTGTGATACTGAGCGTTTGATTAGGAATGTTTAGGAATGTTGCATTAATTTCATTATTTAAAAATACTGCATCTGAAAATACATACGACCGAAACGGAGCATATTATATAAAAAAGATCAAACTGTGGGTTGTTGGAACCGACTGGTAGCTATATTCACAACAAGGCGGTCGAAAGAATTAACATAAAATTGCCTGCCTTGCCAACAATGATTATAGGTCCGCAGCTCAGCGTATTCTGTCACGTACTATATGAGCTTGATTACGCTAAAATATTTTTGCAAGGACGATATACTATGGCATAGTTACCAAACTCTATTTAATCATGTATACCTCCAGAAATATTCGCATCATACTGCCGTGATGCTATACAAATGGAATCATAATCTATATGCTGTCGATTCAAAAGCTTCGTCTAAAGTAGATTTGACATCAAGTAACGATGTAAGGAACTGTTATTCTGTTTTCTTGAGAATAAATGGTAGGTCATTTTCATTTGAAAACCTGCATTGTTATGTTAAACAGAGTTTCAGACTTTCCTGAGTGCTAAAACTCGATTGCAATTGTATGTCAAAACTTGGTCTATCCAGCAAATGGTCACAATTAAAGAAGTGGTATTGATTTTCAATAACATTTATTTCGTATTATTGAGGTTGTACACAATATTGCTCAACTACCTTATACAACTATGTTACCGCCAGAGAGATGGAAATGAGATATGATGTAAACAATTGCAAATCATATGAAGGTAAGATTAAATATTATAAGCCACGGAACGAACTATGTACAAATGCAGAAAACCTAAGCCAACCTGATCATTTACGTAGTGTTAGGGGTAAACGGCCGTTGTATGATTCTCTTGCTGCTAACCTTAACTATACAAAATCCTTTTGTCATGGCATCTGGTGGTTTAATATATATCCGAATAAATTAAATGAAGACAGCGGGAAACTCAGGTCTGTCATGGAACGTACAATAAACCCAATGATAACCACACAAATCGCGGATCATTTATATTTGAATGCTATAAATCTCATCACCAAACATTTGAGCACTCGAGAAATGCATTGGCTTTGTCTGATTTTACAGCGGTCGAATCTGTTCCAAACACACACATCTGACGATGCGTGCATTCGCATGATTCAACCCTCAATTTGCTAGTTTATTGTTCCATATTCCGAGCTATCCCGATTACAAGATTAGGATTGCCAGAGTTTAATAGCAAGCATCTAATATTTCAAATGCTGGGGAAAGAGATTTGCCAGGACATTTTCGTTACGGTGCCCACATGTGTATGTTTGTGGCAAAGAAACGTTATTGCCCGTTTTTTTATTCTGCAAGAAATGGTGTTAAAGTGGCATACAAAGATCTAGCAATTTATTGTAGATTTCATGCAGTTAATACAGCTTCATAATTTTTGCAATTAACTCGAGTCGGTCATATATTGAATACCAGATATATAAAGCCCAACAATATATACAGTACAAGAAACAGGTAAAAACAGCGTTATTTCAACACCGCACAATTAGTAGTTGCATCCTACATTTTTGAACGAATGGATGTCTTTTATGATTTAGGTCTACAAAACACATTTCAACTTTTCAAAACCAAAAACTTCTTTTTCAACATTGGGTGTATATTGCAACCTGGGAAGGCAAACGATTATGCTTGAGCATTCTTTGTGAAATGGTAAAGCATTGGGTTATATTACGCAAATAGTGAACGGAATGTTCAGCTATTCTGACTGAATAAATTGTTTGAAAACCTGATCTGGTGTTGGAAATAGTTAACCTCACAATGCTTGCAGAAAAGCAAAGCATACGCTATACTCTCATTTTCTTACCAGTGTATACATCTACAGGCGTATAAAAACGCATCAGGCCTTATAAAACAGCTCGGTGTAATTTGGTTTGAGTTAACAGCATTTATCCGGTACGCTCATCGTGTACACCTGTCGCTTCCAGGTGATTTGGGCAGCTGATATATGTACATCTTACTATGGATGCAAGAGCATCCGGTGAATTATCATCATTGTACATATGTACCAGCTGACAATGTTCAACATACATATTTACACTCACGCAGTCCTATCAATCAACCAAGCAGATCAACTTTCATAAATAGCAATCAATGTGAACGGTTTCAATATCTCCTTAGCAGATGCCAAGCATATGCACTTAGCATTGTCATGGTGTTTGATCTAAGAATATCAGTTTTTACACCAGTTACTACACTCGATCTGCAACAAGAAGGACCATCACTTCAATTATAATCCTACACACTCCAATTTGAATATTGAATCGATACCCCAGAGTCATGATATGACCAATAGGGGTTGGAAAACTGCTAGCAGCTAGATGCATTACCGAATCAGCAGAGGTTTGCTGGTTTTAAGCAGTACATGTAGAATGTTTTTCCTTCGATTAAACAACGAGACACTTATTGTCACTTATATATCCAGGTATTGGGTAACCTTAAATAAACTGACAGGTGAATACCAACATAGATATTGCCCTATATGCCTCATGCATTCAGGCTTGCAAGACCTGGCACCTATTAACGATGTACATTACACCCCTTCCGTTAAATATGGGGCTACATACTTCCATGTTGACTTGGGAGATCAGTATCAACTTTGCCAATAGCTTCGATGACGCCGTAGCTAACGAAATCACCATAAACCGTCTAGAAAACATATATCTTGTTATTCTCAGCAGCCTTTATGATTACCAGCAGCCTTCTAAGACGGCGTCTACGTATCAAATGCAACATCCGCTAACCATTTCCACCAATAAATAATTTCTGTAATTGATAAGTCTCAGATGACAAAATAATGGAACAAACAAACAGACGAGTTTTGCATATGAAGAAGCATTTGGGAAAAATGACACTAGGAAATTATACTTTGACATTTGATTCCTTGTGGCTATTTTGCTATACGACTCGGTATGATCGCCCGGCACGAAGAGATGTTGACCACTTTTCGATGCACACGAGTACTTTTGTCTAATACAACATACAAAATGCTTTCTACTGTAACGTCAAGAGCCTCGGCCTCCGCTATCCGCAACAAGACTCGCGTAATGGTGATTACATAACTGCCCCGTTTTATGTCAAATACATTTTACATTGTATTTTGAAATGAGTTTTTTCCTGAAAGTTTATCGCACAAAAATTAATAGTTCAATCACAAAACATTACGCTCATTGCCGCGTATATTGTGAATCGGTTCAAAACAGGTAAGACGAGGTAATATATGTGTTGTGCACTTCACTGACATAATGTGTGTATCATACCTAGTTAACAATCCTAATGTCACAATCATCAAGATTGACCGATAGAACAGCAAAGGATTTTTATAGAATTTGTTTTCGTTGCAGCCAAATCTTTATAATTTGTGACTAACAATTTATCGGAACAATACTTTTCATGCATATGATACATTTATTCCAGAATGACTTGGACACCGTTGCATTGGTTTGGAATAGTCACTAAATTGGCTGCAGCAAGAACGAAAACATGCCGCATGGAAGATATTTACACAGTGCCGTAGGTATATTCAACCAGAAAATAAGCGACATCAATGTACCAGTGGGTTACTGATATGTCAGGCATGGATGCACCTGTGACCGGGAAATGTTTGAACTACTCGTGGTCTACATGGCGGATAACGACCTTGAGTGCGCATTAGGGATTAGATCTGTATTTCGTATTGATGTTCTTGGCTCGGAATGATTTACTGGTTTAGCAATCGATAACATGATCAATTTTTCCTTTTCAGGTACATTGTTGATCCAAGCATATATTTTCTCCGCAAAGGAGATCATTTTCCATCCACTGCTATCATCATACAACATATTGTCATACAATATGTTGCAATTCACCGCACAAGCGAAGTTACAATCTACATTCGAAGAACAACATTCTGTGCTGGCTTACAAAAGAGCTACTATATTTCTGTACTTACGTTCATTTAGCCTATTTATTCAATGCCCAACGGTGAGTGGTTGATAATATCAAGTTTATGTTGATTGGCTGTGACCGGTTGCAACGCTCGTAGAACCTTCTGTGAGGCTCTTGAAGGCTGTTTTTAACGAGTTAGTTTCATGTGAAAGTCGTCCACAATTGATCATATAAATTGAGCTGAAGCTGTGGGATAAATGTCTTGCACTTGAAATTCTACCGTATTGTGACCATGGTAGTTGTCTACAGTTATTGTACAAGCTATATGGCACTATGAAAGAGTACTATATCCAAGCTGCATAACATTGTAAAATAAAAACAATGTTTGCCGTACAAATACATATATTCGTGACTATTGAATAACATATTGTATGGTAGTGAAATAATGGAAAAAATAGGTTCCAAGGACTTGCTAGAATGAAAACGCATAACAAAAACGTTTAAAGCATATGCCAACATTCAAATTACAATTGTCCACAATGATGACAATCAATGAGATCATGGCATGTTCCACGTGCAGTCATTGTTCCCGTCAAACAATGTACATTTGCCACTATCTGTTTTTAAGTAGGGCAAAGCAGTCAGCCTTCGGCGCGACATAGGGATCTTGTGAATAATTAAACGGGATTTCCAGAACACAAGTGTGTGCAGTTAGGCAGCGTACCTTGTCTAAGGCGCCAGATGCATTCAACGTCATCTGCATCTGCTAAGCAGTAATCAAATCACACCCAATGTAGAATCTTCGAAAGAGTGCTTTGTAATCTGGGTCGTCCATCTCTCGAACAAGTCTCTTCGCATACGAGCATACAGCATAAAGTTTCTTCTTGCGTCATTTGTTCGGGAAATATTAGAGATTTCAGCACTTTCTCTGCGCGTTCAAGTCTTTTTGGCAGAAAGCTGAGCTCTGTAGTACCTAATGGAAGCAATATGTTTGTACTAGGTCTTTCACGCTCAATGTTTTCTCTGGTGATGCGCTTCCTTACTTAGTGATGCCCCATCACACCAAGTCATCGTCGTCGATCATTGTAAGGTACTTAAGGGCCTTTTCCAAAATTGTTTTATCCATGCCTTAAACAAAGTGTAGAAATGAGCCGAGTAGGTCACAGTTGCTGCAGGTACCAAATATTGCTTGTTCCATGAATGGTTGAGCCTGTTTAATGGGGAATATTCCCTCTGGAGCAAGCCTCACCTTTATAACGCTAACGAATTCAATCCATTCCTCGTCAGTCATATCATGGCGCAATATGGGAGTTATAAGATGGTTGTCCTCTGTAAACTGTGAATGATTACTGTCCCTAAATTCAGTGAGGGCGTCACGCATCACACCTCCACTATCGTCTACTACTCGAGTGTCCCAAATTTCTTTCAGGATGTTGATTACAAAATTTGCATTATAGGTTTGAGAATTCTCATTGTTCATCAAGCCACTTAATGCTACACCATTATCATCATTATCAATACGTGGCAGCGGACCAAACTGAATTGTGGTGCTGGATTGTAATGGTTAATTTCGTAGCGAGAAGTACCATAAATGCACTAGCTGGACTGTTTACTGGTTGCTGGTTTGATATCAGTAATGGATAGTTGGCTCAGCTCCTCTAAACGTACGTACTTGTGATATATCCAGCTTATATTATAGGAGAGCATACAGAAACCATAAACTGCTCTATGTTGGTCACTTAAAAAAGCATATGGGCAATATCAAAGTGACTTTGTGCAGACTTAGAAGAGAGCTCAGGTTTCAGTGCATATATTGTACTTAATATAAGTAAGCTTTAATGCTAGTTCACCATAATAACCCCATGCATACAGACTTTCTCTCTGAGGCGACACATCTGATTACGATATTTTCAATTATACGATAAAGGCTCTGTGAACGAAATGATATGCAAAATGGAATGACAGTGATTCCAATTTGTGCTTGCATCATACATTTATTTATTGACCTCTCCTGAATATTCAGGACTGAAATGCCGACAGACAAACAACGTCACAATCGTGTAGAACGATTGAATATCATTAGTAATTACACTCATATGCTATGTGTCTCGACAGGTGTTAAATATGTTACTGCGTGAACTCTTTGCATCACCAATAGGGTTGGACTCGAATGATATTAATAATGTTATAGGCAAATTATAGGGTAACAATTATCAATTGATTTTGAATGCAAGAGAAAGAAAATTTGCTTTGGAAGGGCTTTGGTTAAACTGTATAGAAAACATGAAATGTTAAAAGTTTCTTTGTTATATTATGATACAGTTGATAAGATCATACGCTTGGAAAGGTATTGATGGTGCAATGCGCTATTTATATATAGAGTATATGTATATATATATATATATATATATATATATAGATATATATATATATATATATATATATATATATATATATATATATATATATATATATATATATATAGATATATATATATTATATATCTATATATATATATATATATATATTATATATATATATATATATATATATATCTATATATATATATATATATATATATATATATATATATATGGCATATAGGTATATATATATATATATATATTCATTTTGTACAAATAGATATATATAGAGAGAGAGATATATATATAATGAGATTATTTGTATACATATATATATATATATCTCTATATATATAGTATTTATATATATATATATAGATATATACAATGTTCAAAAATATATATGTATAAATTATGTCTGTGTGTTTTTGTGTGATATTTGGATAGCTAGGAGGCTTTAAACATGTATCGATCTATATATATATGTGAATATATATATATATATATATATATATATATATATATATATATATATATATATATATATATATATATATATATATATATATATATATATTTATAGATATATACATATATATACATATATATATGTCCATATATATATTGGTATTTTATATATATTTATAGATATATACAATGTTAAAATATATATGTATATATTTTTGTGTGTTTGTGTGATTTTTGGACAGCTAGGAGGCTTCAAACATGTATCGACTTCTCGGACTCATCAAGTTGATACCCTGTCCTAAACAGAGTATTTGGGATAGTTAAGTAAATGGCATTAAATTGTAGATCCGGGTTTCCTTTCTCTTGGTGCTCGCTCTAAAACAAGCAAATGCCTCTTAATGGCGGAATGTTCTGCTTTACAATAACGTAGGGGCTCAAATGATTAACTCACTGTAAGTTTAGGCCCCGTTATTTAATAAAACAGTAATATGACACGCAATCACCCATTTCCCATGCACTGTTTACAGTAATATTTGCAAGCAATTATTTCATTTAGATTCATATAAATTATTGACAAAACTTTGATAAGTTATAGCATTATTGACTGATATTTGTATAAGATGATCACATTATTTATGAGTGACCAAAGAGATTATAAATTTGAAAATAATTGAAATAGACTTTGCACCTGACATCAGACGGACGAGATACGTTATGACATGGTTTTCGTTAATTTGCGCTCAAACGCTTTGTTAATGGGAAATGTAAAATTAGATTGCATCGCCTTAGCACTTGGTTGTTAATGAATACCTAATGCCGATCAGATCGAGCTTTATTACGCAATTAACTAAACTTCCACTTATGGAAGATAATTAAAGCGCCACAGTTACGGCAGAAATAGTCCGCTGTAGAGTATTGATCGATCTATAAGCTCACACTTCCATGCTAATTTAACACGCGACTCCACTCACTAGGAATGAGTTGCATTTGTATATTTCCATTTTCGCTGATATAATCACGTTCTGTTTTGCGTATTTAGCTCTAGTGTTTATTTCCTGAGATGGGCCATTCGTGGGTTCATAAAGACGGTATATTACTAAAACAGGGGTCAACACCTCGATAAAATGTTTTTCGAACAGCCCGAATGAGTTACTATTCATCCGATGAACCACTGCAACCTGAATGTAGTAACATAGGATTAACATCAATTCATGGAATTAATGAACGGGGAACTAACAAGATGTGTATTGTCACAACCTTGTATTGAAAGGATTTCTGCCAAAATTGCTCTCTGGTTAGAGGGTTAGACCTATTGCGATAGGTTTGCTTAGGCTTCCGAGTGTTAATATATATTGCTGTTTTGCAGACTACCGAGAAATGCAACTAATGGCAATACCAACTTATTGCGGAATACTCTTTCATCATCTTCGTAAATCGTATGTATCGACAGGGCTCTATGATTCTATGCTCGTAGCAAATGCCATTTCATACATTAGAGACCGCTTTGCTCATATCAAACTGCCGTTAATATATGTATGCGTACCCACCTACTGAGAAAGAAGGCTGAAGCAAATGCAAATTGTTGGTATTGCTAAGATATTACATTTGTTTCTCGAAACAGATATTGTTGCAAAGTTCATTCAATGTACATCCCCAGTCCTGACTTGAGCTCTGAAGTTTTCTTTTTTTAGCCAAATGTTCCCTGAATTCTTCTCATGGAGATAGCTGATACCAGTCAGACAATCTTGCATTGATAACAGAGTGACTCAATAACATAGCCATGCACTAAACGTCTATGGCTGACTGCCCCATGTCTCATCGCACGGCGTGCAAAATGACTCGCATTTAATCAATGGAACGTAAACAGAAAACGTTGCGTTTTGGAAGCGAACAGTGCTTGGTTAAACCATGGGTTTTATTCGTTACAATATGTTTATCTTCTAAGAGAATGTAACCCGTTCAACATTTTATTCCACAGTGTCGTTTTATCGGAATTTAATCTATTGTATTTCACTAATTTTCATCGACCAGAAGCTTGCTGTGCAGTTTGACATTATGCATAACTTAACTTTTTTTCTCTCGATCAAGATGAAGACGCATGCATTATAAAAATCTATATATGCTACGACGAAATCTCAATAACTAAGATTGATTTAACCCATTCAGCACAGGCACTTTACCTTAACTGTTGACATTCCAGTGCGTCATCTTTATCTTGTCATCTGTTGATAGCTCACATCACATTAAATAGTGCATGGCTATGCATAGCACTCGTACTGTAACAACGTTTGGAACGATGTGTTATTATGGGTTGCTACCTGGAAAGACAAGGATCAATACTACTTATCTCATTTGGTCATGTCCAATTCGGGCCATCTTTGAAAGTCATTACTGAAATAATTACGGCGACTAATAAGTTTTGTAAGTAAATTGTGGGCAGACCTGAGAACGATATGTGGCAGTCCTGAGTTTACAGGCTAATATATATATATATATATATATATATATATATATATATATATATATATATATATATATATATATATATATATATATAGATATATAGAGAGATATATAGATATAGAGATATATCTATATATATATCTATAGATAGATATATCTCTATATATAGATATATATATATATATAGATATATATATAGAGATATAGTAGTATATATATATACATCTATATATTCAGCTATATAGGATCTATAGATATATATATATATATATATAGATATATATATATATATAGATATATATATATATCATATATATATGTATATATATGTATATATATATATATATGATATATGTATATATATATACATATATATATACATATATTTATTATATATATATATTTATTATATATATATATACCCTATATATATATATATATATATATATATATATATATATATATATATATATATATATATATATATATATATATATATATATATATATGTGTATATATATACATATATAATTGAAAGGCTTGCAGTAAAGAAAAAACAGATTAAACGCAATATCGCTGTGCATTTGGGTTAAATGGATTGATTTATGAAATCATTAAAGCGCAGACTAAAACATGAAAGCAAATAATCGTTCCTTTTGATGCTCAATGGGCACATCATGGAAATCCTGTTTTGTCGCATGTTCCCTACCTCGCATTAATTATCGGCTGCCTCGGTTTTCCTTACTACCAGAACTTACCCCGTTCTCTACCTTGAGTGAGTGCTTGGGATTTTTTGAAACTTCGGCCATTTATTCAATAAAGGATCTTAAATATAGAATATTCTTACTTGGCTTTATTATGACGGCTACTAGCATCAAAACACTGGTGTAACCGACTGGTTAAGCCGGTCGGGCGCCTTCATGACTAATCGATTTAGGACCTGATCCCCTTTGTTAGCCCAATAAATGGTAATAGTATCAACATATGGATGGCGCTTAATTGTTAATCAATACGCATCGCATAACAATGCACTTAAAGTCATTCTGTCTTGCTAGAAATTGAGATCCGTTCGGCAAAAAGGATTTGTGGTATAAAATATTGATGAATGCCGGTATTAGCTTAAGCCATGCATGCACCGCCTCGGACTTTCGCTACCGGGTGCGCCGCGAGTTGTTTACATAATCACCCCATCTGTTCATCTACGATCATGCGTCCTACATGCATTATCCATGACGCTACTTAAAAACATCAAACTACATGCAGCATCAGGACTCCACAAAATGCGCTCAATGTTAGGAACTACTACCAGTGTCTTGTAAGGGATTTTTCATATAAATGGTTTCGTGTCAGCAACGACAAGATAGTGGTTGTCTTGGGAATGTATGAAATCCTATATCGTGCAAAATGATATACATATACATTAGTTTTCATCTCACGATAATAGATTTTAGGCTGATTCTCATAACGATATGTCTAAAAATAGCTTAACTGATAACAATCCTTCAAATTGAGATTATACGATGCTGCATGTATATGCATCGATTCCTAGGAATCGAATGAAGTTAAACCGCATGGTTCATATTTTCTCATCGCTAGCAACTGTACTTCTATCCTTATTATCTTTCCTACAAGCACCTTAGGTTTCGGCCCGTGCTGACACAATTACAATAATTTGTAGATGTTGTATTAAAAAGCGCAGATAAAGTTCGCGGCATCTTTTATACCATCACCAACCCATATCGTTTCATGTGACTTAAACCTAAGAGGAAAAAAGTAGTTTTGTCGTCACATTGGAAGTGATATTTTTGTTTAACTTCTATGATAAGGTTGAGTCACGGAACGTTCCGCTTCCGAGCCATGTAATGTTCAGTGTATGAGCAGGCCATTGAAATGGACCGTATCGATTGCCGACCAATATACGCATTTCATAATACCGGATAAGTGAGTTTAAATTAGATTCCATCATTCTCGATAGGAATCATCATGTTTGAATATAACCATAGGTGCACATGCACTAAGTAAGTTACCCAGGCAGTTTCTGACTTCCAGCTAGCATTTCAACAGCGAATAACTAGTTTCTTGAACTGTCAAATAAGCATAATTGTGTCTAATGTTGCGTCATCCCGCACTTATTTCACGCCATATTGCACACGTGATACACTTTACGTAACCACACAACATCTATGGTGGATTTTAACTTCAAGTATCTTAACATTCAAAGGTCTAATACACCCTTGTGACCACGCCTTAACTAATGAACCCGACTTTTAGTATTTAGACATAATGTCCATGTTTTATGGAATGGCTGTAAGCAATGTTATAAGTCAAAAAGTGAAGCATTCAAAAGGACCAGAGAGGTCTATCCATTTAGCTAGCAGACCGGCTTTACTTAGGAAAACTGCTTCGTAACGGTTTGCGAAGGCATTATCAATCGTTCTACGTCATGTTCAAGAACCGATCCCCATTCAAAGTAGTAGGAACACCCTACAGTAGAAAACCATGAACCACTACCTATCTATTCAAGCTTATTTCTTCTCATTATTGATTTACACTCTTGATGCTCACTTCGATTTCCGTCCCATTCCATCTCACCTTCCCCGACATGTTCACTTGTGCACCTGTGATCTTATAACTCGTATTAAACGGCTGTATGTGTACGTGGATATGTTCACGTTGATGATATGGAGAGGGCGCGGGGTGTCCGGGTGTGTTTTTATCCCCGAAAAACCCACATAACACCAAGTCAACCACAGCCACCTAAAGGGCGGAGTTATTTGAATCAGTAGCGTCACGGCAATTAGCGGGGAACTTTCAAATAGAGCCAGCAGGATGCAGTAAAATAATCCCCAAGAAATAGCTCCTCCATTCCAAAGCCGTTAAGCAACTAGCCGTTGATGTTTTCAGCGTAGATACATTATAAAACTTGTTTGATATTGTCCCCGTGCAATAAAAACCATGTTTGTTGAGATGAAACTTGCCTAGGTATGGATTAAGCATACATTTTTCGCATCAGTACCAAATGCCATTCAGCTTAGTCTTTTTCCAAATTCAGCGTATTCTGACTGTGGTTCAGTTTCTAAATGTAAACGGAATACCAATGGAAAGCGGGACTGGTATAGTGGATTACGTTGACACTACATGTCAGGTAAATTGTCATTAATGCGAAGGAGATATATGGCTCAGGGGGTAATGGCCAAGTCGCGTTATACGACAGTGAAGGTTAAGATAACAGGAGACTTAGATGCCTTCTATAATATTGATTTCGATGGAATGTCCCCTAATATATCCAACTAAGTAAAGATCATTTACTTGTAATCTTTCATCTGATAAAACGTGTCGTAACCAATAATTCGAGCAATTGATCGGTTGATGTAGACTTATGTCCTTTCCAGTATTACCGAAGAACAGCAAAGGGGCCGCTAAATCAAGCTCAGATCCATTTATTGCACATAAAATAAAATGCAGATTGATGGTAAATCCTGCCTTAGTTCAGAATACCCAACATTAACTGTAGTTAATATATGACAATGATACGATGAATGTGTGCGGTTCATATGGGCCATGGCGCAGTATTACGCTGTCCACAAATTACTCATAAAGGCGCATTGATTGTGTGGCAAACCTTTATCCGCCATGCAAACACTGGCACTCGCCTCTGATATTGCTGGCGCACGGGTGGAAGTGTTGGTCTGCTGTTTGTTCGGCTACTTTAATATAATTGATTGATAACGTAAACAGCGTAGCTTGAATACCCCATCTTTTCAGTCCATTAATTAACTATAGCACGGGCATGGAGTTCAAATGTCTACCTCACCGGCTCGCTTGTTTTAAAGGTATGCCAGCGCATCACGATCCTCCGTTTATAATGTCGATGGTGGCCTGGACAAAATTCGTTTTAACAAATGTCACAAGAAATTTTGGCATGTAAGTTGTATCTATGGCTGGGTGATTGAATAATCCTAATATCTTTTGTAAGAAATGGGGATAAACCGGCTCTAAAACCAGCCGTTCACCAAGACGTAGCAACAATGCCGTGAAGACTGTTCCTGACAAGTCTAGCAATACATACAGTAAACTGATGCATTAACACATGTGCAGGTGCCGTCGCCGCTGTAGGCCTGGTCTGTATGATTATGTCCGCCATATATCTGGGTTTACGAGACCGACGCATGGTTTAATACTCGCCACCGATATTCTACATAGAACAGGATACGTTTCAGGGAGCCAGGAGTGATTGCAGGTGTAACCATGAACAGATGGTCGACGTGTTACTTGCACTGGATCGTTGAATTGCTAAATCTTAATGCTTTAATCTGATTGGTCAATCACGACCAAGCGGCCACGGACAACTACAGTTTAATCTACATACCTACCTATATATGACGATCAGATCCATTGTATATCGACATGGTTTAAGTCAAATAATCCAAACAAAACGGGATTATTATCAAAGGTCCAACACACTGTAACTGATACCAGAGCCAATCAATGATCTCCTAATTATCCATGTATTTAGTGTGTTATTATGTAAATAATGGCCAACACAATATAAGAAACTCACAAATTGTCGCCCCAGTATAGGACTAGGAGGCTCGTATTACGTTTGCCATCACACAAAGCATCATGAAAATATTACTGATTACCAATGCGCTGTGGAATGCACACAAACCTGCGCAGTGCTTGCATGCACTTGGCGGCTTAGCTTCCATAGCGAATCGGTCAAGCAGCTGAGAGATTAATAAACCGACGTACGCCTCACTGACAGCCAGATGAGCACAATTTGTTTAGCGATAGGCGGATTGCCGCCTAACTCAGTTACATAACTGATAATTATGAAATAGCAATCAATAATAATGAGCGCAATATCAAGTGTACCTTATTGTGGTCTGCATAGGGATCCATTTACCAAGTCTATATAACTCGGT
Organism: Urechis unicinctus; assembly: GCA_034190875.2. Taxonomy (NCBI): domain Eukaryota; kingdom Metazoa; phylum Annelida; class Polychaeta; order Xenopneusta; family Urechidae; genus Urechis; species Urechis unicinctus. The sequence goes on along the minus strand of CM067351.1, from coordinate 48,247,285 downwards.
ATAGTGACGTTGCACTTGAAAACAAAGAAATGCTACCAGCCGGGTGCTAGCAGTGCAGATAAATAGCTTATCCATCACCATACACTACGTCTAACTTGAGGCTAGCTAGGGTCGGATTTGGCTAAGAAATACTCATGTCGAACGGGTGAAAAATGCGCTTGTATTCTGTTGCTCATAAAAATCCTGTTGAGAGGGTGAAGAGAGTTAATTGACGGTTTGTCTGACTTAATCCAACCGATTCGACGTGAATATGTCATTCTCGGTTTAAAATTACTAAACGTAGACCTTTAAGGAGGAAAGGCAACGGTGCCAAATGGATGATACGAAGTATGCGTCGCTTAGTAAAGTCGGGTTCGTAGCGAGGGCCTCCGTGGAGCTTTACAAAACAAAAATCAGCATAGTAACGGAGGATGCTCTGACCCCTTAAACCACCGCCCCACCCCCCTGCTTCCCCTGTCCATGGCAATATAAAGGCGGCTTGAAATGTTACCATGGCAACAAGGCCTATAATAAACAATTTCAGTCGCTAACGATTGAACATTTCCTTTATTAGATACTCTGTTAACATATCGCCTTTGATCATGGAATTGTCTAAGTGAACCACAACACCTAATCATATATACAATTGGAACATTTTACACATGGCTGGTTGAACAGGTGAACGTCTATGCTTTGGCTATATGACAGCTCTGAATATCTGCAGTAACTCAACGCCCCATAAAGCGCCATGAACTCTCTGCGGAATCCATTAAACTGGCAACGCCATACTATATTTTCCCAAACACACACAGCTGCACCTGTAATTGTCAATTGGCTAAACGCCGTTGTCGAACATGTCTCTTAAAATGACACGGTCTTAGATGGCGGAACAGCACTTCATATATATTCTGGTCTCCAATTGGTTAAATTGTGAAACGGAGACGTTTTATAAACATGTGAACGCTGAAGAGACGAACATAAAGATACAGGAAATAACCATAACAGGATCAATTCACTTCAGATTACAGCGGTCAGACGACACGTGTGCTCGTACTTAACAGTGATATAATAACTGCGGTACAGATAATATAATAGCAAATATGGATTTGTACTTTACGTATATTAGTTGTAACGAGTGTCCTTCTGGGTGCTTGTGGCAGTTGTGGCTAGTCGTCCATGGATTTTATTGACCAGCGCGGCTACTGGCCAGGACAGTAGTTGTCATAAGCGGCACTTACTGTTACGCGGTTCGCCGGCGTAGTTGACCGCATAACTGGATGTTGATAAGCTGTAGTTTGTGTCAATATAGCGCTTACGTGCCCGGAAACGGATGTAGCCTGGGCAGAAACAGCAGAGAATTTTGATGAAGGCTCTTCTGAAGTCTCTCATGGAAAATGCATATATTACAGGGTTCATACCCGAATTTATATAACCCAACCAGGTGAAGACAGGGAAAACGATCTCTGCTCGCGGAACACAGTCAATGCCGCATATACCATACAACACATTTGCAATAAAGAAAGGTACCCAGCAGATGCAGAACACACCCATGACAATGCCCAGCGTCTTCGCTGCTTTTTGTTCCTTTGCCAACTTGCTCAGTTTCTTACTGATGGCAAAATGTTTCCATTTGCGGGAGATCATGCGCGACGGTCGGACGCCGGTAGCGAGCTGGTGTGTGGTGTGCGTGGGGCTGTCATCGCTGTCACTGTTAGCGGCGGCACGTGAGTAGTGCAACGTGGAGGCATCGGTCGAGTCCCTGCCCCCGCCACGATGCATCCTCAAAGTCATTACCTCGCCATTGAGTCCGTCTGTCGCCATCACTTTAGAGCCTGTCTTCAGCGACCGTGTTTGTTCCGTAGCGGCGAGGTAAATTTTATAATAAGCAAACAGGATGATGGAGATTGGAAAATAGAAGGAAATGAAGGAAGAGAAAATGAGATAACCTGTGTCTTCTGTGAAGGAACACACATGGGGCATTAACGGTTGGGTGAGCACAGATCGCCACCAGATAATGGCGGGGAAACTAATGGCCGCTGAGCAAATCCATACCAGTGCCATTAGTACAAATGAACGCGCTGTGGACATCTTGCTGGGGTAAGCAATAGGGTCGGTGATGGCCCAGTACCTATCTAACGAGATCACAGACAGATTCAAAATGGACGCCGTGCTTGCTAGCACGTCAATCGAATGCCATACATCACACCAGTCAGTTCCGAATATCCATACATTATTAGTAATCTCTAGAAATATGCTAAACGGCATCACAACGGCTCCTATAATGAGGTCCGCCAAGGCAAGAGAGACAATAAAATAGTTCGTGACAGTTCGTAGATATCGCTCCCTGGCGACTGCGGCAATTACTAGAAAGTTGCCTACTATCGTAACCAGAGCGAATAATGAGAGCAAGCCTCCCAACATTGGATGTTTGTACATGCCATCTGTATCATTACGACTTGAATCATTACCCGTACAATTTAAACCACGTTAAATTGTAATTGTCCAGGGGATATAGAAACTCTGAATTGTTACATAGCGAATAGTAGCTTTGGGTATCAGGAAAGGATGAAGGGATAAATTGAGTTTCTGCCGAGGCTAAGTTAATTCTAGTAGAACCGGTTGGCGGTTGGATGATAGCATCTTCAATTGAATGGATATCACTCTCATTCATCCGAACTTCATTTAAAGTTCCTTTCAGATAGAGGTTGCCCGAGACGCCGCCTGGCGCATGAGTAATATTTGCAACAGCAGTTTTCGCTTCTTCGCTAAATGACGTCCAGGCCACCTCTCTCGGAAGTTGGGTATGTGTAGCCGCCTTACTGACAGCGCCGCTTGACACGGAGCTTGGCGGATGATGGCTGAACCGACTGGTACTCCCAGGAGCCATAATCGTCGCGCTGACAATAGATGAAGTTGATCTAACCGATTGTGCAGGTAAATCGGTCGGCAATGTAGACCGTATGGCGCGAATATTTATTGCATTCCTACTCGTTTCGAATGCATGAGACTGATGGCGAGGTTTGAGTTTCAGCGGTATGCTAACTGAAGAGGCTGATGATGGACGTGAAGTGGTCGTCTCGACGCCTGTTGGTCCGTGCGTTTGTACCATACCTCAGAACCTGGATCCGATGAGCTGACATATCCCTTCACAGCAAACACGCAAATGATGTGGGGTCGTGCAATTCGCGGCTACGCGCTGGCGATAACAGCCACATTATATCCTCAGCCAGCGCACTGTACTCATCAGTAGCTCAATGCGCAATAACTCCAATTTTTCCCGATGATTGCTTTATGCCATAAGCCAGTGCGGATCACCATGCCGGGACCGATCCATTTAACGGGCAGCAAGACGGAATCACTTTTGTTTATAAGTGAGAGCTTTGTAGCTTTGAGCCTCACTGAAACACCGCAAGACACGTTGTTGACCTGATTGTCTCGGCTATCAAGTGGCGCGGGCGAATGTTCGCACCCAGCCTGTTTAGCGGGAGGTCGGATACAATGCAGCAGCCTTTGCGAGATCCATACCTGGCATAGCAATAGCGGCGGCTGGAAGTTTCACTGGTACTGTTAGGCAAGAGACAGGGACCGATGAGCGTTAAGGATGCCTAAGCTCTCGTAAGGGGTAGAATAGCCAGAGGTCCTGCGAAGCAGCGCTGTAGACCCGAGAGCCAACTATTTGCCTTGCCCGCTGCGAGACACACCGAGAATCATCCCGTTGCTGGTAAGCTTCAGTGGCAAATGAAATCTGCGGTCCTCTGCGCCGGCAGCCTCAGCACCCCAATCGAATTTGCCTCGCTGCCTTCTTATTTCCATTGCCTTCTGATATCATAAGATACATCGAAAACACTATTTATTTTCATAGCGATTTGCACCCTCTAGGAAATAAGGTTTGCACAGCGCCGGGGGGTTTTCTGGCCGACATGTCTGAGCTTTAAGTGGTGTTGAGGGGGCGTGGCGTTTCTTAAAGGCGCCATGGTCTGAGGGGCGAAATTGAGGGTTATTGACGAATGCTTGCGAGCGGGAGTTTACTTCCGGCCAATGGCTGGCTATTCACCCCTTGCTTTCTCCTGCTGTCCATTTATTGAGTAACAGCAAGGGGTTTAAAAGATCAGCCCGGCGTTTGTGGCGAGGCAAATCGTCACTGCTGACTCGTTTTATGCGATATGTGGCGAAGTGGGGTACCTCTGAGGACGACGGCAAGAACAATGTATGAGCTGCAGTGCGAGTAACGGTCCAACGCTCCACTATGGAAGAGACGGTATATGCTATCCGGCAACCCTTCTTTCATCTCGACTCTGCATACTGTTCAGAATTATCTCTTTGAGGAGGCGATGTTCCGTGGTACAGCGCTCTCTCATCTGTCGCCTCATCGCAGTTAGCGAACGAAATGGGTTCGTAAGGCGCCAGTCCCGAGCCGAGTGGGCAGCATGGTCTAAATGAAAACAACATGCGCGGCGTATGTGTACGAGATTACAGCTATCAGAGCGGCCATGATTGCCCTCGCGGCACGTAGGTAATAGTTTGTTTATGTTGATGTGTTTGTAAACATAGAACCCGCCATATTACGCAAGGTAGGTGCTAATTTTAACACTATACTGCATTCTCAACTCCGCTACCGACATAAGCTTCCTTCCTTTAATCCACTATGGGATTATTCGTCCTGTGGTATGCGCACTCATGTTTGCTCGTGCTTTCGCATTAAAAAACATAGATAATCCATTGATACAGCTGTTATTCTAACGGAAAGCTGGCGCGACGTATATAGGTAGATCGGCCGATGGGAAGTGATTCCACCAATACTATCGTATTCCAGTACTGGCGTCGATAACATAAGTGAATTTATCGACGCGTGTGCAAAGTGCAGTAATATATATGCTTGTAGCGCTGATAGTTAGCTGTATGAGTTATCCAACTTATCCGCCAGGGGGCGTTAGGGGGCGCTGACAAATGGTGGCCTCAGTTTTATCAGATCTCATCTATTGATCACTCACAGTTTTTCCAATTACGGAAGGGTTTATAAATGTGCCATAATGAAGGATGATTTATGTGCTAACATGCAACGCAAATATTTCCGTCTTCCCATGCGCATTGGAATGTGCGTGTGTTTCGCTGTGCTGTTTGTTGTCAGCAAAACGGTAAGTACTGCTACCCCTGCTGTTAACAGGTTCAAGGCGCGATATGCAGTGGCTACGATTCGGGATGTAGAATATTAACACAACTCTCTCTCTCTCTCTCTCTCTCTCTCTCTCTCTCTCTCTCTCTCTCTCTCTCTCTCTCTCTCTCTCTCTCTCTCTCTCTCTCTCTTTCTCGCTCGCTCGCTCTCTCTCTATCTCTCTCTCTCTCTCTCGGTCTCTCTCTCTATCTCTCTCTCTATCTCTCTCTCACTCTCTCTCTTTCTCTCTCTCACTGAGGAGTCAACATGTGGCTTTGGTACGAAAGTGCCAAATAGATTGTGATATATCAAAGAACCAGATCGATATATTGCCAATCTCGTTCAGCGGATAGTAAATAATTCCGCTATGTGAGATATATAGCTACGGATGAATTCCCAATGGAGTTATTTGATATAATAAGAAGATAAATGGTATATGTAATCGAGTATGATAATGACTTGGCTTTTAGTCTAATAGTGGATGCTGTGGTAGTATCAAGTGTAGAGGTCACATCGACCGCGGTTTTTGGTGACATTCGACGAACAATTAGTGTCTCTCGGATTGGAAATGACCGTCCTTAATCCGATTGTGCTTTCTAGCGGTGATGTCTGCTCAAAGTATGCCACGACGATATTCTGGTTAAGCCACGAACAAATATCCATTCGTGTTGTTGATGTACCCGGCCATATTAGCCAGAGAAAACATTGCGTAGCGTAGATGCTTTAATTAAAACCTTTCCGGTAGCTAAAAGAGGTATGACAATTGATGGAGGCTGGGGATACCTCAGTGGCTCTGTTTACATTTTAAAGAGCTACCCGTAGTCCCCCAGCGGGCGGAGCTTTCAATGCCTTGAGTCGGTTATAACAGCGTTAAGTAGCTACAAATATCCTCTCTAGTGGAACGAAAAACAACTTGGATGTCTGCGCAAATACCCATGAGAAGCCGACGTCAGCACATTTGCAGCAATTTCACAGGCAAATAGGAATATCAGATTGCATTGTATTTGTCGGATACTGGTCTGTCAAGGTCAACAAGCCAATCAGCTACACTATTGTGCTCGAAGTTTGCAGTGATGATTTCGCGGTTATGGATAACAGTGGCTGTCACTACCGTTGTCGAAGCAATCGATCTCACATCCTGGGTAGAAGAGGCTTGCCGAAGATGCTTGAACAAGTCGGGATCATGGTAGAGGCGACCTCATTCTCCCGGTGACTTGCATCTCAAGGGCCCATGTGGGCAACCTGCCATCCATCATAGATCACAATCTGAATCAAACCATGTTGGATTGGTCGGAATGTTTTTCTTATTACATTTACCGCAGCTAACATAACTCCCGTTGTTTGAAGGGGTAATAACTTTCAGGCCAGCCGTGAGAAGACTCGAGCAAGCCGAGGAGACGCGATGGGAGAAACACCGACACCCACAGACTTCGTTATCCTTGAAAGCAAACGAGGTATTAAACTAAGTCGGCGCGAAGACCCTGAGGTCCCGTAATACCACTGGCTAGTATTTCCATTGTGCACGAATGGGAAGTTATTTAACAGGAGCTATGGTAGACTCGGGGCGCCAGTTAAGGCGTTACGTCACTGTTGGTGACCGCGCGCGCGGCACCGGACGTCGCCAAACCCAAACGAGGTAATAACCATGTTTCGACGTGACATCAAAATATATCGAGACCTTTGCATGTCATTAAGCTGAGTTCATCTTGCGTCCGCAGATATTGCCAGCCTTGGTTAAACTGGGGCAGATTGACGCTAGTGATCACTACACGTTTGAAATATCACCATGAATTTATCAAACCTCCGAGTTTATGTCACTTTTACGACGACGAACTCCGTTTTGACGCACCACAAAGCATTTGGCCGTTACTCAGGGCCTATTCAACAGTCGTTGAGGTTATTATGTCGATTTTTTCTTCATTCGGATTCAATTGAGTTAGGGTGTAGTAAATTGCCAGGCCTCTAGATTGTGTAGTCTGGTGGGTAATTTCCCCTTTAGACCCTGCGTGAAGGTTCGTTTGTGTCACAATCTGTCGTGGAGTAGCTCTTGGTATGTGACTATGTCCTTTAACAGTGGGGTATTGTACCCAGTCAAGAAGTTTATTGACCAGTGACTTAATTGTTTTCAAATTGCTTTCTCACGCTTTTTTGTCGATCAAAACAGATTCAAATGCAGACGCTCATTGAACATGCCAAAACACACGTATTTATATATGAATACACGCACACACGCACAAAACTCGAGACATGTCAACCAAGATGCGCTTCAACAGAAACAGCTTGACTTCAGAAGTAGTATATATATATATATATATATATATATATATATATATATATATATATATATATAGATATATATAGAGATATATATATATATATATATATATATATATATATATATATATATATATATATATATATATATATATATATATATATATATATATATATATATATATATATATATATATATATATATATATATATATGCATTAATCAGTGTGTGTCATGTGTCGCCAACTGAAGCTGCAAGCACTGAGAGAATTACAGTTCGATCTTGTGGTGGGCTAATGGTATGTTTAAGTTTGAGTTTTTCTCCAGTATCCTATTGAAATCAAACAAACGATGACCCACTTTGACAAAACGGTCACCTGGTTTTCACGTACCGCGTTCCTTGTTATCATGATATTGCGACAATCGCCATCGGTTCTTTGAGCTAGCGCAATAAGAAATTCCGTCGGACCCTTCAGCATATTTTGCCATTTCTTATGCATTTATATACACACACTCACACACACACACACACACACACACACACACACACACACACACACACACACACACGCGCGCGCGCGCGCGCGCGCGCGCACGCACAACGCACGCATACACACATATAGATATATATATATAAATTTATGTGTATATATATATATATATGTAAATATATCATGTATATATGTAGATTTATATGTATATATACATATATAAGTGCATTTATATGTGTATATTTATGTACATATTGATATATGTATTCATTTAGATATGCACATATATATATGTAGATATATATGCGATAAATAATATATGCTGATATATGTTTAGATATATATAACTACATATATATATACATATATATATATATATATATATATATATATATATATATGTGTGTGTGTGTGTGTACGTCTGTGTGTGTGAATTTACGTCTATTTATATTGTTATATAGATATAATATATATAATATATATATTGTATATATATATATATATATATATATATATATATATATATATATATATATATATATATATATATATCTATATATAAATATATATATATATATATATATATATATATATATATATATATATATATATATATATATATATATATATATATATATTATATATCTTTGTGTATATTTATGTATGGAACTTACCCACATGGTTTGATGGAATAGGTGCAGTCTTTGGTACTGTGATTTGTTAATAGCCTCCTACGCAACCAAGTTTGGCGCAGGCCTCCCCACAAATATGTCTTCAAAATTGCCGGAAAGGAGCTTTATCACTAGCATCACATTCATTTCCGTACTGGGATGGATCTTGCCCGGACCTGACCTCACATCCGCTCTGCATATCGCTTGCCGACGTATTTTACTGACGTCAGAGTTATGATACGGCTGCTCAGAAATCCTATATGCCACAACACTCTATAGTGATGATGCAGACACCGTGGTGAAGTAAGAGACTGCTGATGACTGAGCGCATTTAATTATATATTTTGGAGTAAAGTGCGTTCAATTGTACAACCCCTGGTCAACAAATAAATGAATACCGTACTTATGTACATTTTATTTATAAAAGCCATTGTTGGGGCAGTTCAGTGCTGTTGAATGGCCAATATATGTTATTCTTGATGGGCTGTTTACTGTATCAGATTCTTAAATGCGCGAGTAGCACCATCCACAAGCTTATTTTGTGTTGTGTTAATGTTTGATCTATAAATCTTAGGCCCTATCCTAGCCACATAATTAACTATGGACACGTTTACGTGCGCCATATACCATATGCATCGCGGGAAAACTAATCACTGCTACCAACTGAGCAGAAAGTACAGCTACAACATTTCTGATTGTTTGGGATAACTTACCCCGGTGCAAAATGGGTTCAAATCACACCAGACCAATGTGGTGACTGATACTATTTTAGAAGTCGCAACATAATTACCCATCCACCCAAACGATCCAAGTGACAAAAACATCTGACAAAATGCATTATTGCTACTAATGAAAGGTATATAACTTTATCCCATTTGATGTGTGCCACAAATTCGGCTTGAGTCTGCCTTGCTCTGTAGTTGTCGTCGCCCGCATCCAACAATTGCCGAAAATAAATCTCCTCAAGCATAATCAAAAAAGTCAAATTCCCTTTTATTTTCTCAGAAGATAATAGCCATGTAATGTAAATATCACCATAAACCTGAGTAGTATAAAGAGTGGCGGTTCTGGCATAGGCGTGGCGGTTTGGGATAACGTCCCTCATCTATACTACACCCCTAAATACAGCTTGTACAGGATATTATGACCGCCACTCTCTATACTACTGCAATGCATACGCAATGCATTTGCAAGTCAATCTGGAAAACACGAATATATTTTGCTGTTTTTTCGAACGACTTGCAAACCTATTTGCAAGGCATATATTGCTATATCGCTTTCGAGAGGTTCTATTGTTGTTTTTCTATGTGTTACCCAATCGGGAAAACAAGAAAAATATTTGGCTGTTTTTTTTTTCAACGACTTGCAAGCCTATACATTCCGAGGGTAAACGTTGCAATGACTTGCATTTGCCACTTTCTCGAAGTAGCCCTAGATGTAGTTTGTCTCTATATTGCAATACAAGATGGACAAGAAATTTTCCGACAAAGACCTAGATATATTGCAACGAACATGATATCAACGAGAAAGAAACCTACTACAGTGCGACAAACGGAAAACTATCTGGTTGGCGTTGTGTTCTTTGGTGCGCTTGCATTGGCTATATAGGTATCTAGACGAAATGGTGTTGCAAAAACCTTCTTACAATCTTCTATGGCAAAGTGTGAACCGCGCCTGCAAGCATATAGAGGTAATATACAATGTCTACGCACATTGGTGGTATCGGTGGCCAAGGTAGATGCATACCAAGATTCGACAGAGAGATATTCGTGAGTACAAAAAGAAACCAAACCCACTGCCATGCATTCCCGAAGTTGGAGCATTGGAACCTGAAGGTCCCAGAACCATTGTCGGCCTTGTTTCTGCTGACCTTGCTCGAGATCTACATAGGTGGCCAAACGGCTCACTCTATGCTGTACAATACGATGGTGTCTACGTAACGTGTTTAGAAAATGGGTACACACTTGCTGCGGGCAGTACGTATACCTCCCATTCTAAATAACATGGAGCTGTATATTGTTTCCAGCGTACACTGCATACTCGGTTTTGTCCGACACCAAGAAGAGGATGGTTCGTTTTGCGCCAAAAAAGTTTGTGTTTTCAAAATGGGTGCATTTGTATACACCTTCTTGCAGATCAAAGTGTGGAGTAGGCTGCTTGCTTAGGTGCTGCGAGGCATAGTCTTTTGGGGATGTATATTCCCTTGCTATTGTATCCAAGCTGCTTGCAGAGTCTTCCATATACTGCAGACTTTTAACCCATCTGCTCGTGGTGCATGTAGTGCGGATTTTGGGTTCCTTGGGTGAAAGCTTTTTGCCTGATGTATTTGGATTTCCAAAGAGTACGGTGTTGTAGATTCTATCCAGAGTAGGGTGCGCCCCATATAGTCCTCCATTTCGAAAAGGTCTTGGCAGCCCTCTAGTATAACTCGTAGGGCTTTGGTTGGCCACACAACGACTACAACGTCGGAGCCCCTACCCTCTAGTGCAATCCTAGTTTCCGGCGGCCTTTTCTATGTCTTCTATTGTCTGGCGGATACAATGGTGGTGTGTTCAAACCCTATGCTTTCCTTGGTTGTGGATACGATGGAGCCTGCTATGGTTTTGGCAGAGCCCTTTTCCTGTGGTGCACAGAATGCTTCCGTTCCTATGTACATACTCGGATCTGCATAGAGAGCCGAACAGTACATATCGTCAAGGAAAGGGGAAGCCTCCTTTTGTGGCCGGCCAGATAGTCGACCTTTGCAATATCTGGTACCAGATTGTTCTCGTATGTGTTTTCGAGGGGTATATGGGAGGAGAAGTATGCCTCGGAGTGTAGGCCCATCTGCTGGAACGTAGTTTCGACTGCCATGTTGCAGTTTATATATAGGATACACTGTTGGGACTATCCGTTCAAAGGGCGCATCGTTGGCACTTCTTTGTTGTGCGCCATGGCGTGTGGCCTCTTGGGGTGGGTGGTGAGCTGTTGTCGCTATAGAAACCTATGGAAGCCTGTGGCACGGTATGTATGCTACGGGTATGTCTGGTGGTCTGTGGATGCAGAAAAAAGTAGTCCCAAGTGGCGGTAGACCAAAGATTTTTTACAACTTAATAAAATTAGCCATACAGTCTTGCAACTCGTTGAAAAAAACAGCAAAATATATTCTTGTTTTCCAGATCAACTTGCAGATGCGTTACGCATTCAATACAGTAGTATAGAGAGTGGCGGTCATAATATCCTGTACATGCTGTAATTAGGGGTGTAATATAGATGAGAGACGGTGATCCCAAACGCCCCCCCCCCTGTGCCAGAACCTACACTCTCTATACTACTACCTGTTTCTTCTGTTAAATACACGGCCTCGGCAGAATGGTGTTTGCATTGCAATGGCTTTGATAAATATCGTTGTAACTGTCATTATTTGTGCTCATAAAAAAATCGCTAAGTGAGAGGCTCATGCAAACTGACGAAGAACATGTTCCGTGAGAGAAGCCGGTGTTATCGCATGGAGGGGACGAGAGACAGGATCACTTCTTTAGCAAGACATTTGCACCCCGCAGTTTTTAGCTGAACATGCATGCACGGTAATTATGCAAATGTACAGCAGCTGTGCTAATGTGGGAAGCTTACTGTGGGAACCCTATGTGTTGATTGAAATCCACTCAATAACCCCACCATAAATTATGATCTGCTATCAGTTTTGAATGCCTCGTTAATATCTCATTTGCACTGCATTTGGCTCATACTTGTTGGCATTAAGCGTATGGAAAATCTTCATAATGGGATAAGCGTAGAAGTAGAAGCGTACAAAAATTTGCCGTACTCATCATTAACTAAGGAAGCTGAGATCTAGCAACACCTGTAGCAGTAACATAGTTGAATACAGAACTGTAGATATGCAAGTTTCGATTATGCACATTGTCGCCCAACATTGGTTCCAAAATCAATTATAGCCGTAAGCCAAACCAAAACATTACGATTCATAACTGTAACTGTACCCTTACCTCGATGTGCTTGTCAACTGCGAATCAAAACATCTCAAGATGGCAACAAAATCCGTCACTAGCATGTGATGTATAGCGGTGATTACTTTCTCTCCATAATGGACTCCTAAGCTTAATTTCGGACATTTTAGGGGTTACAGCTTTCAATTACGCAGCAGGTGTAAAATCAACTAACGCAGCCAATATCTGACACTCAGCATGTTACGCACGGAGCTGACAATTCAGCAAATTTCTAGCCGGTTAGCGGTTCTGTCAGAACGGCGGACACAATGAATCGAAACCCCCGGATTGCGTACAATAGAGGGCTAACATTTTCAAAGGTATAAAACAAATTGTAATATATGATTAATGTGTGGTTTTGAAGTTGTTTAGAACCCGTCCGGGGCCCGGTAATCGTTGAATTCAATTGAAGTCACTTATTAACACTTAGCTGTGTCAACATCCGTGTGTGCTGGTCGTTTCATTGAACCAGCAACCGATCCTCCATCGACATAAACCTACCGATTAACAACACCAGACGTCTTCATTTACAATCATGTATATTATGTATTGTTGATGAAGACCATAACCGTTTTACCATCTAGTGAATAACATGTTGACGATGTATGTTACCCGCCTCTGAATTGCAAAATTATTCCTCAATAATTTGTCATTGCCATAAATCATGTATAAGCGATTCAGTGCTGTGTGTTGTTATTATGCGGGGTATCCGCTGCAGTTAATCACGGAATAAGCCTTGATAATATATTATTCTCAGCAAACAAATACAGTTTGCGCTGTGAGCAGGTATGCTGTTTAATAATGGCAAAATCTCCCAGTACATAATTGACTGGATCTACGCGTTAGCCTAATATTTGCGCTGTTACAAGCGAAGGTTGCTATTTAATCATTAAATGAGCGTCAGCAGAAATCGATTTATGTTAGGTATACTCGACATTACCTACACTCAGATGAACCCTATGTGCTGACAAAGGGTTTTAATGAGCAGCTTGATGGAACATGATATGCGTTAAAGGCAATCAAATGTGTAGATATGAAACAGAAACTGACACAACTTACCGAGCTTTCGTTTGGCTATTTTTTGCCTTTGAGTGGCATTCACGTCTGTAAGTTAGCGGCTTTCTTTCGGACAGATATTGTCGCGGACTATAAACATATCAGTCATATAAGGAGAACGAGGTACTTGTTTGGTTTATTCTTAAAATATGATTCCCAGTATGATGACTCAATTTTCCTCAGCAATATATGACTATGCCATGGAAATAACTGCAAGTCCGAAGCGACTGCTTTTATTTGGAGATTTAGATTTACGATATTCACACTGATAGAGAAGGCGAAAAAAAGGCAATTGAAATTCACCTGCTGGCAATGTCCCGCGTTATAAGCGTCGCAGCTCTCTGGATGGCTTCAGTTGTTCGTCAGAAAAAAGCTTTTTTGTATTTAATCCATTGCCTTTAGCGATTAACAGATCATTGTTAGTTTGGAACCTCGCGCTGCATGCGTCACTTTTAGGTGGAATGTCCCGGCGACGAATCATAGATATCGTATCTCGACCTTACCTATCCCCTGCTTAATATGTAGCCGTCGATGCCGTATACCATCGTAGTAATAGCCACGCGGTTCACCATCGTTAGTCGTTGACTTTCTCTCTGGTCAACGTAGAATGGCAAACATGACGTTTAAATGCTACCAACCGTCGGCGTTATAACCACATCTGTAAATTCATCATCGCACACTGCATATCATTGCCAAGTCGGCATAAGTATTTGCCGCGTTGTTCGAGTTGTTGTGTTACGTGGTAGTTGTTATCGGTAAGTAGGGCATAGATGAACATAACAACACGAGTCTATGCTATCAGTTAGTTTATACGCGACATACTTGCTGTTTAAAACAACCATGCATACGAGGGGTCATCAGTCGCTGGTCAATTCCCTGAACTTGCGCAGCAATTCTTACCTTGCGTTCTATAAAATATCACCTATCCAAGCTTGATGATTATATAACCTACTCTGTATTGCTATAAGAATGTACCGGTGGCATTACTTTGCCTTTCATCTATTAGGATGAGGGTTTGATCCGAAGGTGTGACAACTTGACTGGTTAAATTGGGTACGGTGAATCCCTAGCGTCTCGGATAGCTACGTTAGGCGGTGGTTCAATATCCATGGTCTCTTTAATCCGACCGCATGGGGCCCTCCTATCAACAATGTATAATAGTATGGTACCACTTTATAATATCGTCCGTAAACTTTATAAATAGCTTCCCAAATACGATAATATATACAATGCATTATCAATATGGAGAGAATGTTTGCGGTATACAGTTGTGGACAAATACAGTCTGTCAAATATTATCGCTCGTTGTTCAATATCGACAAGTCCTAACCTCGATGGTAATTTTGATTAATCTTGACAGATATGAGATTACAGTTATGTTCACAGATATTTATCATCGTAAAAATACAACCGTTTGCTTTGCCCTACTTCATGGACGAATGAGTCTGGTTTCTAAGAAATGCGAATCGTTGAAATTGTACAATGCATATCTGGAGGTTTGCTGTGGAGATTCTTCTGCATGTGACATCCAAATGGCTACCGAAACATTCCGCTCAACAATAGCTATTGGAGATACGTAATGCTAGATTACACAGAAATGCGTTTTTATTCACAGTTCTGTATGGCTATCGAGTGGGTTATTTAAACCAACGAAGCATTGTGATTCAACAATGTACAATACCGCTATTTTGCAAGAATCTATTTGTACAGAACTAAAATTTATGTACAGGAACGATTTCTAATCTCTATTATGTGTCCCAGATATGTCATGTATTGTACTACACTCGTGGATTAACACTGACCCTTCTTCAATGAGTTAGAACTTCTATAGAACATATTGATTGAAGCATTTAAACATCTTAGCACAACACGAATAAACATATTGACGCCAATCAGGAATACAGAAATACATCACAGGCGTTGATCTCGAGCAAACTATAGACCATCAAAGCAGATGCTAACTTGCCTATTGTTATCGTTACAAAGTGGTACCGTGTTTGAGCCTCACCTAGAACATCAACCACAGGCTCTAGGCCTGTATGCAATCAAGACGTGAATATTATCAAAACACAGGTAACATTTTTGAGTGACATTGAGTTGGTTAGTTTCAGGTGGTGTCAATACTCACATGTGAATTAATTACAATAGCAGCTGTAAACAACGAAAGGGAAATCTACTCCAAGAATAGGAACTATTTGCAATCATCTATAATGATCGCTCCGTAACTATGACATATAATGATCGCTCCGTAACTATGACATATAATGATCGCTCCGTAACTATGACATATAATGATCGCTCCGTAACTATGACATATAATGATCGCTCCGTAACTATGACATATAATGATCGCTCCGTAACTATGACATATAATGATCGCTCCGTAACTATGACATATAATGATCGCTCCGTAACTAACATATAATGATCTCTCTATAACTATGACATGAAATGTTACTTTTATATGTAGCAAATTGTAAACATAGGCTGGACGGCACCACTGATAAATCCTGGTATCCGGAACGGTGAGCACAGCGCAGAGATGATATGCGAAAAGGAAAACAATTGCTTGGATGGAATAATAGCTGGAAATTGTGATCTGGGGGTAATCAAGATTTGAAGTACGTATAGTGGCTACGTCATGGCCGCCAACTCTCCAACGAGCCACGACTCGATGACGCTCGTTCATTGATAACTCAACAGGCAGGCCTGTCGCCACTAACTTTCACTCTGCAACATTATGGTCAACTGCAACAATATGCGCAACTTATACACTGGTATATGCCGAACCCCTCTTTTTTATAGCAATAAACGAGGCATATCATTGAAGCATGGCTATGGTAGTGTGCATGTGATGTTTTGAATTGAATAATGCGCCCAAAAGACAAAACATGTGTATATTTACTGATCAATCCAAACTCTCTCTCGGCCTACAAAATGCGCTTGAAGCGATCAGCCAGGCTGCAGCGTCAAATATATCCATTGCAATGAGCCAGTATGCGCAAAGTCCTGTACAAAATTGTACCATGTCGATCTATGTCGATGAATTGATTAGGTATAGTATTGTCGTGGATAGCAGTTACTGAGCAGTGCCTACAACTGTACGCGCATAACATTTGCATGGCTTCTTTGATTTGTTGGTTCCGAGGCATCTTTGTCACCGATTTAGCGTGCGACCAATTGTTTCCTACTATGGACATGACGAAACATGAAGAAATATACGGACAATATATTAACTTTGCCATATACTTGCATATGTACAATTCGTTTTCTGTAAAAATGTTAACAATATTGATCAGATAATATTTTGAATATCCGTATAGACCGAAGTCTGCAAACCGATCAAACGATCGATCCGCCTGCCGTGGCTCTGGCAAAGAATGGTACAATTCAGGCCACACGTGGCTTTGGCATTGGGTACATTAGTTGCTTGTATACTCCAGAATAGCTAACATGAGCGTATGTTCGTAATGCACTAGTATACTTATTATTAGTATTCGGCTTTACAAGAGTTACATTTATTGCACTAGCTGTATGCAAAAACATTTGATGGTCTGTAAAGGCGAAACTGCTGCCAATTAATTTTGTTTATTCATTGCTAACGTTGCAATGCAGAGAAACATTTACCCGATCATGCCGCTAAGTAAAGCCATTCAATAGAACGTACAATTAGTACATAGTACAATTATTATGGTTGCATCATGCAATCAAGCAGGATAATGCATTACGAGGTGACCGTTAATTGGTGCTGGGTTAAGCATACCTTGTTGGGTATTGCGTGCCTTCGTCGAGTGAATCATGCGATGCTGACCCTGCAGAACATGATCCGGGACAGTGGCAGCAAGGTTAGTTGCATTGTTTTTTACTGTTCCATATTTGCCACTTGGATTTTGCACTTTTGCATCTGTAGAAACGATACGATACAGCACAGGCGAGGAAGACTTAAATATACTTACTAGGGGTAATGTACTATTATCTGGTCTGCCTCAAAGACTTCCGCGCTATAAACCAGGGGCGTCAGATAGTTATTATGTCGACAACGGTTCTTGCGTTACTGGACATTTTAAATGACATAGGGTGACTATCATACATATATTATTACTCTCAAATGGGCCGTTAGCTTCACTGAAACGAGAATTATTTCAGTAAATTAGATTACCATGACAAATATATCGTGGTGTATGTTAAACCACAAAGCGCATGAGATTAACAGCACAGTCGCATCAAGCTTTTGCTTCCTTGGTGTGCTTCATTCGAATATATACCGCTAATGTGTTCCATCTACTGCTAAACCATTATTTACATGGCTGCACCATATTCGGTCGCGTACTCAATTGATGTTGGGTAAATGTGCAAAAGCCCTACACAGTACATCTTTACACTTATGTAGCCGAAGCACTATGGCGTCACGTTAGCTTGCGGAATGCATTGAATACGCAGTTGAGTTGATATTCAATCTAGGCAATATAGCCCCATTAAGCTGCTATACATACGATAATGTAGAAGCAATTTAAATCAAATGATCGGATGGATGTTTACTAGGTGCTACTTGTCGTCTTGTCGTTTACCATTCTATGTAAACTTGTAAAAACACCAATAATAATTCGACGACTACGTTTTGTAGCACTGAATGATTCAAAAACATAAATATTCTGATTGAGGGGTAAAAGGTATAAATAAGTTGTCCGAATGGGATATTACATGTCGAACATATGTGTTTAAACCGGAGTAGTCTATTTTACCCCCGCTATATCCTGGATTATGGATGTGGTGTCAAAGCGATGTCTTTGTGTCCCTATGGCAACAATACACTATTCTTGGAATGTAACGCTACAAAAGAATTAACACTAGGACCTTATGATCCGCTGAGTATTGTCCGTGATTGCCATACATAGCGGTGAGTATAACGTCGTTGTAATACGAGAACAAATAGGTCATGATCCCATGAAGAGTGACAAACGAACTGTGAGGAAATGACTATTTGTTTCGCAAATGCACTGGGTCTGGAGCCTCGGTATAATTCGACAGATGTGCGACCTTCCAAATGATCCAGGTGAGTACAACGGATATAACTCTCAAATGAGCTTTCATCTTAGCCTATTTGCCCTTTCACCCATCGACTCGATTACCCAAAGAGACGGCCAGCTCCTTAAACCATGACCTAGTAGGATTGACGGTAAGTAACGATAGGTTGGCTAAGCATACTGAAGCTTTTGAAATGTTGAGTGTTTTCTATTTGCTTTTTGCGCAAGTCCTGTTCTAGCTGTGCAAGCGATTAAGCTAAATCGTAAGTGAAAAGGATTGTTTCTGTTGGTAAGTGTATATCTGCTTCCCAAATATTTAACACCATGGCAAATTGATATCGATTCCTCATTAAGTAAACTGTCGGTATCAATGATTGTTTTTATTCACGCTTTGAAGAATGTGATACTAATACAAATAAGTACGCGGTTATTCAAATGGACTGGAAAATCGGACAGAGTTGCAGGGATTTCCTTTTTAATGCTAATTACTTCTGAGTATGCTCAAGGGAGAAAGGAGGTTTTTGATACAGATTATTACATGATAATTTCCAAGATGTCGATGACACCAAAAAACCTTTGCATCCTTAGAGAAGTGGTCATATAAACAAGCAATCATTAGGTCAGATATGAAGCATGTTTCTACATCCTTTGAAAAATCATGAGCACATTGGATGGTTTCATTCATTCGAGCATGATATTCTTAAAGTAGATGTGCATGATAACCTCACTAGTATCAAGTAGTTTGATATGAAATGTAGCTTATCATCGGCTTTGCATGAGTTGACATTGTAAATATAATGTCAAACAAATAACTATAATGTAGCATATAGGGTTTATATCTTACTTTCAATCTTCATAACGAGTCTGCTTAGCTGTTTGTAATCATTAATCAATAGATATTTTGACACTTCATTAATAGCCATTTAAACTTAAATGGCTAGTAGTTATTTTGCATTATACATTATCCAAGCAAACACTGACCACTTGGATATAACCATTGGTGGTTATACTAACATAATATTGTTCACTCTGGGAACATAATATGAACAACTAACTTACGTTAGCACAGAGGAGTTGCAAGCGCTGATTACGGAGTACACAGTGCATATATACTTGAGTCGTCGGAAAGCAAAGCAGCTTTTCAGGTGATCTGTTCACAAGCTGGCTACGTACATGGTTGATAAACCTTCTGGTCAGTAAGTATTTGGTTGGATCTCTAGGCTAAATGAGTACTTTGCTGGAGTTCTTAACCAACATTTAACTGCGCCTATCGACTGTCTTCGTTATTCAATTGCAAATTTGAAACTATTTTCACGTCCCGTCACAAATAAGCAACAAGAAACACACCATTTATATAGCCGCGCTCAACTTTATCAGTGCTAAAAACCACTCTCCTGTCAAACAATGGCGAGTATAACAAGCATGACTTGAAACACTGGACGCAGGCCTATTGTGCACGGTTTGTTCATTTCTGACTTCAGAGTGGTTACGACGTCATATGCCTTTGCATTCTATAGCTGAGCATGTACGAAACAACGGGTAGGTTGACGCATACACCGATGAATATTTTTAACTACCAGGCCAGTTAACCTGCGCCAAAGTATTTTTGTTTCATCGTTGAATTTTTATGGATCATATGATAACCAAATCATAATTACGGCAAAAACAATCGAGTTATTTACTGGCCTGATCGGGTGTGAAGGGTGATGTGCATTTATTTCTTTCAGAAAGACTCAAAAGCACCATGCTAAGCGCTGTATCTGCTGCTACTAAAGAGCTCAGTTTCAAGAGATCTCCGATAACCTCTGTTGAATACCTCGTGCACCATTGAACATGATCCGGTGGTAATCTCGGCTTATAATCTTCCATGCGATACCTTCATATGGGACGTTTTGTGAACTACTCCGGTGAGCATTTAGATACATTGCTTATATCTGCGAAGAACATATTAGATCGGGACGACTCTATTTTCGAATTCTTTATATAATGTATGACAGAATCAATGCAAAAACAAACGATAAGTTATCTATTAAGACAGGATTCCCAATCCATGCCGCTGCTTAGGATAAGCTGACTAAATCTAGTGCCAAGTTGGACATTGAAACCTGACTAACAGCTTATTTGTAAGTTCACTGAAATATGTTGGTGCCTTGCGCTGAAAAGCGAAAGTTTTTTTTCGTTTAAACGAAGATTGCCTGCAGATAAGCTCTGCAGGACGAATAAACTGTGTATATATAAAGCAATTGAGAGTAGCCACACAAAACTTTGTTCTCATGTTAGCAAGTAGTCTGTTCCCCAGAATGCTAATTAATAGGAGTGATATTAAATATATAAGTAAACGTCAGTATCGATGAATTGCTGTATATTTGCAGCGATAGGAAAAAGACACCGCTATTCTGCCGACTCGTCTGAGGCTCATATAAGGGTCATATGTGCTCGACAGCACCAGTGTGGTATATTTGTAAACTTAACAAGCAGATTTTATGGGTCTTTTGGAGAGCATTGACTAATAATGTTGCAAGGAAGCGCATATGCAGCAAGACTGTTATATCGTCCGCTAAAGATACCGATTTTGACCGGAACAGTTCATTGACTTACTGTTTGTTCAAGGCGGTTTTGGCCAAAAAAAAAAAAATTCAACTGATCGAGCATTTGTTGCTTGAACCAATCAACACCTTAAAGCAGTGCTCTGCTGATCCCCGTGTAGTGCAGCCCAAGTAAATATCAACATAGTTCGAACATGTGCGGTGTTTACGCTTGATACAGATGATTGCCATGAACAAATTATCACTCACTTCTGATGATGTACAATTGAAACAAAGCAAGCTTCGCATACTTGCATGAGCATACGACTATCAAACGTGGCGAGGCAAAATATCATTTCGAATAATGGTAGTGTCATTGTCTACGATTTAACGAGCAACCAGTGCCCAGTAAATATTTTAACCTGAGTACGAAGATGTTTTCAGAGGCTGAAGCCTCCCAAAGCTAATATCCTGTGGTGGTTTACAAATGAACGGCGAATGTTCTTCAAAATCCATCAATCTTGTCGGTGTTGTTATATAAATATTCTTCCCGTTGCGTTTACAGTAACATGCCGTACCGCCTTCAGCAACCGAATATGTCGTGTTGTCCCACTTCGACTCACCTTGTCAACATTGCTTTACGATTGCCATTTTCACTAAGAATAATTGTGTAACCGGTTACATATTCCAAGATAAAATTTGACGTGATAGCTCCCCTTAAATGTTAAATTGTCTATCGGATGCAGCTGATACATGTGTATACATATATGTATATTCATATTTATATCTATATGTATATGCATATATATATATGCATTTTTTGTACATATATATTTATATATGTGAATATATATATATATGCATATATATATATATATATATATATATATATATATATATATATATATATATATATTTATATATATATATATATATATATATATATATATATATATATATATATATATATATATCTCTCTCTATATATATATATATATATATATATATATATATGTCGGTATTGTATAGCTATCATATGCGTTTTTCGGTTTTGTGTATCATGGTCTATTGATTTTAATGAAATACTACTTGGTTAATATTCAATGCAGTTTGTAGTTAGTGCGATCTCTTTAAACATGTTCTCATCATCGGTCCAATTTGAAATTAGATAAAGACACTTCGACTTTACCGTCGCTTTTATACACTATGTTATATCATAACTGCGATAGATGCGGGTGACTCTGACTAATCCAGCGCCTCTGGACCAAATTCGTGCACAGCCCCGTTCAGATATGAGAATAGCACTCTAAGCCATCATCAAAATCACGAGGGATTCAAACCTCTTAAGGTTACCACTCAGGTTGTCCCACTTGTGGGCCGAAAAGCTAAGCAGCAAATTACAATGCCACAAGGGCCAGTCGGTGTCTTTAATCGTGCTGTTATGCTGTTAACGGTAATCAACAATTGTAAATGGATTGGAATGTGTCACACGCAGTAGGTATTTATGGCCAAGCTTTTTGTTAATTACATCAGGCTTATTTCTTGAAACTAATGGATTTACTCGGGGAGAAATAATTTCACTTGGCCCAGGGGCTGGTCTTTTGTCAAGATGCAGGGGCAAGCAGAACAATATTACTGGCCAGAACGTTTTTAAACATGATATTCTGTCGGACTGCAATGTTGGCATCCAGTGGTAAACGACTAATGCTTTTGTGATCAGGTCAAAAAGTAGTGCCATGAGTTCAATATCTCTTATACGCATAACGATTGTCGCGTTACCTATTCATCTTTAAACAACGTTGTCTTGCGTTTGATATCATTATTTGTCTTTCACATTATTCCAGTGACTCAAAAAAGACTGATATTTCTGTTCGCTCCGTCCTGATGGAGAGGGAAGAACCAATTCGCATTCGCTGCTGTCCAATGACTAACTCGGCGGAACACTCTCACTGTATGTTAATTCTACTATCTCATAAACTTGGACAGTCCTGCCTAAGGTTGCATGTACGCAAACGTACCCCTACAAGCGCCACAGCTGCAATCGCAATTCGATTGCTGCAAAATACCCTCATTTCCCCGACCCAATGTGCTTATATATCCTAGAAGTAGTTACAACATTAAATCAATTTGATTGCCGAAAAATGCCATAATGTCCCCGGCTCAATATGCTTAGAAGATTATGCAACTCTGCGAATTGACCGACGGGTGAAGAAACGATGAATGGGGCTCATTACTAAAATACGCAAATTCACGTAAACGACCAGTCTGTAGCGATGTAATAAGCGGTGAGCCAGGAGATGAATTAAGGGTAAATTTAGGAAAATCTATGGTTCAATCAGAGTGACCCTTGACCCAAGCCGTAGATGCTAAGACCACCGTCTCAAACAATAACAATAAACCAACGTTTAAATTACTAATTGGACTGCTAAATGTCTGCTATGCGTAAACTAGGTACCGAGGAGCACGAGAGTTGTATCTCAAATGGCACCTACTTTAACAGTGTATTGTCCTGTTGAGTTTCCGAGGCACGGGTTGATCAAATACGTTACCGACTAAGATGCGGCCTTTTTGGGTCATTTTACAATCATATTTCACCACAGATTACAGTTTGTTCCCATGTGACGGCTCCAACATACCGATGAATCACTGGATATAACGTTAACAGCCACAGGCTGAAACGGAATATAGTATGGATCAAATTTGACGATCTGGAGATTTTTTATCAATAAATTTTACATAATGATTTTTCACTGCTGGTTTCATTCATTCCTACGGTGGGCGGTAAATTGAAGTGCTTAGCTCGCTATCATTCATACTAAAATGGTTAGACATACATGGAAAGAACCATCTGATATATAGCTTAATCATAAACAAAATACGCTATTGTACTGGCATATGCTGATCAATAAGCATTTACAGGATGGTGCTTATCTTTATGATCCAGATTTCCTTTCGCTATCGGGGCTATATATACTTCACTTGTCTATATTCGGTCAATGCAAAATACCCTGCTTATCCCATGTGATTCAGGGATTTCGTTTGACCTCTTTTTGGCATATAACCCCGATACGAATAGGAGCCCGAAAATAGCCGCATTTCATTGTACTACCCTCTACCCACTTCTCCCCAGTAAATAGGTACTCGTCAAACAAAACTCATAATAATTGCATTCTGCATATCAGCCAATAATGTGCAAGCAATAACGGGCTTCTATTTCATTCAGCGTATTTATCATGGAGCGTGTGTGGATGGTGAATATGGTTCCAAATAAGCTCGATATAGGAGCACTACTAGTTGCATGTATAGTTTGGTCCATTGCATGGGCTAATTTTCTCGGGTATTGCAATACATGTAAATAATAGTGACCCAATGAAGATGTATCGCTGAGTTTTATTTTCACATGTTCTTAACTTGGACAGGTGAGAAAAAAATTTTGCATTATTAGCTGTGTTAATATACTTTGCTCGTTTATTATAATGCTTATTTGGTTCTATCACTTAATTATTGTTGAGTTCAAGCACAATTGAACCGTAATTATAACCATTGCTTGGTGAATGTATAGGTTGCATATTGGAGAGGTAGGTCTAGCATGTTGTCAACTAAATTAGTACATCATCGTTGCCCCATGACATGTGTTAACTACATGGTATATGTACAGTTTCTCAGACATTTCCTCAACAGATCGTAATAAATTTCATAATTAGTTATTACGTTGAATACTTGCATTTGATATCAAATATGTAATATGCAATACGCGGCACATTATTAAGTTGATTGCACCATTAAACATGATCTTCGTATTATTGCTAACGTATATAAATTCTTATTGTTGCGAAAAACAAATAAATATCAATGAATCCCGATCTTCTTTGCTTCGTGCACTTGTTATCGCATAGTTTAACTGTGGCGTCTGAGGCAAAAAAGTAGCTCTTTTAATTGCTAGAAATAGTTTTATCCGGCAGTCTACACTCACATCGAAGTATTTGCAAGAACCTCGCATCATGCAACTTTCATGGAGCCACGGAGCTCATATATTCTTTTTCAGTGCGACATCATTATTGATGCACATGCATAGGAGTGTCTCCTAGTTAAGCACCTAACATCACCCATTAATATAAGGGGCTCGGATAGCACTCTCTAGTTTTACAAACAGTTCTACCAATCTGCCATTCCACCATTCTTTCTAGTTTTCCGAACCTGAAGTACAATTTTACCTTTTTACCATTCCACCATTCTTTCTAGTATTCCGAACCCGAAGTACGGTTCTACTTTTCTATCATTCCACCATGTTTTTTTTAGTTTTCCGTACCCGAAGTACGGTTCTACCATTCTACTATTCCACCATACTATTAGAGATGGGTAAATTATGCCAAGCTTATGCATCGTTCTCAGCATTCAATAAGGGGTGGCTTTGTAAATACTTTGTCTCAATGTGACAAAATCATTTATGGTTGTCAAGTCACAATCTCAGCAATGCCTTTTGCAGTCCCAAGATAGGCATATGCACCATTTTAAGGGAGATATGAAGCATCAATCTGCAGAACAGCTCGAAATAATCCGAGAATATGCCTGCTTAATCATATATCGCCAATAATTATGCAACCTGCCGCCATTCGGGAAACCTCGGCGAAATAATGCTGACAACAAGATTATATATGATACTGTGATCGTGTTATGTTCTGCCATTTGAACCGCCAGTACTCTGACCATGAAGGATATTATGTACATATGTCGTACTTATCAATCCATTGCGCAGTAGCATAGAGACCGTATCCAGATAATTCTTTTCAATTGCATATTGATATTTCCAATCTCTCTGCCAAGATGTACCCCTCAGGGCTGGATTTCATGTCAACCGAGGCACTGCCTTGAGATTTTAATCCGAGTAGGAGGTGGCACTAGATATCAATTCATATTTGCTTTGGTTAAAATCACAAGACTTTCTAACTAACACTTGGTTCGGCAGTGTAAGTATTTAAAGCAATCCAATAATGGACGTGGAGAATATTCAATCCTTACACGTTTATTGGAGATGGTACCTATATATCTCCCTAGAAAGGTGTTGTAGCCTTACATAAAGTATCGCTATAAGTAATAATTGTCTCAAGTCATATTTGTTAATGTTTGAGCAGTTAAGTCACAAAAGAGTTGTTGTCCTCTTGTAATCATACGGTTGAGAGTAATTGAAATTAACATTCCTGTGAATAGACCACGCCAAAGGTTGGTATTGCATTATGTTATGCAGCTGACGATAAAGCATGATCAAGGTACGATGTGGCGTTTCCGTTGACCTTTGCAAACTTGTTCGCTCCGCCAATAGCGCACCTAGAAACCACTAAGGTGCTCCGACATTTATCACAATCACGAGCGTTGGCGAAGATCCGGTACTAAATCGCCAACTGATATCATTACAAGATGACAACATGGATATACAAATGCGCTTTACATACACATAACGCACACAACGCACAAGCTTCGCGGAATGCAAACAAACTGAACTATTAGTTTATCACCTCGAAGGCTCTAATAACCATTTCAGATGTAACCACTTGGTTCTTGTTATGGAAGAGTGCAAAAGGTTCAGTTGTTTGCCATTCAGCAGTTCATTATGTTCGCTGAGCTAGATAGGCTCGGTATGCACTAGCGGCTGCTAATGTGCTTACGTGACATCAATAGTCAGTTCCCGGTTATTTATTACGCAGTGTACTGCTTGTAACAAGTGCACAATTATTTTATGATACAATAGGTCGGCGTTGTGATAAAACGTTATGACAAATTTTGGCATGCATTTCGTATTATTTTATTTTTGATAAGTTAACTAAGTGGGTGACGTTAAAACATGGCCATTGACCGCGAATTAACGAACCCTTGAATGTTTGTGGGTACACTGTGCTGCTCGTTTTGTTTCTACCGATTCGACACAATTAAAGGCTGTCAGTAACCATAACTCCTGATAACTAGCACCGTTTCTTTTAATAATTATATATCTAATTGCAGTTATTTCATCTGGTAATGTTGAATGACGAATCAAATTGCATTGATTGCTAAGACCGCGTTTTTCAATCATATGCTCCTTGTCGAACGGTGTACCATTTCCTAATAACAATTGCTATGCAGACGCTAATAATATCCTTGAAATATGTTTTAAATTGATAAAAGAGTGTTATAGTAAAATGCGCTTTGCTTTCGTAATGATGAGGTAGAAATGCTTTAATCGTCTTAGCATTGTTTTCACCCAGGAAATCTCAGACTGCATTGCACAGACCATGCGACCGATTGTGATTTAATACGTACATATTCCTGTCAACAGTATGATACGTTGAAACGAAGTTTCAGTCATACAACACTAATAGAGGACGCCGCCACAATCGTCATCGTTGTATTTAAGAAATACAATAGTCAATGGATGCTATGGTCACCCCATGGTCATGCATGCAAAATAAACATTTTAAATACGTCCTTGTATACCGAATGCACTCTATTCTAGCAGAAACATGAAATTCATCGGCAAAAGGAAGAATGGCGTCGAGAACCAAACGCCTGTGGTTGGTAACAGCGGAGGCCACACAAAAACGTTGATATTGAGTAATATGTAAGATATTTCGGAAGTTAGACCGATATAAGTTGATTTGAATACAATTATGCAAATTTTTCTAATTGCGTTTTTAGGGATCTCGTCATATCAGTTTTTCGTTATGTTCGAAACCTCTACAGACACACAAACCTGATGGACGCTCTGCAAAGTAATGGTATAATTGAAAACACATCTAGCTTTGTCATTGGGTACACAACTGGCAGGTACTACAAACCCTTTGTAGAGAGTAATTGCCCTTGTCATCTGCGTTTGAATTCATAATATTTCAAGTTCGGACATCGTTTGGTAGGTGGAAACTGAGAATGGCCTATTTATCAGCCGCTTCGAAATCGAGTTATTCACTACCCTGATCAGACGTAAAGGGCAACTTCAGATTACAGTACAAATAAAACATTCTATTCAATGTTTTTGCTACTTTGGGATAGCACTTATGGCTAGTAAAATGAGTTATTAAGGTTTGACCTTTCAACAAGATGGCTTGCTTCAGTAAGCGATCCGAGTTTGCAAAACCTCTTTAATTCAATCAGTCAACTGATTATCACTCTGACAAAACAAGCGAACATCTATTCACGCTGAAGGTCTCGTGCATTATTGTTACATATTGAGGTTGAGTTCATCAGGCTAAAATGGTTTGATGGGTATTTGTATCCGGATTTGGTGGGAGAATTGGTATTTGTATCCGGCATTGGTGGGGGAGCTGGTATATGTATTCGGCATTGGTGGGCTGACGGGTTTTGTATCCGGCATTGGTGGGGGAGCTGGTATATGTATTCGGCATTGGTGGGCTGACGGGTTTTGTATTCGGCGTTGGTGGGAGGGTTAGTATTTGCATTCGGGCTGCCAGATTTTGTATCCCGCATCGATGGGGGAGATAGTATTTGTATTTGGCATGGGTGGGCTGACGGGTGTTGTATCCGGTATTGGTTGACTAGCGGGTGTTAGTTTCCGGCCATTGATTTAGTAAATCTGCTCCAAACCGTGAGGCGAAAGATTTTCGTAACTCTTTGCTAATGCATGTGTAGCATTTGCGCATTAACTACATCTGAAAGAGTAGCATGCCGCACAACACTTATATTACTACGGACAATGCCCGTTCCCAAAGCCACTCAAATCATGTAGCAATGCTCGTCTGCACCCCATGTAGTCGAGCATGTCTGAAAATTTACCTATCCATATAAACATGTGCTTTTAACTGGCTACGAATGGCAATTAAAATGTCCTGGTAAATAAGCATCCCATGCTTTTATCTATAGAATATAAATAAAATCCGGAAATTACCATTTCTTGATACGTTTTGATAGTGGGATCTGCCCAGCCACACAGCATGTCCTATGTGTTCAATATTCGACATATTGCCACAGTTACACCAATAATCGGTACCATGTCTTTCCCTTTTACAGCCGCAGAGATCAACTAAATCTTTACAGTAGGAAGCTTTCATATATTACAGTTAAATGATATGTGCTCTTCTGTGACCACTCCATAAAAACATCGGTATTGGTATTGTACAATTGCTCTTTTATATCAAACTGCGAGCTTAATAAGTTCAAATGTTTTGCTTACAAACGCAGATCCATTTCGATGAATCCATTTAGCGCTTAAAGAGTTTCATACGGGAGGCTTCATTGATACTTTATGTCGAAACGCAACTAACATAATTAGAAGTGTACCAGAAAATAAATGCATTTTCATTGTAACAATGTACAAATTATAATGAACAAGAGTAACGTACGAGTTTGGTGGTATTTTCAAATCCGCCAGCTATAGACACCTGAAACCATTTGTCAGCCAAGATTCTCTCGGACAGCTGTGGAACACATGTAGCTATTGAATGGTGTAAATTACTGGCACGTGCTGCCAACAATTAGTTGTGAGTGATGATCTGAAGCAGCTGTGTATGAATTCTAATATACAGTTTTTGTGTTCTGGCTTACCATGTTATGGCTTTATTTTGCCCCCGAATAGCCATTACTGTTTAGAACAACTGCGATCAATTATTTGCTCCTAGCGCATAGGTAAGCGGTATCTGTACATTGCTACAATTACAAATGTTGTCTTTGAGAAATGCAAATAGTTTTATCAAAGATTAAAACTTACTGTCTTGTGTAATATGTTAAGCAAACGATACATATGAGGTTATGATGAGCAAAAAAAGTATATCTATTAAATTGTACATCAAGCGTATCTATTCAAGCGAATTGTTATTGTTGCCGTAAATCACAACCATGTGACAAAGTTTGTCGCCTTGACAATCAATTGTCGCGTATCGATAAACGCGATGCATTATACTCTAGGCATGACAATATGAGAAAGCCATGCAAATCAAAAGGGTATCCTACAATAAACGTCAATTACGCAATCCAAAAGCAAATTAACAAACTGTCTTATTATTTGTTGCCCTGTGGAGCATTGATGTTTATAACAATTAATACTCGTCATGTGTATCATGGTATGCCAGATTGTAGAAGCAATGAAGGTAGCAATATGTATCTACCCGGAAATGTACATTTGCACATCCCTTTAACATAGTCCAATCAAAGTATCAAGACAATCTGCAGCGCTTCAGAAATTCCCCCTTTTGCATTCATTTGTTGTTTTCTAGCTCCGCCTAAGTTCATACTGAGACTGGATTATATCAATGTCGGGGCTGGATCGACTTCGTAAATTCTTAATGCCACACACAATAGGACTAATTATTTTAATATTTTCCTTTATAGATTTAATAGTTTGACTGGGTTGCGTTATCACCCAAACCCCTAACACCATCACTTGGCAGGGCAAGTGCCAAGGTTGAGCTGGTCATCCGAGGAGGGACTCGATTGTAATGCCGCGCTCCCGGAACAGCGTACGGATGCTGTCGCCTAGCATAGTCCTTATTGCGTATGAGGCCAAATGTCTCACGGATGGGGTATATCGGGGACAAAGACAGTATCTAGGGTGGTTGACTAGCTTGCCTCGCTGGATAAGCATAGCCTTGTCAAGATCTATGAGCTCTCGGAAGGTTGAGGAGATGCCGTCTGCGTCAGTTCTCGTCTCTGCTGGTCCAGGTCTTGCAGCGGCACTGTCTCTACAGCCAATGTATGTGGAGGCGCCCCAGCCTTGAGGCTTGAAACTCGCAAGTGGACGCAGAACGTAAACACCTTGATTGCGCAATAAAGCTGCTCTGTTCTGTGCAGGCAGCATGGGCCAATATGCAAACTGAGCGGCTTGACTTCATCAATGAGATGCTCCGCCGTCAGCGACATCCAGAGTGCACTGTGGATCAGGTCTAAGGCAAATTTGTCGATCTACTGGAGCCTGAGCCTCAGCTATCAGGCTTGTATGTGCCGACCAAAAAAGGGCATGTGGTGACGTTCATTATCTTTGGCATGTCTACGAATGGCCTGTCGCCAAGTGATCCTGGGTTCATCCCTGTACCAGCTGGCCAAGCAACGGTGGTTTGGGGTAAATACCAGCACTGCTGTGGGCAGCCGAGTAGTGATGTCTGTCATTTAGAAGCTTGTGCTTGAATGCATGACAATGGATCACACGACTCTTTGCATTCAAACAATATTTTATAGCCCAAAGGCAGGAACGTCGAACGTTTCTACGAGAGTGTCATCTACTGTTGTCTAGCCGATCACGGTGAAGTATTGGGTGCCCTTGGGTTCGTAGGCACATATGATATTGATGTTGCATGCTTTACTGTGGCTCTGCTGCATGTCCCTCGGCGGCAGAACGTATCTGACCCTTAGAGCCAGTCCTGGCGCATATGGCTGACACGCTTTGTAGAATTATATTGTAGAGATATTGTTTGGTTGGCTGTATGACCATGTTGGGACCCTTCTGCCGGTGACAGGTTACCGGCTCGAGTTGGTACATTAAACCATAGAGGGAAGTCGTCGAACCAGACCTTCTGCGGAGCTTTGAAAGTGAGGTTGTCTGTGCTGTGGGCCATGTGTGCGTAGTCAAGACGCAAGTGATCTGTTTTGATGGCGGTATCTGTGGCCTCGTTAGTGACCTTGACGACTTTGTTGAGGACGAGCACTTCAAAACGCACTGTGCCAGGAATCTTACAGTTGTTTATGGGGAGGGTACAGTAGCGGTACCGTGTCTTTCCTTGCGTATCTGCCCTGTCACAGACTTTCTGGCGACTAGGGAGTATGATATCTTTTGAGCAGCATTGCTTCATGAACATGAGCAAGCATTCGGGTAAGGTCTTTTGCATCTCCCTATGCTGGACCTTGTCTGTCTTGAGGTAGATACACACTTTCAGGGCTTTAAGAGCTTCGTCCTTTGCCCTGTAATCGAAAGAGACTTCCTCTTTATTTGCGCTTTTCTCTTGTGGCAGTTCTCCTGCAATTGGTGGTAGATGATCCTGCTCGCCGTAACAGAAGACCTGCAGACTTTGTGATTTTAGCCAATCCGGGAAAGTCTGTCGGATGGTGCGTTCTAGATGACCACTTGTGTGACGTACATCTGGCCAAGGTATCCACCTTGGCCACTCTACCTGAATCTATGATAGGTCTGGGGCTGTACACCTCTGTCGCGGTGCTACGCGCGTGAACCTATCTGAAGTGAAACGCTAGAGCATAGTGACGAGGTTAATGTGGGCGTAGGCGGCCGCTGTGTATCTTCGTAGTATGTGAGGATATGGCCAAGATGCGCACCCCCCTGAGTCGTTCACAAGATCGCTTACAGTCAGCCTTGCTTCCATGAGTGATCTGACCGATGATACTACAGCCCTGGTCACTGCATGGTGTTTGCTGAATGCGACAATGGCTACGCGCACCTGCAGATGGACCAAGTCCGCAACACAATGGAGGTCCAGCCGTGCTCGGTAAACCCGGGATGACGGGGTAGGTGCTTGCTCTTAGCTCAGACATAAGGAGTTCGGCAAGGCCAGTGCTGATATCAGAATGTTATGGTCTGGTGATTGCTTCCCGCCCCGCTCCGGTGGGTGGAGTGGCCAAATTTCCCGAAGTAAGGGGCTGCCGCGCCGCAGCCTTGCAAACGGCTGGGTAGCTGGCCATCATGTCGAGGCTGACGCCGCCGTTGGTGTCGTAGCCTATAGAATGCCACTGCCCACCTTGCCCACGTTCGACACACGCTTTTTGTCTATATCACCTGGGAAGCTGACCGTAGTGGGCCTCTTGCAGTTATTTTTCTTAGCCACAAAGCTTGCTGAGTGGTTGGTTATGAACGATATCCCAGACAGCCCTAGAAACTTCTGATGTAAAAGTAGTATAGGGAGTAGCGGTTCTGGCACACCAGTCTCATATGATTATGACACACCTATCTCATATGGTGCAACCCAGAAAACACACACACACACACACACAGGCTGACTCACATGTGCGAGCGGTACTGGCACACCAGTCTCATATGATTATGACACACCTATCTCATATGGTGCAACCCAGAAAACACACATATACAGGGTGAGCCAGCAAACCGCTCGCACCCCCCTCCCCCCACCATATGCGCCCAGCCCTTCCAGCCCCTATGGTATAGGCCCACACCAGTATTTAGTCACCATAGAGGTCATTGAGTGATAAATATCTGCGACCGTCGCTGTAAGTTCCATTTTTCACGCGGTTGAGGTCCTGTATAAACTGGGCAACCTTAGCGTCGTTCTTCTCGATAAAGTCGGGATCAGGACGCGGTTATCAATCTCATCGTAAAGAGCTTCCAACAGTAGAAAGCCCCCGTCGGCCTCTCTGTGGTCCCACTCGGTCTTCCCAACCAAGGACCGTGATGCTCCTGTTCCAAGCCCAGGCAACTATTAAACCTCCCGTTCGCACTATAGTCGCCGTCTTCAAGCCCCTCCACCCCCGCCCACCCCCAAGCCACCGTCTCCTTATACTTCTTCCGATCCTTGTGATACACCTGGTTATACGTCTCAGCTCTCCTCAGGTCCTCAAAGGAGCACAACCTGAAAACGCAGTCGACAAACACCCTGATGGTCGCCACCGGACTGTGGTGCAACCCCAACAGAACCTGAGGCTTATACATATTCGGAATCACCCTCCCAGGACTCCGAGTGTAGGGGCACTTTATCTCGAGCAGTACAACCTCCTCAGGATGCCCCAGACAGACAGCATCCACTTCAGCCTGCCGGATTGGGAGCACACAAAAGCCATCCGGAGAGTAGGCCGTCGCGCCGCCATCAATATAGATATTATTTCCGTAGACCTTGGTGTCGTACACCTTCTCCAATGCCGCAATTGCAACCTCCTCAAAAGTCATACCCCAGAGGCAGGGTGCGCTAAAGCGAACACCCCCGTTGCTAGTTTTTTCTGTCAGCTTCTTGCTATAGCTGCTGAAGTAGTTTTGCCCTATGATAGAGGAGTAGTCACTTCCTCCAACGCAGCCCTTCCTCATGGTCTCCCACTGGTATGATCGTTGCAGAAAGATTTTATCGCCGCCTCCATTATATCTAGCAACCCCCACACTTCAAATGGACTGTTCGGGTCATACCTTAGCAGGTCTAGGGGGCGATTCTGCCGCTTTCAAACATTTTGCTTTAATGTCACTTTTCATTTGACTATATTTCATGATCTCGACCGAAACGAGCTTAAACTCATCATCTGAGATATACCCATCTTCAAGCGCCGCCGATACAATGTCAGCAATGGTATTCAATTTGCTCTGAGCGAGAATGCGGATCTTGTCATGCTTTTTTAACTTAATGGTCAGCCGCCTACTGATGAATTTTCCAGCAATTACAAGTAGCACCCAACACTGTGGCAATAGGAATGGCAACTATTGTAGACATTACACCTACACCACTTGCGCCAAGACACATACCCACAGCAACTAAAGCAGTGTCTACAGCGTCCACTGAGTTTACTGCACACCTATATTTTTTGTACATAGCACCATATTTTTCAATTTCTTTCTCAAGGTATTGCTTCTTAAGACTGATATCATTCAGCCGATAGGAGTGCCCCAGATCACATGGAGGAGGCTCCGGATTTAACGGTGCAGTCGTTGGTTTTTGTTTCATACTGTCTTTGTATACATAAGTCTATATATCAAGTTCAATTAGGAATGAAGCTACAGACCAAGTCGCCCCTCTGTTTTGTGCGGTTGTATAAAAGTTAATAACGTTGCCTTCTTCCAGCTGTAAAGGCGGTTCTAAATATACTACAACAGCCCGTTGGTCAGCAGGCTTACTTATTCCTACCGCTTGATTCGTTCCATTAATAACAGGAACGACTGTTATAGCAGCAGTATCAGCACCAACACCAGAACACAACCCCATACGAATGATCTTACCACCACATGTCATGGTATATCCACAGCTTGAGTCTTGTGAGTCTCGACCCCTAGCCCCATGGCCAAACGACCACTCATATCCTCTGCGAAGGGGGCCACTTGCTTCTGCCCAAATAGTAATGAGATGTTTCGTTTGGGAGCTTATGTGTTCTCTCAGGTCCCTGCGATGCTGTCTATGTCTGTCATCAACATACTTTCTATTAGCAGCATCCGTTGGCGATATTGGGTCTCCCAACTGAATGATTTTATTATCTCCCATTTCAAGGTCTCCAGTCATAGTACCGCCACTTTTATCCATTTTTTGTGAGTCGCCAATAGATACATAGGTCTTTGTGGCATATTCCGAGAGGTCGGCGCCCTGAACAGTGTCTGTCGGTTTTTGCTTAGGTCCATAAATACTCGTTTTTATTGACATCTTGTAAATTCAAGAACAACGCTAACAGGTAAGTCGTGGTTATCCAATAGCCTTCCTTTATTATCGCGTAACTGAACCTTTAACTCATGCAATGTTCCACTAGTGACACGCTTACATACAGGATTAGTGATGTTCGTGGTTATAATATCACCGAAAGAGCCACCCTCTAAGCCAACAACTTCAAGAAGCGTAGTGGGTGCACCATCTAGCATGTTGTGTGTGGTGCTGACTTGATCGAGGTGAATATATAATGTGCAGAACATGCTAAAGTTGATGGGCCGGTAGGCGGTGTAAGTACCTGAAGGTATCCACCCGAGGCCGTCATCAAGACCCAACATTTTTAACACTCCGTCTGATATATTCACAGCCCCATTGTC
Organism: Urechis unicinctus; assembly: GCA_034190875.2. Lineage (NCBI taxonomy): Eukaryota > Metazoa > Annelida > Polychaeta > Xenopneusta > Urechidae > Urechis > Urechis unicinctus. Next base: position 48,211,480 of record CM067351.1, on the reverse strand, counting down.
TGGAACTGTTAGGGTAATAAACCCATTTGCAGCATAAACTTCCAAACCGATACCTAATGGTGTAATCTGCTCCTGAAGAAGGCTGAAACTCCAGAGGCCTGGTTTTAATGAGGCAATTTTTCCTCTCTCTCCTGAAGTCCTTGACCGCCATTGAATGGTCTCGTTTGTTTCGAGATTGTACCAGCCCACAGTATACGTGATTGACCTTAGGCCAACACATAGATCACCCTCAGTGTTGTCAATAGGTTTTTGCAGGGACACAGCGTCGCCGCTTTGAACATTTGACAGAGTGTGATACATAGCACTATGAATAAACAAGCCTTTAGTTTCAATAGAAAAGCTACCCCATAAAGTGCGGGCGGGGTGTATCCAGCCACATATGGTGTGGGAGATAAACTAACCCGACAAACAATTCAAGTTGTTCACAATGGTGGTACATTCACAGCAAAGTTTCCTGATCTATTCAGTAACTATAAGGTGCCGCCGGTAACAGCGGACAAAGTAGTAAAAGACTGGTTGACAAAACCAATGCAGTTTTGGCAGAACCAGTTAAACTTTGCAGTGTGGTGTGCATCAGCCGGCTGCGGCGTGTCCTCCCAGGACCACCTCGAGGCTGGGATTCCACCCGTGAAAGCTCTCTACACCTTTCACCTTTATTACACAGTGCGTCGCCTATTAGCAGGACTGCAAGCGCCTCTACCTCAGGATCATGCCTATGACCCCTATAACAATACATATGACAAGAGGGCATATGAGAGACTCTGCACTAACTTTGGTGTTCAACCAAACACAGACTGGCGTCAGAAGGCAACCGTAGCTAATAGTGGTCTTGATATCTTATATGCACATGATGCGTATGGTTACGGGAGTGTCGTCAAGGTTGCTGGTCGAAACGTTCGTTATGACCCTACACGGATGGCCTTTGAGGCGGAAAAAGGATACAAAGCCAGGTTTTGCTCACGCGAAAAACCTACAATCCTTTCAGGAGAGAATGGGTGCTGTCTTACATCTAGCACAGGGACCTGAAGCAGATGAGGCCTGGAGTACCTTCATACTGGACACGTCTGAGGGCTTTACACAGACCGGCGTTGAGCGAATTAACGACAGCATTCGGACCTATGTCTGGGCCATTCTTAGTGCTCAGGCGCAGACCCGCTCAGAGATACTAGGTGTTGGAACGTCGTTTGATGCCCAAAAACAATTTCAGGCCAACGTTGTGCCATCCAACCAGCCACCTTTGCAGCTGACGTAAGCACCCATGATACGATGGAGCCAATTATTCCTGGAAGGGCAGCTGCTGCCTTACCGGCTAGGCCCTTCAGGACGTTTGCCAAGGAGTTCAGCTGTTTTTTAATCCATTCCTTTAAACCAGGCTTATCAGCTGGTGTCGGCGTTGGTGCCGGGGTTGGACTAGTGCTCCCTCCGCCCGTCAAAGCAACTACAAGGGTCGAGATTGCCAATCCAATCGCAGTGAGTATGGAGGCGATTGTTATACCTGCTCCCTGAACAGGTCGCGTATACGCTCAGCTAGTGTTGTGTCCTCGTTAAGAAGTCTGTTGATCGTTTCCCTGATGCGGTTAATTTGGGTCCTTAGACGGTTACGGTTTTCAGAGGCAGCCTCAATACGGGCACTCCGCAGGTCCTGCAGCTCTGCAAGCTCATTTGCTTGGAATCTCCATGCTCGACTATCACCCCTCCCTTCCTCCTCCAGGCTTGCCATTTTAGCTTCCCGCTGTTTTATATTCCTTTCTATCTCAGTTATCTTAGCTAGGTTATTGACCAGCTCACCCCTCTGGGTCTGCAGAGCCTTGTCAAGCCCTATAAGCTCTCTGAGTGGTAGTTCGTTGTCTGTTTGTGTACTAAGGTCTTGGATGGTGTTATGAACGTCCTCTATGAATCCTGTTTCTTCCACACCACCTTGCTCTGTCACAGCTTCAAGGCTGCTCATTTCTAACATATCTGGAAGTGCAGCTTCTGCTAAAGCAGCAGCTTCGTCAACGCCTTGTAGGGCTTTTACTGCTTCTGTGGATAGTTCAGCGGTCACTCCAAGAGCCCGAGCAAGCGGTGTACCACCGTAATCTAGGATACTCCTAGGAGAGAGGAATTTGTTTGGATTGTTCTTCCATGTAAGAAGCTTCCATTCTCGGTCCCACTTAACCCAAAGGTCCCCTTGTTGAGACGATCTAAACTCCAGAGTGGCCTGCAGCCCATGCTTAGACACTGCCTTCTCCCACCTCTTAACTAAGACTTCAGTTTCTTCTTTGGAAGCCACCTGATCTTCTGTTAACCCAGCAGGCATTTCAGTAATAGCCCATGGTGGCATAGTCGAGTACGACGTATCTAAAGTTTCGTCAATCAGGTTAGTCTCCTCATCATCAAAGCTAGTCTCATTCCTATCCCCTCCCATAGCCCCTTCCTCCTCTGGGTCGTCAAATGCTGGGTTATCAAACTCCATGTCTGTGTGTTAAAGATATAAGTGTAATTAAACATTCAACATGACGAGTACTTACGGACGCAAACTAAACCCACACCGCCGGATACGCGAACCCCTCGGGGTAAAGGGCGTGCGACAATCTGTAGTCGTTACGAACAATCCAAGCACTATTGATCAGAACCAACAACTGCTGGTTCGCTTCCCCAATCTAGGTGCAGAAGACGTCATTGTTCCAGGGACAGCACGGCTGGCCTTTACAATCACGCTGACCTCGACTGATGTTAACCGCAGCATTGTGCAAAACCTGGGCCGCGCCGTGGTTAAGAAAATGACAATCAAGATTTCTGGCAATGAGGTCATGTCTATTGATGACATCGATATGTACCACTGTTACCACGACTTGTGGCGGACAGCACAGGAGAGACAGGGCCTTCAGTATCAGGGCATTGACACATCAGATGATAGAAACACAACTAAGATATGACTGGGGGCAGGAGACAAGGTTGATACCGAGGAAGAGGACAAGGCCATAGCCGATGTGTATGGTAACAGGTTCTACGTTCCGCTTGATTTTGAACTCCTCGAGAGCCACATGCCATTCTACCAGAGCGCGCTTAATGACAGACTGGAATACGAGCTCACGTTCAACGACTACAACCGCGTGATTCACGCAACAGGCGACACCGCTGCAAGCTACAAAATTGATGGCATCTCGCTGGAGTATGACATGGTTACCCAAACAGAGTTAGCCCGCATGATACGCACCCAGTACACAGGTCGACTCTCGATTCTGTATGACCGTGTGCTTCGTCACAGGAAACTTGTATACAATAAAAGAGATACACTGTGGAACATCAACCTGAACGTGCCGGCTCGCAGCATGAAGGGCATCCTACTGCTCTTTGAAGACCCGACCAATGTTTCATACGCCAGGAAAACAGAGTCGTTCTACAACCCAAAGATAACGAAGGTCGAGGTGACCATTGAGGGCATCCCCAATCAGCTCTATGCCCAGGGCATGCGTGGCTACCAGCAGTGGGACGAGGTGAAGAAGGCCTGTGCAGCAATGTGTAAACGAGACCCCAGTGTAGCAATAGTTGCAAAAGACTTGGCATTGTCAGACGTGTCCCTAGGAGAGTACCTAACCACTAAGTATGCTCTGTGGCTCGACTTAAGGACGAGTGATGATGACCAGCTGCACGGTAGTGGCAGGACTGTGGAGAATGCGTCTGAGGGCATCACCATACAGATCACGAAAAAGGCAGAGGCGGCCGGTGCATTGAACGTTTATATGTATATTGTAATGGATGCACAGCTTAACATTAAAGATGGCAGGTTCGTCAGCGCAGTCTACTAAGTTTACATTTCCAGATGGTCCCTGTTCGGCAATTGTTTGTGGGCAGACAGGATGTGGGAAAACCGCATTCATCCTCGACCTACTTGAAGGGCCCTTCTTTAGTGCCTTCGAGCATATTGTAATCCTCTGCCCTACCATACGTTTCAACGAGGCCTATCGGACGCGGTCATGGGTGTGGGATGATTCAGAGGTGTACGTGGTTGATCCAGGGGAGCGGCTCCATGACCACCTGAGGGCTTTCTACCATTGTTTTAAGGGCGAGCCCACCCTGTACATTATTGATGACTGTTCGGCAACAAAGGCCCTAACCAAGAAGAAAGACATGTTATCCGAACTGGCCTTTAGCGGCCGCCATGCGCAACAAAGTGTCTGAGTCCTCACCCAAAAGTACAACTCTGTGTTGACGGACTTACGTGAGCAGACTCGCTGGATGGTGCTCTTTCACACCAAGGACCGTGACTCGTTTGAAGACGCCTTACGTGAAAATGATGTAATTCCAACAAAGGAGGAACGTGCCACAGTACGCCAACTACTAGCAAAGACCAAGCACGCAAAACTGCTGCTGAAGACTGATCAGCCTACTGCATATGCCGTCGATTGAAGTGATATTGGCCTTGATAGCAGCTGCTGCCTCAGTAATCAATTTAGGTTTCTTCATCTGGGTAGCAGTGCAGTATTTTGAAGCTCGAAGGTGTATACGTATATTCATGGATCCTGATACCATTATTGATAAACTCCTTGAACAGGACTCGACTGGCTTAGTGGAGACAAAGTCTGGGGGAGCTGAACCTAGTTGCACCCCTAGTGTAAATATGTCTTCTAAGAGAGATAGGCTTGCTGCCGTCATAGCCGGAGGTCAGGGCCGTCAGTACCTTGGTTTGAAGGGCCTTACAATTGACCAGGTTGAATCAATGTCTGATGAAGAGATCATAAAGCTGTATGTGAGATACGAGGCTCGGCTAGGTGCCAGCATGACACGTACTCTAGGTCAGACACTACTACAGCTGTACTCAGGTATTGCTTGTATGTTTCTACCAATCCCACCAGAACACCAGCCAAGGCTAATTACAGACCTCGAGACGGACCCGTTTGTTGGACACGCGCTAAGCACTGCCACTTGTGAGCTATATCATCGCTATGGTATGTTTTTAGCTCCCTTAACTGCGGCTTTAACAACAGTTAAGCACTGTCAATTTGGAAAAACAAGCACCGAAACAACAGGGGCCGGTGGAGAGGAAGACACCACTTCCTTGCTATAGTATGTGTTTAACTCTGATATAGCATGTGCTTAACTCCGCTATAACAGGTGCTTACTAATAGCTGTCAATTGGACAAATAAATTTAGTAAGTAAACATGGAAGAAACGAACACGAATCAAAGGGAGACAACACCGGTGGAGATAACGTCAGTGACAAAAAACGCTAAAAGGGTTGCGGCAGGACGAAAGGGTGCTGCAGCTCGAAAAGCCAATCAAAATAAGCTTCTGAGAGAGCTCCGAGAGGCTAAGGCAGCGCTTACAAATGGTAGAGATGAAGCTGTCGAGCCAATATCAACGAGCAAACCTATGGAAAGGTGGACGTGGTCAACATGGGCTGTGCCTTTGGTTGTCGGCGGTGTTGGCGTGTTGGCATTGTATTGCTACAGGCACCAGATGGTAGCCTCACACCCTAAACAGGTTGTGGTACAAAAGCCTCCAGACGCTCATTTAAAGGATCCGTTTTATATGGAATAAGATGACAACACAAATTACTGATGGAAAAATGCTCGTCAACGCTCTGTACCACGGTGTAGTTGTTTCCGGTATTTCAATAGGCTATGCCAAGCTTGCTAAGATGGCTCTGGGTGGTGGGGTGCCACGTCTTGATTTCACCCCACGGGACCTGGCTATGGCTGTTGCCGATGTATCACTAGCTATGGCCACAAAGGATATGCTAATTAAACAAGGAATCTTACCAGTTGATATACTGAAGTAATGGCCACACTTGCTCTACTTGTTGGGGGTGCTCTTGTTAACGCCCTTGCATTCTCTGGGAGCAACTTTTTATTCTCTAAATTACGAGGCAGCCAAGTGGACGCGGAACGTAAACGCCATGATATGGCAATCGAGCAGCTTCAATCCGCTCAGGCAGCACGGGCCAAGAAGAGAACTGAGCGCTTAGACTTCATCAATGAGCAACTGCGCCGCCAGGGCCACGCCGAGCATACTTTTAAGGATGCGGACGAGGCTATGCGTGAGTACGCCTTAATTACGAATAAAACCGTCGACCCGCTGGGCTCTGAGCCGCAGCTTTCAGACTTCTACGAGCCCTCAGATGAACAGAGGGGGCGTGAGGTGGCGTTCACTATACTGGGTATGGCTGCGACTGGGCTGGTTGCATACAGGCTTGCTAAGTAGGTCATTTGGAGACTCGAACGTTTACTTTATATGGATCGTCGCATGCAAGAGATCTACTATAGTCCTAAGGGATACTGGAAAGGCATTACTGCTATCAAGAAGCTTGCGACAGAAGCGAGGGTTTCTGAGGAAGTTGCCAGGGGTTGGCTAACAAAGCAAGCTATATGGCAAATCTACCTGCCGGTGCCAAAACACATTCCCAGGCCAAAGTTTGATGTCCCTGTCCCTAATGAGGTTCACCAAGCCGATCTCTTATTTCTTCCTCATGACGTTGTGAAGCGCCGGACTTACAAGTATGCCCTAACATTGGTTGATGTGGCCTCGCGCTACAAAGCGGCTGAGCAATTGACTACAAAAGAGGCTAAGGAGGTCGCAGGTGCACTTGAGAGGATATACAAACGAGGACCGCTGCATTGGCCTAAACTACTTCAGGTGGACCCCGGACGGGAGTTTATGGGTGCAGCGAATCAGCTGTTAGTAAAACATGGAGTATCAGTCAGGCGTGGCCGTGTGAATATCCATCGAGACCAGGGAATAGTGGAACGCTTTAACCGAACCCTTGCTGAACGACTCTTTGGTCACCAGTATGCCGTAGAGTTAAGGGATACTGGAAAACGATCGACTGAGTGGGTTTCTCGACTGCAGGCTGTAGTCTCTGCGATAAATAATGAGGTGACCCGCTTGACTGGAAAAAAACCTAAAGATGCTATAAAGGCAAAACGAGTTGCACAAAAGCCCTCGGCAGTCGTACCAGGGCGTCCTCTGGGGGTCAAAGAGCAAAAGCTTCCCTCTGATGTTGGCGTTCGCTACCTCTACCAGCCTGGTGAGGCAGAGCAAGACCACCGGCGGCGGGCCACTGACCCTGTGTGGTCACTCAATGTTTACCGGATTGGAAGCTCTGTCACTAAATCTGGTGAGCCTGTACTATACTATTTGCTGGATGGACCTCTCCGTGGCTTTGTAAAGGAGGAGTTGCTTGTGGTGCCGTCTGATACCCAGTTGCCGCCAGACGGTATTATCAATTAGACTAATAGATATCTATATATATAACAATGGTAGTATTTGACAATAAGTGCCCATGGATATTGCTCGGAAAGAAAGTCCCCTGTAACAGGCCCTGTACGCAAGAGCAAGAGTTTTGTAACTTACACAGATATAAGATAAAACATGGTGTCATTAATCGTCTTTGTACGGGTTGTCAGAAGGCTATAAAAAATAATAAGGTAGGATTGTGCATGGATTGTGGGTTCGATAAAGTCAACCACAGTCGTCTTCGTCTTGCCCAAAAGATTGTTTCACAACGGCCTATGGCTGGGGACACGCCAGTCGGCGCCACTGAACGGGGATTCCCCACTGTATAAAAATAGAAATCTTGTGGCGCTGTCAACAACATGGTTTGTCGGCTATGTGCGACGAAGCTTGGCACCTTGTCAGAGACGGGTGTTTACTGCATAGGTCAAAGTCCGCTCGCTGTATTGTTGTTGCCTTTGTGTGTATCAACGAATTCCCTTTTAGACTAATGGAACTGTATAGTAAACATGACTCATAATCAGCGAGCACGTGAAGCCTAAAATGATTATGTTTCAATTCACGGTTTTAAGCCTCCTTATCCACACTCTAAGGTTGCACTCAAAGCACTCCAAGTGCGTAATGAATATGACCGTACATACAAGGAGCTGTTTGCTAGATTAAAGGCTGGGGTGGCACGCATCCCTGTCCCCACTGCTGCCCCACGCAGACCAGTCCCTGCCCCACGCAGACCTGTCCCTGCCCCACGCATCCCCACTGCTGCCCCACGCAGACCAGTCCCTGCCCCACGCATCCCCACAACCCAGTCCCCAGTCCCCACAGCGCGTCTTGCCTTCAAGAAGACTAAGTGGGCTGTTAAAAACTATTTGCGTGGATGGGTGATGAACGTTCCTGAGTCTCACCCCCTTAGCTCGGACCTTATGATGTTCTTTAAGGGCATGCGTCGGAAGATGCATAAAGTTTTGACTGGTGAGCTGGAAGAGCTAGGTGGAATCAAGTGTCAGTTTGCCCTTAAGGTAAGACTCTCCAAGCACTCAGATGATGACAGTACTGAGTATTTTGAGCCTGTATTGCGTAATAAGCAGCAGGTGGTTCTCTCCCTAGAAGATATTAACGATGAGCTGGACCAGTGCAATGCTAATATCCAAGAGCGGTTGGAGAAGTGGACCAACCAAGGTTCTGGCTGGGAGTTTCAGGTGGTCACAACTCTGTGGATTGATATTGCCAACTACCAGCCATTGAAAGGTGGCTCCTACCTGAAACTGCCGAGAAAGCTGGCTGTAAAGAAGGCAATTAGAAACGTAAAAAACACAAACGACCCACACTGCGTTCTATATTCCATTGAAGCGGCTCTGCACTCGGTTGCCAAGAACCTGCAGCGACCGTCGAAATATAACATTAAGCCGCTCTTAAGACTCTTAGAAAGAAAAGGTGTGAACTATCCAACACCTATCTCGCAGATTGAGAAGATAGAAAAACATGCTAAAGTAGGCGGCATGAATGTCTTTGGCTGGGATGGAAAGGCCACCATCGTTCACCGTATCAGCAGACAGCCTGGTCCATGTATAAACCTCCTGCTGATTGAGGAGGACGGTAGGTTTCATTACACGCAGATCGAAGACCTGAACCGCCTGCTGTATGACCAGAGTAAGTACGAGCACCGCAAGTTCTTCTGCGAGCGATGCTTGCATGGATACACCACTGAGACACTGCTCCTGGCGCACAAACCTGAGTGCATGGGTATCGGGCAGACTGCTGTGCGAGTTGACATGCCTGAGAAGGGAAGAACATATTATCCTTCCAGAACTGGCAGAAACAGCTTGCTGTCCCCTATCTTATCTATGCCGACTTTGAGGCGCTCACAGTGAAGCTTCCGGGACCTGCGCCTAATCCTGGTAAGAGCAACACGCAGAGAACGCAGGAGCATTAGCCATGTGGTTACGGCTATGTGGTTGTCCGATGTGATGGGCAGACAGAACCCCCTGTGGTTTATAGAGGAAGCGATGTTGTGGAGAAGTTCTTACAGGCTCTGCAGCAGGAGGAGCAAAAGATCAAAGCAGTTCTGTCCAAGCCTGTCCCTATGTGGATGACTCGGGAGGATAGAAGGGCACATAAGGCTGCAACTCACTGTCATGTGTGCAAGAAAAAACTGGGCTGTGACTCTGTTCGCGATCACTGCCATATAACAGGCTTGTACAGAGGGCCAGCCCATAACGTGTGTAACCTGAAACTTCGGCTGAGTCCCAAGACAACACCCATCCCTGTGGTGTTCCATAACCTGCGGGGCTACGACTCCCATCTCTTGATGCAGGGTATAAGCAAAGTGGAGGGCAATATCAACTGCATCCCAAATAACATGGAGAAGTATATCTCCCTGTCGGTCGGACAGTTGCGCTTCATTGACAGTGCACAGTTCCTCCTAGCCTCTCTTGACAAGATTGTGTCTGCTAACAACCCAGATGCCTTTGCTGTGACGGCGGAATACGAGCCAGACCAGATGAAGCGGCGCTTGCTGCTGCGTAAGGGAGTGTATCCTTATGAGTTCATGGATGGCTGGGATAAGTTTGATGCTCCACTGCCGCCGATCCATGATTTCTACAGCAAGCTCTCTGAACAGGGTATATCTGCTGCAGACTATGAACACGACCAGAAAGTCTGGAACGCGTTCGGTTGTAAAAACATGGGGGACTACCATGACCTTTACTTACGCACGGATGTACTGCTCCTGGCCGATGTGTTTGAAACATTCCGCAAAACCTGTCTTAAGCAATACGGGTTGGATCCGGCCCACTACTATACCAGCCCCGGTTTGTCGTGGGATGCGCTTCTTAAGAGCACAGGGGTGAAACTCGAGCTTCTCACCGATTATGACAAGCACCTGTTTATTGAGAAGGGGCTGCGCGGTGGGATAAGCATGGTATCACATCGCCACGCTAAAGCGAACAACCCATACGTGGAGGGCTTTGAGCAGGATAAGCCAGCGAGCTATATCCAGTACCTCGATGCCAACAACCTGTATGGGTGGGCGATGAGCCAAGCCCTACCTACTTCGGGTATTGAGTGGGTGGAACGGCCTGAGAACCTAGAGATCCAGGACCATCCCGATGATGCTGAAACGGGGTATATACTTGAGGTTGACTTGGAGTATCCTGCTGCGCTTCATGACGAACACAACGATTACCCCCTAGCGCCGGAGCGGCTTCTTGTGCAAAATGAGTGGTTGTCAGACTACCAGAAAGATCTCCTAGGTGCATTGGGGAGCACCGGAAATGGAGTTGAAAAGCTGGTGCCCAACCTGAGGAACAAGGAGAAGTATGTGGTACACTACAGGAACCTCAAGCTATATCTGTCTTTGGGGTTGAGACTCACCAAGATTCATCGTGCGCTTGTCTTTGACCAGAGTCCATGGATGGAGCCTTACATAAGGATGAATACAGATCTGCGCAAGGCCGCCAACAGCGACTTTGAGAAGGATCTCTATAAACTTATGAATAACTCTTTGGTAAAACGATGGAGAATCTCCGGAGGCGAGTCGACGTTAAGATTGTGCGCTCATTGGAAAAAGAAAAAATGCGTTGGCTTGTGGCCAGCCCCGCCTATGCTCGACAAAAAGTGTTTGACAATGATCTAGCTGCCCTGCATATGCACAAGACTCGCTTAGTGCTGAACCGCCCGGTCTACGTTGGCATGTGCATTCTGGACCTCTCCAAGCACTTGATGTATGACTTTTACTACAATACCATGAAGGCTAGATATGACAGTAATATTAACCTGCTTTACACAGACACAGACTCGCTGCTGCTTGAGATCCGTACCACTGACGTCTATGCTGATATGAGGGAGGATGGGCATCTCTTTGACACTAGTAACTTTGACCCTTCTCATGCCCTACACAGTGACAAAAACAAAAAGGGTCTGGGTAAGATGAAGGATGAGTGCGCTGGCGTGCCCATCAAGGAGTACGTTGGTTTGCGCCCTAAGATGTACTCTATCCTGATGTCTGATGAGGGCGAGATAAAAAGAGCTAAGGGTGTGAAGAAGGTGGTGGTGAAGAAGCATCTACGACACGCTCAGTACGTGGAGTCACTGTTCGCCCAAAAGCAGTTTCGCCACGGAATGAACATGCTCAGGAATGACTGCCATAAAATATATGGGCTCCACGTTAACAATGTGTCTCTCTCCCCCTTTGACTCAAAGCGGTGGATAGCTCCAGGTGGTGTGGACACTCTGGCCTATGGGCACCCGTCGATATGTTGAACATATGATAGCTGTGGTATAGAATGAGCACCGATGAACATAATGGGGTGGCCGAGCTGCAAGCAGATGTGGAACATATATGGGAGGAGAAGGTGGACCTTGAGAATGATGTGAGGGATTTGGAATCAAAGTATGAGGACCTTTTGGAGCGCGTGAGTCGTTTAGAAGAGCTTATTCCTCAGGGTCCTGGTGTAGAGGAGAAGGTGAGGGAATTGGAATCGAAGTATGAGGACCTTTTGGAGCGCGTGAGTCGTTTAGAAGAGCTTATTCCTAAGAGTCCTGTTGTAGATGGTTGACATTGCTGTCGCCCTCTTTAGTGGGCCTATACCATAGGCGCTGGATGAGCTGGGCGCATATGGTGGGGGGAGGGGGGTGCGAACGGTTTGCTGGCTCACCCTGTATATGTGTGTTTTCTGGGTTGCACCATATGAGATAGGTGTGTCATAATCATATGAGACTGGTGTGCCAGTACCGCTCGCACATGTGAGTCAGCCTGTGTGTGTGTGTGTTTTCTGGGTTGCACCATATGAGATAGGTGTGTCATAATCATATGAGACTGGTGTGCCAGAACCGCTACTCCCTATACTACTGTAAATAAGGCGATGGGAACATAGGCAAAAACTAAAGCTGATAATTCCTGTCGCCTTTTCCCCAAGTTTTCGTTGCTTTCTTCGTGATTCGGTGTGATATTTGTGCGACAGTGAATGTTGGTGGCCTTTTCTTCATGTTAGACAGGGTCATTTTAGCTTTTAGCTTCGTGCCACAAATATTCCCTGTGAACCCGCGTCTTGTGAGCTGTCTCGCCTATGTTCCAATTGGTGAATGCTTCCGCTGGTCAGTTTCCGTCGCCTCGCCGCCATGTTGCCAAGTCGGACTCAGATATTACCGTTTTGTATGTGTTTTAGGCCAAAATACTTATTCACAGGATACTGTTGTTGCTGAAATTCAGCTTCTGGTCCAATAAATGTTTGGTGAGTTGATTTTATTAGCTAAACCTAGGTAAAACAGCGGAACTCGTGATGATTCCGTTGAATTACGCTGGCTAGATAGCGTTGCGCGTCAGAACTAAGAGGGAGTGCATGCAGCACTACCCGTACTTAGTTCGAAAGAGCTACTTCGACCAGGCGTGGCCATTACGAACGATGACCTGTATTGGCCAGTGCCAGCCTCGATAGCTCTTGCTGATGTTACTGTTCTCGCCCGCAATATCGCTCAAGATGATGGCACGTTCGATGAGTCTCTCTAGGTCCCCAATGACGGGAATGGTGGCAGCCGACCCATTGACATGCTCCTCCCACTGATATATTATTTTCGATCTCGTCTCTATGAGCCCAATGCTACCGAGAGCACACTCGAAGCAGTGCATTACCCCCTTGTCAGTTTAGGTCACCTTTGTGGAGCTGCTCCATATTGGACGGGTCTGGCTCGCAAATGGAATACAGGCCGTACACCACTGCAGTAACTGGGTAGACATTCTGGTAGAATAACTACCAGTATGACCGATTTTGTGGAGCGGGTGATTTCAACAATATTTTGCCCCTTCTTGTTCTCATCGCGTACTGGGGCTGACTCTGTCACTCAGACTGTTCGTGCAGAAACTTGATCTTCGAAAGGTTTTCGCCATCTGCCAGGGATCTTTGAAGCTCTCACGTCGTCTAGATTGACATCTATGTAGAATGAACCATAACAGCGCCATCGACCTACAACTCGGTTTTGGCATTATCCAACATTTTGACCCACGGTTTGTCGGTCGGATGGCCTTAATGCTATGCATACGATAGCTTTTTCAAGAGGTCGTCTATGTCAGCCTTCTTTGTTGGCCGTAAGCTTTATCCTGCGTGGATAAGCAGTGTTGTCATAGTTCAATAGATTACCTTTTGTAACATATCATAACAATAATGGACACCACACAAACAGCAACATCCATTCGAAATGAAAATATCTATGTTTACGAAAACGTTTAACAGTGGCGCTTTCTCAGCAATCTGGTTTCGTGTTCAGACGGATAGACACATCATCTGCGCGGTGAGTTTAAAGCTAAACAAACTTCAATTGCATTCAGCGCTGTATTTCTTCGACCCAGTTGGTTAAACTACCAGCTGCGCCTTTACTGCGATGCTTACAAATTCAAACTGAAGCAAATGTAACAACCTTGCTCTTTAATCCGTAATTAACTTAGAAGTTTTTTTTTTAAATCAAAACTCAAAATCGTATCGCGGAATGTTGTGTGATACACATTGAAGTGGAAATGATCAAACCATCATGACCAATGTTAGCTTCGTTTGGATAAATGGCCGGAATTATAACGAGAACGGTATGTCACCTAAGCTTCGTTTGTTTTCATATTAGGTGAAATATTGTATGATTGATACCAATAACAATAGATCACGAAGTTGCTGGTATAATAGCTAAAGATCTGTTTTGGTAGACTATAACTAACGACATGGTTTATGGTAATTTAATATATGCAAACTTTCATACTTTTCATTATCAGCATTATGTACCCTTTATGTTCGTCTGTGCAATCCAACATTTTGTTAAACACTACATGCAAAACAGTAAACTAGATGAGAGAGATTGAGCTAGTGGTTGCAAAATGACCAATCACACATCTGGGAATAATGTGTGCATTAAATCATTATCGATGCAAATATTTAATCCGAGATAGAGCCCCATCCATCGAAATGCTAACCCACTACACCACGGGGACAAGTTCAGCTGACTTACTTTGGTCGATTTGTTTCTAACGCCGCAAAATAGTGCTTAAAGTATTGAGATTTATCACAGTGGCCATTGTTCACCCCGGACAGTTCCCATTCATGCCGACTGAGGTGCTAAATGACGTATTGTTATTATTCAACGATAAAGATATGTTCATACAAACCGTACTTACACTAATATACTATGTGGCCAGCAACGAATTGTTGCTTGGAAATACGTGGAAAACGCATCAGCAGAAGTCTGTGTTCAATGATCCATCTTATTTCTTGTTCGATTGTGAGGGTTTGTTCGTTCAGATAATTAGAGATCCCATCCCACTCACTTTTGCATCTGAACAATGTCTGATATGTACCTTCGGGACTGCAAACGATTGTGTAGTGGAAAGAAGACTAAACTTTGATCCACATTACTATATAATCCCGCATGGCAATTCCGGAAACCCTCTTGTACATGTTTACATTAAGCTATTGCTATTGAATAAAATGCGGTAGTACATGCATGACGTAGGGATCACACTTGAAACCTCAAACATCAATAATATGGAAATGATGTGAATATTGCTTGTGCGTACTTTTCTATTGGGAGAGTTAACCTGTAGCACATGGAATATTAAGGCATTCAACTACACGTTGGGAAATCAGTCGAACCATTCAAAGCTCTCAATGACTGACCGCAGCAGAGGTGTTTCTTTGATACATGCTCCTTATAAACGGGTTATAAAGTATCATGCCGCTTAAAGAGTCAAAGCAACTGATTTGACAATTCATTAAATACTGAACAAATAATATTAAGTCGATATTCAATCGGTTATAATATATGTGGTCATATTTAGGTACAATAAGCTATGGGTGCATTTAATTCTAGTACCTCTTAGAAAAGTTGTATAATGTATACAACAAAATCATTCAAGAAAAAGGTTTAATATACGACCGTCAAGTGTTTTGTAATCTGCCGCGTAACACCTCAAGTTTTATTTTTCCTTTGGTCTGAAATTCACTAAATTGTTGTTGATTGATTAATAAACCGTTATACTCAGTGTTTTTGCGAATGGGAAGTCGCCTTTATGACCACTATATTGCAGCGACAAACTACACGTGGCCTGACATTGGAGTTTAAGCCTCTAGGGACATTGACGGATATGACATACGTAAACATTTGTCAGAAAACCATATTATAGTACAACATCATTCTCTCACTTTAGATATCAAACTTTCAGAAGCAGCATTACATTTTTGTGCACATATTCTGCGGAACAGTATCTCATGAAAGGAACATATTTACAAATATCAGCAAAATTTACACAAAAAGGGGGCCTTATTGAACATGCAGAAAAGGCTTGACATATTCACATTTAGCCGCCTGTTAGTCGGATGATTTATGAGTGTCCATGTTTTAAATAGTGAACATTGAACAAGCAATACAAAATGGTGACATTAAAAAAAGTAATAATAATCAATTAATATTGGTGGTAGTAATACATTCCTTTCCTCTTTGTATCGATTGGTGAATAAGTTGATTACGGAAAATACTAGTCGATGCGGCGACGCAGTTAACTAATGCATTGTCATCTCGATGCAATCCTCTGCAAATAGCCAACTATCAACCGTCGAGTTAATCAGGAACCCGAGGCTCTTGGTCAGAGACCAGCGAAATAGTGGCACCATAGTTTGGCGGTCGCAGTAGGAAGCCAAATTCTCTGTGCAAGTAGTACCAGATGCGCCATTCCCTTTCCTGACAAGAGTAGCTAGAGGCTGGCGAGTAGTCTCAGTTTTTCTCCGTCTGCGTCAGCTACCTGGGGCGAGGTAAACCATGTACCCATTTGTGGTTGCGCAAAAGTTATAAGGTAACACGCTCATCTAGTAATACTTGCGTCCGTTTGGAGGGTATTATTCCATCGAAAATATACGTCTGGTCTGTAAAGGGATGAATCATTTTCGGTTAACACACATTTCTGGTCAGATTGCATTGCGATGGTCTGGAGAATATATTACGTTAAAACAAAGAAAAGAGAATGTGAAAGGGTACTTGGTTATTAGGGCCGGGCCGGGCAGAGGAAAGAAGATGTTTTGCATGCAATAGTGAGCTTCCGATAGCCGAGTCGCTCTATTTATATGTCACTGGATCGATTAGATTGAGCGACAGGACGTTCGCAAGCCTGGCATCCGGAATTGAGCGCCTGTTAACGAACTCAATCTCATTAACGCATATACTTAATATATTGTGTATGATGATAATTGAAGTTGCAATTACAAAAAGCACTACGATAATTTTCAAAATATCAATTTGCCGTTGACAATTTTGGGAACCCTATAATATCCAGTGGGCTACGGACATTAAGCTGGGTCTCTGGAGAATTTTCCTCTGGGAGTTCTTACTTGTTGCATATATCATGTGCTATGACCAGAAAAAGTGTCTGTCAGAGAAGAAACATTTAGCAATTGATAATTTAGTATATAAGGCGCTAGAGACAATGTAATAGTAAGACAGCAAAAATACTATAGTCGCAGACAATCAATTACGCCATAAATCCGACTAGAACCCAACTGATTGAATTTTTATTTAGCTATATACCGATCGGTATTGGGTGTTATACTTGCCACTACACTCTTAATGTAATCTAGTCAACTTGACTAACTTGGCTAGTCATATTGACTGTCCACCAAACGACTAATGTGTTAGTCAATTTGACTAATGCAGTTAGTCAAATATTGATTAGTCAAAATGACTAATCTACCTAGTCAAGTAACGAGTGGTCAATATGACTAATCTATTAGTCACTATGACTATCTCATTAGTCAAATTGACTATAGCGTAAGTAGTAATGACTATTGTACTTAGTCAGACCGACTAGAAGATTTGGTCAGTTTGACTATGAATGATTAAAGGTCGAACCATGTAAGAACCAGTGTAAAAACAAGTTAGACAACATAATATGCAACACAAGAAGACTTTATTGTAAATAAACACATACATGCATGACCTTGTTAATATTAGCCCTAATACAAAGAAGCTTCGCATCAACTGGATCCTTAGCCTCATCATCAACGACCAGCATCACCTTCTGTACATAACGAAACGTCTTTTTGGTCGATAGGTGGTAAGGCACATAAACACGTAAATGGCGGCCATCAGCATGCCCATGGCCATGACATCTGTTACATCCAC
>CM067351.1:48126622-48189122 GCA_034190875.2 Urechis unicinctus | reverse complement strand
TAATCTAGTCTGTTTGTGGATTTGCCACGGACGGTTTGATATATTTAAACCATTTACTCGCAGCACATGGTCGTTAAATATGCAGAAAAGCGGTTTCTACAATGCAATGTTTCTTCGATTAACATCGCTACCGTCGTCTGGAATGATGAATATTATGTTTTGTTCAAACGTCTTAGTTTTTTTCCAGCCTTAATTACAGGTAAACTAATCGAATGCTTGAGCAAAATCAATTATGACATCCTTTTAATGTTTATGAACGTGGATAAACGAAATGAACCAGTAGAAATATAAAAGTCAGCACAAGATCTTGAACCATGAAACGATGCTAAGGCAATGCAAAACTACATTGTCTATAGTTGTAAAAGTGTGTGCAAAGAATATTTTCGAGGGGAGTAAGGAGCTTTTAGATAACACAACGGTATTCTTATTTCTTACGTCATTACGTATCTTGATAATCTGCAGTTTGAAACTAGTATTATACGATTATTTGCTGGTAATTATTCATGACAGTAGTTCAGTTTATATGCAAATTCGTCCTTTTATTTCATGGTCGGTTTGTTTTATCTAGGTGGTTGATTTTATTGGAATATGTTAGCGTGTTATTGGTTGATATAGGTAATGAGTTGTACATCAAGTTTCCTGCCAGTGTTAAGCAATATGATCAACGAGTTATGTTTTTGACCATCAATAAGCGAGCTACTGCACCCATATGACATCTACCCCTGTTGCGTTGAACGGGTTGTTCTATGATTCCAGGAACTTAAGATTAGTACACCTTATTAATGTTCATTAACTTGCTTTCTTCACCACTGCCACCATGTTGCGTTATCCTTTAGAGCTATGTTAAACATGACCAACTTTAAGTCAGCAACACAGAGTGTTAAACTGGGATAACGACGGTTTTCTTAATCCCCTGTAGAAGTGACAGGTGTAATAAAGGTGATGAGCTGATCAAGGAGCACCCCCATATCTCCGATAAGTGTGATGCAGCTCGGCCTTATTTGCTTGCTCGATTATTGCTAATCCTTGCGTCTTACTTTATACCCTAAATATCTAATCCGCAGCTTTACTCAGCGGCCGGACAATTAAGAAATTAAAAGTAAACAACTTGGGGATTATCATTGGCATTGTTTGGTTATCAAACACTGCTGCAGCATTTTTGTGAAACTGGAAGTCTGTGTAGAAGTTCCACTCCATTTTGGCAGGTAACTTGACTGAATTTGATAATCGGCCATCGTGCACACTAATTCCTCTATAAAGGCCGACATTCCTTCGATCGGAGGTAATATCTGACCTTTTCCACGATAGCCGATGATGTATTATCCATAACATATACAGATTATGTAACCTATCTTATTGAGGTAAAGGATTCCGAACCTAACACCGCCGTGGCGTAAGCGTGAGCGACCAACATCGATAATATTCTGGCCAAGGGTTACAACTAAGTGCAAATGTGGGCAGATGCCAGAAACACAGAGGAATAGCGTTAATTTACAATTTCAGACACGTCAAATTTGGCGATTATATCTAAATATTTTCCCTACTAAGCAGCCCTTCAATTTCCTTTCTTTCTTTGTCTCTCTGTCTCTGTCTCTGTCACTCTCTGTCTCTGTCACTCTCTCTGTCTCTGTCTCTGTCTCTCTCTGTCTCTCTCTGTCTCTCTCTGTCTCTCTCTGTCTCTCTCTGTCTCTCTGTCTGTCTATCTGTCTGTCTCTCTCTCTCTATGTCTCTCCCTCTCCCTGTCTTCTACTCACCCTCCCCCCCTCTGTCTCTATGTCTCTCTCTTTGTCTGTGTGTCAGTCTGTCGCACATTCTCCAACTCTTTCTCTCTTTCTCTCTCTCTCTCTCTCTCTCTCTCTCTCTCTATCTATCTATCTATCTATCTATCTATCTATCTATCTATCTATCTATCTATCTATCTATCTATCTATCTATCTATCTATCTATCTATCTATCTATCTATCTATCTATCTATCTATCTATCTATCTATCTATCTATCTATCTATCTATCTATCTTTCTCTCTCACTCCCTCTCTATCTTTATCTCTCACTCTCTCTGTCTCTCTCTCTCTCTCTCTCTGTCTGTCTGTCTGTCTGTCTCTCTCTCCCTCTCTCTGTCTTCTTCTCACCCTCCCCCGACTCTGCCTCTCTATCTATCTCTTTGTCAGTGTGTCAGTCTGTCGCACTTTCTCTATCTCTTTCTCTCTCTCTCTCTCTTCTATATCTTACTATGTCTCTCTCTCCCTCTCTCTCTCTCTCTGTCTATCTCTTTCTCTTCTCTCTCTCTCTTACTCTCTCTCTATATATACATATATATACACACATACATATGATACATATAGATACATATATATAGATACATATATATAGAAGAAATATACATATATGTATATATATATAAATATATAT
Source organism: Urechis unicinctus (assembly GCA_034190875.2). NCBI lineage: Eukaryota > Metazoa > Annelida > Polychaeta > Xenopneusta > Urechidae > Urechis > Urechis unicinctus. The sequence goes on along the minus strand of CM067351.1, from coordinate 48,186,712 downwards.
ATATATATATATATATAGATAGAAAATATATATAAAAAATGTATAGATATTAATATATGTGTATATTTATATATATACTCACATATTTGTATATATACATTTATATATATATATATATATATAATTTATATATATGTATATATTTATAGGGAGTCTCTTATGTTATATATGTGTATCTCTTATATATATATATATATATATCTCTCTCTATATATATATCTAATATATATATATATATCTCAATCTACATCTGTATATATATACAACGGATATAAAAGATACACATATATATAAAAATGCACGAAATATAAATATATATATATATATACATATATATATATATATATATATATATATATATAAATCTATATATGCAAATTAATAAATGTAAATCCATATATATATAAATATATAATATAATATACAAATATATATATATATGATATATAAGAGATATCTATATATATATATCTCTCTAGATATATATAGATACATATATGGATATATCGATATATATATATATATCCATAGATATATATATAAATATATATATAAATATATAGATTTGCTATATATATAATCTATACATATATATATGTATATATATATATATATTGGAGATATTTTTTATAAATACATTAATACATATATATATGTATTTATATATATATATGTATACATATATGTGTACAATAGATATATATATGCATATATATACGTATATGTTTATATATATATACATATAGATATATAAATATATATTTATTTGTCTGTATTAATTCATATATATATATATATATATTATATATATATATACATATATATGTATATATTAATATATATATATTTATATATAATTATATATATACATTTATATGTATACACACATACATAAATAAGTAAATATATATGTATAAATATATATATATGAATATATATATATGTATAAAATATATATACTTATAACGTATATGTGTAAATATATATATAAAATTATATATATGTGCCCATATATATATATATATATAAAGATATGCACATTTATATATATATTAATATATAGATATATAAATATATTATATATATAATATATTTAATATGCGTATAAGAGATTCAGATGTATAATATCAGAATATATATATTATAGAGATATATATAGGTAGATAATATATATTCTTATATATATAGAATTAGATAGAATTTTCTATATGTTAATAAGAATAGCTTAGATATTATAGAGGCAGAGTATATATATAATATATATATAATATATATATTATATATATGCCCATGTTTAGTTACATATAAATATTATATATATATATATATATATCTATATATACAATATATATACATATATAATATATAGATGTATATATATATGAGCGAAATATATATATATATCTATATCTATATAATATATCGCTAGATATCTATCTCTCTATCTATAGATAGATAATATATCTATATATATATATATATATATATATATATATATATATATATATATATATATATATATATATATATATATAGCAAAACAGATCTTGTAACAGTAGTCACTGGATATATGTAATGCTATATCACGCTGACACTTGTACTTACTAGCTCTGTGTAGCTATATTGTGTTGTTTTCACACTAACTCTTTATGTTCATATTTATTGATTCAACAATGTACAACCACGTTGTTGTGTGTACCAGGGCTCCTTGTTTTCGCTGATATGTGTCTCATATGTATTCTATTGTTAAAAAAAATCGAGAGGTCATACAATTTTGAATAGAAACAGCCAACGGACATGACGAACTTAATTAGTAAAAGTGGTCCACTGTAATATGTCACTCGTGTTGATCTCGAGCCACGCTATGGATCATTAAAACACGTACTAACTTGCCTGCCGTCACCGTTACAAGGTGGTAAAGTTTTACACCCACAGTCCCTGACCCGTTGTTCTAGCAGGAAGCAAATATTACAAAAACACAGGCTGTGAGCTTATCTGGTTCATGTGATGCCAATACTCAGTAATTCCCATAGCATAGCAGCTTCTCAGGGTTTGGCTTAACTTTATATCGTTTTAAGAGAACTGATACACACCCACTGTCACACACACGTATAGTATTTTGCTCACGTTAAATTAAGAGTTAGCTGATTGTTGTGAGTTCTTCCTAATATCACGTACAACACTAAAAATGACAAATATCTACATTAATTTACTGTTGTCCAGCTTAGCAAAAGTAGTTCGTCAGAAATGTTGACAAATAATACGTAATAATTTTAACTGTCACTGGGGCAATTATCAGTGAAAAACACATGAACTGCACAAGGGAACATTTGCAATGATATCCCCATCCTGAAGCTTGTATATTGCTATGAGATAAAATGTTACTTGTATATGTAGAAATGACAAACATGGGCTGGACAGCACTGCTAATAACTCCTGGTATCCGGAATGATGAGCACAGCGCAGATATGATGTACGAAAAGATACAAACTTGATTGAGGGTCTGCTAAGATTCTCAATATAGTGGTCGTTATGGCAAAGGTATGATGGAAAGGTCTAGACAACCAGCTCTCCAGCAAACAATGGGGCAAAAATGAACAGCTTGATCACACAGCCATGCAACGAGATGTCAACGTACGCTACAGCTTCTATAGCCATCACATTACAGGTATATATGGTTTGATATAAGTGGTTGCTCTTCTGCGCTAAAACCACTACTTTATTCATGGAAAATATTCATGACATTCCGGCTGTCTGGACTATGTATGTAGCCAGAGATCGACAAGAAATTATCCAGATTATGTAGAAATAGACGCAGCTATTAGTTTGATTATTTTTACCAACATATGTACTTAATTCTTCCTTGGAGACATATGTTTTTTTGCTGCTGCAGCCTCAACGATTACATCGTTATCTATTGTGCAAAGCCAGGATACGGTACATCTGCACAGACGTTTTAGCATGTCTATCAATATCAATGAATCGATTAAGTATAAGATCCTCGCGGAGAGCAAGTGCGTACGATTTGCGCGGCTGGTTTGATTTTGTTAGTTGCAGTCCCGAGCCACCTGTGTCGACACAACAAAGTTTTTCTTATGGGACAGGTTTTAGCATGCGAATATTTTAATCAATCATATGCTTTCATAGACTTCACGGAAGAAATACATGTTTTGACAGTATAGTAGCTATACCATAAACATGCAAATGTTGAATTCAGAATACCTGATACTATGTTTACTATCGGTAGGTATGGTCTGTTGCTATCGAAACATTTCATATGTTAAAGAATAGCTTAGTTGCTTAGTGCAGATGCATATAAAAAGTATTCGATTATGTGAGAGTTACAATGATTCTATTTGCTAAATGCAAAGGCGATTAAAGACAAGTGCACTCGAAAAATCAGCATTGGACACCTGCAGCGAAATAACTAACACGATAAGCGCTAGATGGATGACATCGCAGAAAAGATAATATGAATAACAATCAATTACAATTTGCATGGACTGCTTTTAACGTCAACGAAACATTGAGTAGACGTTTACAACAGCAGCCATATCGACTCAGATAATATACTTTTGCTACGAAGGTCATATATTCCAAAATTTTCAACTGAACAGTTGGTTGTTGACCTATTTTCTTTATTCATACCCATCTATTTTCCATAACGAAACCATAAAAAAACTTTGTTGATACGGTCCTTTACTGGATCTTGATTACAACGTGGAACAAAGACTGTGGTAGGAAGGCAAACCTACAAAATTAATCTTAGGTTGCATGCACGTGAGAAAAACAATCTGGGAGACAGCTTACTCCCGCCACTAGTCGAATGTATTTATTCCTATGGCAAATAGGGTTGAGGTGTGTCTCATGATTTCACAAACAATCAATTAATTTTTGCTACTTATTTTGCCTACACTTATTCAAAGGCGGGACAATATCAAAGTCAGTTAAGGCTTCCAATACAGAAGGCTGACTTATATATGGATTAGTTTTGTATGTTGGTTCTTCTGCAGACAGATCACCTGACTGATTAACTCATCTTGTTAACTCTATAAACCTCGAGTGGTTATAAAATTGCCTATGTTAACGGGGTTGTGTGGAAGATTTTGATTCATTATCAAGGTAGCAAATCAGACAAATATTTAACCTGATCATGCGCAGGATAACGCTACGAAGTAAAACTACGCTACAGATCTTTGTACGATATTATGAGTGACCATACAATGTAACTTAGATAATACCCTTACGCGATGACCGTTTGTTGGTGCTTGGTAAAGCACACATCATTGGTACCTTCGTCGAGTGAATGATTTGATACTGCCCATGCGGCACATTAACCGGGGCAGTGGCAAGAAGGCCAGTAGCAATTGTATAACTATACCGCTGTAATAATGTGCCACATGGGTGTGGCACTTTTTGTGCCTTTTTGGGATTTTACTCATCTCATTCAATGAAGACTAGTAGCTCGCTTAGTCCATGGTTTATTGCAGACTGCATCTTATAGGATACTCCTAACCTAACGTATTAACTTTCGAAAAATTTGATAGACGTCAGTGTTGAAGCTCAGAAGAAAGGATCAAATAAATAACGGGTGAGTCATCGAATCATACTCGGAGTAGTGTACTTGTTTATCTGTACTGCCTGATAGACCTCCCAACTATAAAACAGTTGCAGGACGACAGGTAACGACGATAGCGGCAGAGGGTCTAGCGCTACTGTATTTCAAATTACTCTCCAAAGTGTCATCAGCTTAACGGAAGCGAATATTCTTTAAGTAAATTCGATTACTCCGTCAGGCAGATCGTGGTTTAAGTATTACCACAATACTTTCCTTGGCGTTCTCCATTCTAATATATTGTCAAAGTATTATTTGTACTTGTTAACGAGCATGTACTGAACAGTATTAGGTGGCGCAATATGTCTTTATCGACTCCAATGATGTTAGGTAAATGTAGAATACCCTCCTATGCAGTACGCCTATGTAGCCGATGTACGGTTACATTATATATATATATATATATGAAGCTGAACAACGTCTGTGGGTCGCAATTTATTTCCTAATCGGTACTATTAGTAGACGAGTGTCAAAATTCAACGAATTCAAGAGACATTGCACAATAATTCCTCTGTTGTCAGCAAGCATGCAGAAAAACAAATGAAAACACAATAATGCTGAAAAATAACCTTGGCAATACAACTTTATTGAGCAGGTGTAAAGAATATGTATGAATATCATCGGCTAGTTTCTGCCATCTTAGCTATGCGTGAAGATACTGCACCTCGTCCAAAAAGCAAACAGTTTACCACTATATGTAAACGTTTAAAGATAACGATACCAATTATGACGTAAGCAAATGACACTACAAATACATCTAGTAACACGTTCTATTGGCATGGTTTTTGGATAATCGGCCGAATGGCGCATCCCTTCGAAGCGAAAAGCTTGTTAAATCTATATTACAGAACTGTTTTATTATCCATGAATCCTTTGCTTTCCCCTTTGAGACGCCATTAAAGCAATAGCGCAAACGGACGAGAGTTGGCGCCATGTTTCATCCGGGCAGCACAGGCAGATTTGACGGCTCTCTTGGAGATCATTGACAAGGAAGGACAGCAGCAAGATTGTCATATCGGCAGCCGACGCATACGATTCATTATTGTATATGCGTATATACGACCACTCTAAGGAATAATAAAACTCTTACATTAAAAATTGCCTAACTAGAGACAATGCCCGATAACGCATCTGACTCTGTAGTGTTCTTGGAAAAACTTAGCTTCACTTTGACCCTAAGCCAATGATTTTGCCTGTAAACAATAACGGGCTTCAAATTAATGAAACGTATTTACCATGGTGCGGCATGTGGCATAAGCCTTGCATAATGGAACGATTATGATGCCATGAAACTTTTTTCTATTGAAATTCGATATCTTCATCGTTGAAAATGTTAAGAGGTGTGTTCCATTAATATGTTGGTCCCGGGTAGCACTCATTAACTGCCCGCTGTTGTCTCCTGTTGGGCACGTGTGATTTTAACCAAGTAGCAAGTGGCACTGGATATCAGTTTATATTTGATGAAGTGAGAATCACACGACTATATAGCAAGCACTCGATCCGCCAGTGATAGGAATTTAAAGCAATCTAACCACGGACAATGGGCTATTTAATCCGCTGACCTTTGTTAATCATTTATCTTCTGACTTAATGCACATCGACACCAAGTTTGCAAAGGTCGTCCAAACAGGTGCTAAATTCCCTTTTGCGACCGTTACTTGTTCCAGCCGCGCCCAGAATATCAGCAACAAACCATTGGCCCGTGCACCAGCTCTGGTAAATATCATTTCAACATAGCGGTATGGCATTGGATGTTTTCAGGGCGTTGCCGATACTTAGTTGCAAATTAATGTACCACAGCAGCTGCTCAGTGCTGAAAGCATTATATACATGGCTGTATGAGTATGTACATCAATAGCGATATAAATGAGTGATATATGATTCTAAATTGATGGTTATTATTGTGAACGTAGAGTATGCATCGTTTTTTTCTGAAAAGTGGCATTGTCGCTAGGGGGTAAGCTAATAATATTGCAAAGGTTTGGACTATCACGTCGACTGGATTCAACAAGGAACGGGAAGGAATTGAAGATGTTTAATGGCAACAAGTGGGGTAGGTGAACGGATTGGTATGAAACAGCTTGAAGATCGTTCTTCTGTTTATTGCTTGTTAGTGATATACCACTTTTTCCGCAAATCTTTATTCAACGCGCACAAACATATATAACCGACCAGTAACGATCTGATACGCTCACACGCACACACACGTCAGCGCACACAAACACGCACAAACACGCTAGTAACTGCACTTGTGTTGCGGAATCCATATCGAAAACTATCACATTGACGGCCCGTTTATTCATCGTTCGTTTGGATGTATTCCATCAATTCAGGCACCATGCCCTGCATGACCTTTGTATCCACAACGGCCCACATTCGAAGAAATAACAACAACAGCAATTTATTAATGTATATTGTCACAGTATCCATGAAGTCCATCGCTTTGTATAAACAGAAATTATATTGATGAAGAGAATAATGACCGAATTAAGTCTCCTACAGTTATGATTCCTAACTAAGTCACCATTGCGAAGCAATACAGTAATTCTCTTTGGCTCTACATACGACTTAGAGGCAATCCCAAAACTCTCTTGCCGTCTATAAACCATTTTTTATCCCGACCCTTACTTTACAATGTTCCCTGTGGCTTACTAAATGATCACCCTAATCTCACATCTTTAATCTTAATCATACCATCCTGCGGTGTAACGCCTTTACATATTTGCTTCACCCTGGCACTTATTGGTATACAAATTAATATTCTATACACACACGACTGCATTGTGCCCAAATACACGCAGCGCAAGGTTCTATGTGTTTATCACCTAAAAGGGTATACTCAGGGTTCGCAATGAAACCAGGTGGTTCTTATAATAGAAGAGTGCCAAATCTTCAGTTGCTATTAATTTTGCGGTTCGTTAAGTCGCTCGAGCTAGTTTGGCTTAATATACACGAGCAGCTAAACATTTGCTTACGTGAAGATGGTTAATTCCCTGTAGTAAAAACTAACCAGAACCACGAATTGCACAACTTGTAGCAAATATATCTTCGTTTATTTGCTACAGTAGGCAGTGATTGTGATACAAGGTTATCACAAATATTGGCAAGCAATCCGTATAATTGTTATGTTTGATGAGTTAACTTTGCAGGTGACGGTAAGACATGGTAGGTGAGAGTAAATCAATGAGCCGTTGATGTTGGTTTTTACTAGCACTGATTTTGCTTCACTCCCGATTCTGTCAGTATCTACATTTAATGATAATAGCCATTTTAAAAACTCTATACCTCATTACATTTTTTTTTCCGTCCAAGGATGGAAGATAGAAACAATTTGCAGCGATCGCAAGGACACCAAGTGTCGATTACTGTACCATTTCAGTTTAACAATTGCTGTAAAGTTTGTATTATTAGACAGAATTTTTTTCATAATAGATTTGCAGTATGTTTAAGCCGTAATCTACAGACACAAAACCATAAGACCCTCTGAAATGTGTTGGTACAATTCAAAACACATTTAGCCCTGGCATAGGGTAAATTGCTTGCAGCTACTTCCATCGTTTCATGAGAGTTATGGTCGCCGTCATCTGGTTATTAATTCATAAAACATAATCTGCAGGGCCTGACATCGATTGGTAGGGTGTGATAAACCCCTTAATAATATTCTTATGCATATTAGTTTAATTAAATATACCTTAATGGCGCAGTAGAATACCTTTGAACTGAGCTTACATACTCAAGTTAGCGTGAAAGACACCATGAAATATTTGCAGATGCATTTTTCGGCGATTTGGTGAAATTTTTACTTTGCTTAAATCTTTTTTGTGTTGCTAAAATGAGACGTTAACCATCCGCTTATGTTATTAGGAACCCCAAGTCATCGTTGGTTAATCGATAAAGACGCATGTAAATAGCCTCCGAAATTTTTGTCCTTAAAATATTCAACCGAATAGCGATCTGGACTAGTAACTACGCATGCACAACTAAGAATTCACGTCCAGTCAAAAATAAGAAATGGAACCTTACAAAGGTCATAAGCACAGCTCATCATTACTAAACGTATTCAGAAATCGGTTTATCAATTGTTTTCTCAAAACAAGATTTGGATGATTTGTGATGAAATGCACACTTAACTCCAAGCCATGAACATTTCGTGATCATATTGAAATGAATTCCGGTCATTCATACATCTAATTTTCATAGATGGAATGGTTATATTACTTCTCAGAGGGATTGACACATTGACTTGAATTGCATCTCAAACATATGTAGCAGAACCGTGCTATTTATGTAAACAACCTGCTTTTTTAAGAGGACGTAAATGCTTCAGAGCAACTTGAAAAGAGTCATCAGTTTGTGCCGGACGGATCAGAGCGGGTAGAATCGTGTTTTATGGCTCTGTTGGAGGGCAGTGACTAATGATGTTGCAGCCGGATTGTTACACCGCCCTATGACGCAACAGGTTGATGAATGTAGCGGTATTTATCTTTGCTGTTGTTGGGGTGAACGACCGAGGCCAATCATCATATATAGATGCGCTGATAGTAGCATAAAACCAAACGGATACATTTTAATGACCGAAATTTTTCCTCAAATTTAATGAGCCAGCGAACCGTGGAGCAATGGAATCATATATTTGTTTTGCAAAACATGTTAAGATTGCTCTTAATACCGTGCTGTGCTATTCACACAATTTGGATCGAAAATTTATTTTCCATACACTACTTTCGATTACTCTGTCCTACATACAATTGTGATGCGAATGATAATCAAACATTTTTGTCCATTCATGCGTAAATTTGGGTTACCTCTTGACATTCGATAAAGATAAAACTCAATTGCTCATTATTGAGATTCTTGGAGACAAACACGTCACCTAACGCAACCGCGCCACTAACCATTGAGTAACCGTAATTGTTATTGAGATTTGATCGCGTGAGCATATCGACAAAGTACACATTTGTATTTCCAGTGGCTGGTCACGATAACGAGGATCATTCCTGCATTAACTTCACTTCATCGGTTCGGCTTCCATTTTTATTAATTCTAAAATAGAGCCGGCATACCGTGCGGCGTTCTATATCGCCAGCGTATTAAGAGTTGCGGGAAATTTGTTTGCAAGTTTAATCAGATTGACTTTGGCCCCAGGCTATAGATAATGACGTAACAAACATATATATCAACACTTTATGCAACAAATGGACTGCTTGTTATGTTATTATGTAACAGCTTTGGTACAATATATTGTATTATTTCGTGGCTATCGAGTTGGCAGGTTAAGAGATTATGATCCTCAATTGATTTATCCCTGTGAATCACTGGGTATCAAACTAGCTCTGTATGCCACTACGGTTTATGTGCTATGGTAACAAATGATCTTAATAAAGCTAATTTACCCTCATCAAGCCGAAAGTCTCTGTAATAGATACTTACTTTAATACCACTGTATTGGTTCAACCATCATTCCCGGTATCTAATCAGCAAATAAATCGATTATAAGACGCGAATTAACCCTCCGATATCGTCAACCATAATGTGTCCGAATTCGTCTTGAAACTGACAGAAGATTAATCTGTTTGGTGCAAATAACGATAGAGGATGTCAGTTCGACCTGTACGGAGGACGATAACAGGTAATGCGACTGTTTCTATGAGATGCAAACTGCTGGAATAACTAAATGAAAGTCAAATGTAATGACTTATCGGCTAACGAGTTCTTTCAAAGTTTTCGTCTCGTTCCGGTGTACCTATGGGAACCGTTAATCAATGATATTAAGTTGAATAGGACACCTTTGCATGACACGAACTTAACAGAAATAAGTTGACGATAATCTTTGGCCGACACATGTAATGCTTATAAAATTGGTGTAGGTCATCTCCATGGAGTCTAAATTGCCTAGTGCTATCGTCACCACGTGATCAGAATATCAACACCAAGCCATTGGCCGATGGATCAGCGATATTCGTAAAACGCAGGTAACATGGCTGCGTTGCATTGAGAACATTAGTTTAAGGAAGATAAAACACCGCTATAAAGGCATTAGATTAAGCCAACATGTATTCAACGTAAAACGCCTCGGACAAGCGTAAAGGTGCAACGATCTATTGTAGAAACAGACACGTGAATGCACACTCAAGCGAATATATAAACAGACATTGCAAGGTTGATCAGAGCATAGTACCTAAAGTTTTTGTAGTGGATGACTCCCTAAGCTTTGGATGTTTTTATTCAAGCGGTTGTTCATCACGCCCGAGCTTTATTCCATTTGGGCTGCTAATTCATATGTTCTATAAATGCAAGGGCGATTAATTTCCTGTTAAGTCCTGTGAAGCCTGCCTCAAATCGCTTGTCGCTTTGCAAGAAACAATAATACCACTATTTATTGGGAACAATAGTCAAACATTACAACAATAAATTATCCCATATATTGACCATAAATCCCTCTTATTATCATTTAAGAAGCACATTCTGTATTCGATGTTTAATCGTGGTAAGTTATTGTGAATGCTTTTTGTGAAACCTTTTTTGCGCGTTTTATTCTTATTTTGACATTAATTCCATATCATTTTTCCCTTTAAGCTTCCCTCCATGTACCTAGGTAAGTAAGCGATATGCATGAAGAAATGGCTACACAATATAAAATTCACATGGCTTTGTTTGTGTTGTTAGGGTGTTAGATGCGCCTCACAATTAATGTCTGAAAAGATACCTTTCTATGAAGAATGGCAATGGAAAGGTCCAGCCAAGCTTGAATGCCGTGCTGTCATCCATAGTACTGAAAACGATGCCTCGAATCACAATTTCGTAAGGGATCGGTAATTGTTTTGATTGTGGGAGCTGCACAGCCTCCCCCCACCCCTGTTGATCAGCAAGTCCATTGTGTTCGATACCGTTGATATTTCCGCAGTTACACCAATGATCGGTTCCGTGCATCTCCCTTCTAAAGCCGTAACGATCAATTTAGAGTGGTCGATCATCAAAAACTGCAATAATGGGATACATTTGAAAATGCTGTGTCTCGTATGGAGGTGTGATTGATACATTTTGCCTGAAACGCAACTAACATAACTAGTGGTTCAAGCTAAAAAAAAAATTACGATTATCATGACATTGTACAAAATATTGTGAACAGGCGTTGCGTACAAGGTTGGTGGCATGTTCAATTACGCCAGCTACAGAAATCAGAAACCATCTTTCAGTCAGCATTCTCCCGGACAGCTGTTGATACAATTCATAACACATATAGCTGTGGCGTGGGGTACGTTACTGACACGTGCTGTCAGCGATTCGTTGTGAGTGATGGTTTTATGCAGCTGTGTTTGAACTCGTTATACATGTTTTGTTGTGTTCTGACTGCGGTTGGTATAGCAGACCCCGTACTGTTCAGAACAGCATTGATACAATACGTTTTCTTGGCGCAGTATAAAACAGGCTCAAGGTGATTTATATGTCCGTAACCTCAATTATCCTATTTGTAACAAGCGTTTAATCAAAAGTTGCAACCTACCATACAATGGAATGTGTTAAGCACGCGACACATATGAGGTTTTGATAACCAACACATGCATCTTGTGTCGTTGCTCTGGTGCTGTGGATAAGTATCTATTCTAGCATAAAACCACCACGGTATAAAGCTTTTTCATCAGTTGATAATTGCTTTGTCAAATATACCAACCGAAATGATCCCGGCTTGCAGAACATCACTTGAAGCGCGACGATGGTTTTATATTTTTCGCGCATCGATAAGGGCGATGCATTACACTCTTGGTATAGTATCATGAGAAAGCCAAGTTAATCAGAAGTGTTTCCCTCATGTTTCGTTTGATATCTTATAGCCAGATGTAAAAACTCTACAGCGATTTCAAGCCTCACGGGTCTTTGCCTTTTGGAGCAATTAGTGTAGAAATAGGACCAGTTAATTATCATGTATTTTATTGTCTACCAGGTTGTAGTAGCAATAAATGTAGCAATATTTATCGTCCCGGCAGTGTAGATATGTATTTGCGCTTTGACTTCATAACCCCACGATAGACACAGCAGCAGTCTTTTCGGATCAAAGCTCACGGACAGAACCAATGTATTCATAATTGCCTGTAGCTATCCTTTCTTAGTTATCCTGTAGCTAGTCTTTTACAGCCAGAGTGGTCCAATCAAAGTGTCGTAAGTTCATATTAAAACTGCTTTATTACTATGTGAGAACGCAATCGCATATGTAAGCTTTCAATGTCAAATTCAATCTGAGTAATGCTATCAATATCTTGCTTCGTATTGTTAATAGTTTAACAGGGATTCCAGTCGATCAGCTGCTTCGTTTGGGAATACCTCTCGCTGAAGTCACAGTTTTCAGCAAACGTTGCAACACAGCTAATCCAACAAGAGATCATGCAGACATTCATATACGATTATATATATATATATATATATATATATATATATATATATATATATATATATATATATATATATATATATATATATATATAGATATATATATATATATATATATATATATATATGCATACATTTATATATATATATGCATATATATATATGTGTACATATATATATACATATATATATATGCATACATATATATATATATATGCATACATATATATATATATATATATATATATATATGCATATATATATATGCATATATGTACGTATATATATATATATACAAATATATATGTATATATATATGTATATATATATATATATATATATATATATATATATATATATATCTATATATATATATATATATATATATATATATATATATATATATATATATATATGTATTGACGATTACAACTGTTCGTACACTCCAACCATTCATGGACAAAATTTTACATTTGTGTTGTCAATATTTATTAATTATACTTTCGAAATAACTTAATTGATATAATTGAAATGTTTAATGCAAATAATAATCTGTATGTCACTTTTTATTCCTGGTATATACATTTGGTCCTCTAAAGATCGTCCATGAATTGTTAAGATAATATTTCAGACGTGCGGATCCATTTTTCCGTGTCCATGTATATTTGCGGTAATTTGCGGAATACCTATAGTTCTAAATAAATTTCAGCTGATGATTTTGTCTATCTTGAGTCCACATTTAGGCCAATTATTTATCAATATCTTGCCTTATGGATCATTTCATTTCGTAACTATTATTTCATGTGCCATTTATCTTAATGCGCGTGGTTGCTTCGCACAGAGAACAACTTTATTTTGTCTGATTATCCATCTGTATCATCATTGAGTTAGATCGCAAAACGTGCATAATGATCACATCTAATATGAATAATATTTTTCTAATGCATAATGACAAAACATGATTTATTAATTTCGGTATTTTGTCAATATTTGCAAATATATATGGGTGATAAAGGTTGGATTTTTATGTATAAATTAGAATGTATACCATTCGGGTTATATATAAATACATATAATGTTGAAAAATTATCATGCAAGTGTGACTCATGAGCATCACTTGCTGTGCGATTTGGATGCAAGTTTATCAAATAAGTTGAGTGCTATTTTCTAATCATTTGAATTTAATTTTGCCTTTGACAACACGACCTTTATCCAAAAATGTTCCAGCATATAGTGTTTAAAAAACTAGTATTTGCACTTAAGCCCAACTGGGCCCTCTCCATATCGGACCTAATTGCATTGAACATAATGGTATTTGACCCGTTTGGTTAAATTACCGGCTGCTCCATGACTGCAATGCATACTAATTCGAAATGGAACAATTGTCAAAAGCTGATCACAGACTATTTATATACACAGCGCAGTGGGAAAGGACATATCCGTCATGCAGTATGTCTGCTTTGCTGGCGATGATAGCCCGAAATATAAAGAAAGAAGTAAATCACTTGGGTATCTTTATCAAGTCAAGATTTGTCTTACAAATAAACACAAGCAGTCCGATAGTCTCACAATTCTTGCAAATTTATCAATTGCAAGTATTGTAAGGAAAACCTTGCTGTATTTTCCTAGCAAAAACAGGTAGAGAAGTTAAATAATTGATCCACTTGATGCAATTGCGACTAAGACTGCAGTTTATCTTGTGTTCGTGGCATCAAGCAACAATAGATGCGCAATATACCTATATTACATAGGAAACAAGTTATTGTTAACGTACATATATGGGGTAGTCAAAAATAATGAAATAATCCTGTCCAGTTGGGGTCGAGTATAAAAACCGATGACGTTTGAGTGACAATCTATTCATGGATACTTCGACGCAATGTATTATGTCATGTAGAAGGACAGCTGAAATCTCCATCTGCATTGATTAACAAGCATGCGCCTATATCTTTCCCAAAATAAGCTGTTTTGGTAAAAGCATTTATGATTTTTAACCCCTCCCCTAATATAACAATATTGATGAGAGGTTAACTCTATCATCGTCATTCGCACTTGGACAAGTTTTGAACATCTTTCATCAATTGCTACTGCGAGTATATTTGCAATGGAAATATGAATTTTCAAATGAAATTAAAAACTATATATATATATATTTCACATATATAAATATATATATATATATACATACATATATATGCATATATATATATATATATATATATATATATATATATATATATATATATATATATGCATACAAATATATATATGTACAAAAACGTATATGTAAATACATGTATATATATATGTATATATTAACAATATATATGTTAATATATTTATATGTTCATATACATTTATCTATATATATATTTATAATTGTTATTTTGTCTGGTCTGTGTCAGCTTTGTTGCGATTATCAGAGCAACGCGAGTTCACAACTAAAAGAAAATCTATGCCAAGAAAATGAACTATGCACGATCGTTTTCAATGATCTCCCCATAACTATGACTGCGCTAGTTTAGTAGCCTCGGTATCATTCTACAGGTGTATGACAATTCAAATGATCCTATAACCTTGCCCTCTGCAGCTGATCATGTACGATAAAACGGGTAGCTTGTCGTATACACCGATGGACATCTTTAACTTCCAGCCAGAATAACCTGTGCCAAATTACTTTTGTTTCATTGTTAAATCAGATATCATGTAAGAATCATATGTGGGTCATACCACAGCGGACCAATGTAGCAGCGACTTCAAAATTCGAGTTATTTACAGGTGTGAAGTGCGGCGTGAGTTTATAATATCGCGTTTATTGCTATATGGAGGACAAAACAACGTGCAACACTGTATCTGCTGATACTACAGGGCTCAGTTTCAAGAGATCTTCGATAACCTCGGTTAAATACCTCGTACACCATTGATCTGGTTGTTATCACGGCTTATGGTCTTGCATGCAATAACTTCATTGGTTAGAATTTAGATAAATTTCTCATATTTCCGAAGAACTTGGTCTATCTTCTTTATATAATGTATGGCACCATCAATACACAAATGATAGATAAGCTATTTATAACACGGGATTCCCAATCTACACCGCTCCTCAGGATATGTTTACCTGACTAAATCCGGTGCCGAGTTGTACATTGATATTTGATTAACAGCTGGTTTGCAAAAGTTCAGTGATAATAGTTAGTGTCTTTAGCCATAAAGCGAACGTGTTTTTGTGTAAACGAAGAAATGTCTACTGATTTAATCTGCAGGACAAATTAATTGTGTGTATATTTTGCAATTAAGAGTAGCCTCACAATATGTTGTTCTCATCTAAGCAAGTAGTCGGTTTCCCCGCATGCTAATTAATAGGTGTGGTATTAAATACGTCAGAAGACGTCAGTATTGATGAATGGCTGTATATTTGCAGCGAATAGAAAAAATGCATGACATCTTCGAGAGCACCGCTGCTTTTGTGAACGCGTTCGAGGCTCATGTAATTGCCATACGTACTAGATAGCACCAATGTGGTATATTTGTAGACTTAACATCACTAGTCAGATGCCACAGGCAATCGATTAGTTTCCTATTGCGCCAACTGTAAGTAGGGTGTGCAATATTATGACGGGATGATTCATCGGTGATGAATATCGTAAGGTGAGGCAAGAATAGCACCTGGTGAGTGCTAGCCAATAAGCCTAGCAGAACCACGATTGCTCGGATTTTCGTCGCAATTCATGCCTGTCGTTAACGCAATTAAAGGTCCTGTTGTCAGGGTCCACATCATGCATTATCACTTTATCATTCAGAGTCTCAATCATTGGTACAAAAATTCTCGACAATCAGACCAGTAACAATTTAAATTAGGAATAAGAACATGATAATTCACTGTTATTGTACTAGGTCCATCACAAAACAGTGAGGCTTAACATACTTCTTGTGCTATGTAAAGTATAGTCCAATTCTGTGAGCACGGTTATTCACACATTCGACAGAAAAGGCTCATTTATTCGACATCAAAATATTTTTGATATATAGTTAGGAACCGTATTCATTTTCATGCATCTTTGATGTGTTTCTTTAGACGCCATTAAAGCGTTAGTACAAGGCGATACGAGCTAGCGATTATTTGTTTGCTAATTCTAGCAGCACAAATTTTTGGAGTGCATTGACTATTGATGTTGCAAGGAAGAGCATAAGCAGCGAGACTTCCATATCGTCCGCCGACGATACCGATTTTGACCGAAACTTCATTCTCTAACTAGTTATTCAAGGCGGTTTTTGCCAAACAAAACTTATTCAACTGATCGAGCATCTGTAGCTAGAAACCTATCAGAACCTTGCAGCAGTGCTTTGCTGAACCCTGTGAAGCGCAAATATTACTACAGCACGAGTATGTGCGGCGTTTTCTCCTGATACAGATGATTGGCATGAAAAAAATTACCACTCAATTCTGCTCATGTGAACCGTTGGAGCAAAGCAAACTTTGTCGTACTTGTCATAATCATACGACTATAAATGCTAGCAAGTCAAAACATCATTTCGCATGATGGTATTGTTTACGATTTCACGCGTGAGCTGTGCCCTGTAATTAGCTTGAAATGTTTTCAGAGGCTGCAATCACCCATACCTAATATCCTAACGTGGTGTATCGGAAATGCAAACAAATGGACGGCGAATGATAATCAAAATTCAATTTCTTTTCGGTACTGTTATATTAGTTTCGAGATTCTTGTGTGTATAACAACAGGCCGTACCACTTTCAGCAACAAAAAATGTCTCGTTGACCCACTGTGACTCACCATGTAAACATTGCTTTACAGGAAAAAGCCATTAACCAGGCAAATATTCAAAGACAAACTGTTACGTGGAAAGCGCCCCCGACATATTATTATCTCTTAAGGCTGCAGTTAATACACATGAATATATATATATATATATATATATAGAGATATATATATATATAGATATATATATATATAGATATATAGAGAGATATAGAGATAGATATATATATTAGAGATAAAGATCTATATAGAGATATATATATAGAGATATATATATATCTATATATATATATATATCTATATATAAATATATATATATGTAAATATAGATATAAACATGTGATATATGTCTATAGAAATTCCCTATCTAGATATACATATAAACATATATATAGATAAATATATATATATATACGCATAGATGTCTATATTTATTTATATAAATATGAATATATATAGATTTATATATACATCTCTCTATCTATATATATGTATATATACATATACATATAATTATAGATATGTATATATATATCTATTTATATGCACATATGAATATATATATATATAGAGATATCTATAGATATATAGATATAGAATCTAGATTTATATATGTATATTTACACATATATTTATATATATAAATTTTTTCTATATACGTAGATATATAAATATATATATATCTCTTAAGGCTGCAGTTAAGACACATGAAGATATATATATATATATATATAGATATATATACATAGAGATATATATAGATATATATCTATAGATATAGAGATAGAGATATTAGATATAGAGATATTTATATATCGATAGAGATAAATAGAGAGAGGGTAAATATATATATATATACAGGGTATAGATGTAGATATATAAGAGATAATATAAATATATATATACATATATACATATATATATAAAATATATATATATACGCATATATGTATATATTATTTATATAAATATGAATATATATATAGATAGGGATATACATATCTATCTCTATATATAGTATATATATATACATATATATGTATATATAGATATATAGACATTTATAGGCACATATGAATATACATCTATATATCTATATAGATATATAGGATATGATAGAGAGAGATAGAGAGAGGAGGGAGAGAGACGGAGAGAGAGAAAAGATAGATATAGATACGTAGATATATATATAGAGATAGATATATAGGGATCTATATCTCTCTATATATCTATAGAGATCTATATGATATATATAGAGATTTATTTAGATAAATCGAGAGAGATAGATTTATAAATATGTATATATATATAGAGAGAGGGAGAAGATATAGGGGATATATATATATAGAGATAGAGGGATATACATATATCTTACATATATATATATATATATAATAGAGATATATATATATATATACATATATATATATATATTATATATATATATATATATATATAATATATATATTATATATATATATATGCATATTATATTTATATATATATGTATAATATATATATATATATACACACATTTGTGTAAGGATACATGTGGCGCATTTGAGGGTAGATATTTCATTTCCACTGCCCAAGCCGCCACTAGCGCTTGTTGACCAACCACCACATAACTAGATAGCCAATCACGGTGTGACCTGGGCTTGGTGAGGATTAATACACATTCGCTAGAATCTTACATTTTACAGTTATTTCTTTAGGAGATTATATAAGGATGGGAGTAGCACTCAAAGCTATCATCAAAGTCATGAAAGATTCAAATCTCTTAATAGTACCACTCAGGTTGTCACACTTGTGGGCCGAAAAGCTAAGCAGTTAATTACAATGCCACAAGGGCCAACCGGCGTCTTCAATCATGCTGTTAACGGTGTTCAACAATTATAAGCAGGTTGGAACGGGTCACAGGCAGTGGGTATTTATTGCCAAGCTTTTCGTTTAATCAAATTAGGCTTATTTCTTGACAACGCGCTAATGGACTTACCCGGGTAGAAATAATTTCACTTGGTCTATGCGCCGGTCTTTTGTAAAGATGTAGGGGCCAGCAGAATAATATTACTGACCAGAGCGTTTTTAAGCATGATATTCGGATGTCTGACTGCAATGTTGGCATCAAGAGGTAAATGATTTAAGCTTTTGTGATCATGTCAACAGGTTGTGCCATGAGTTCAATTTCTCTTTTAAGCATGTCGATTTTTGTGTAACCTATTTATCGTTAAACAACGGTGTCGCGTTAATTTTTCTTTCATATTAGTTCCGTGTCTGAAAATCGACTCATAAAGGTGATGTTGCATAAAAAAGGCTGATGTTTCTGTTCGCTTCGTCCTGGAGGAGAGGGAGGAACAAATTTGCATTCGCTGTTGTCCATTGACTAACTCGGCGGAACACTGTCACTGTATGTTAATTCCACCATCTCATAAGCTTGCACAGTCCTGCCCAAGAGTGTATCTACCTTACGCATACCTTACTCGTCAACCGCTACAGCTCCAATCGCAAATGGATTGTTCCAAAATACCCTAATTTTCCGGCCCAATATACTTAGGCGGTTTACATATCCTAGAAGTAGTAACAACATAATAATATAACTGTTGCAAAATGACCTAAAGTCCCCAGCCCAATTAACTGAGGAGATTGTGCACTTTTTAATTCCATTACAAAATGACCTAAAGTACCACGGCGACTCAAAATAACTGAGGAGATTTTTTCAATTATACTGTTTTGAATTGAAAACGAAAGGCCGAGTACCGAATCCCAGTTGTTATTAGCATGTGGCGGCTAGGCACAAATACACGCATGGCAAATTTTTCCAATGCTCAAAACCATCTGATAAAAAGCACAAGCATGAACAAAACACACCGTTGCGTTTCTTTGACGTCGATTGTTGACTGTCCAAGAAACATGCAGCTATGGCAAAACGCAGTTGAGGTTCGTTGAGTGGTTTCAGGGTTTGTAATACACAGACCGTAATAAATTCGGTTTTTTCATTAATTCGCTTTATGTGGCATTCTTTAGATAGCTCCAGCTGTGTCTTATATTTGCGTTTGGGCTCCTGTAGACCTTACGGAAAGTTGTTTTTAGATAAACAATCCATCTACAAATACCTATTGCCCCTTGTGCCGGACAAAATCTCTACTTCGGCTCATTGACTCTACTGACATTATACAACTATATATTGATTGGTTAAGTTGTACGCATGGTGAAATTGGAAGATTCGTTTCAAAATGTAATCAAACGACCAGCATTACTTTAAAATATCATGAAAAGTTTGCATGACCATAAATATGCCATTTGGAAGCGACTTTCATTCCCTAAGCTAATTATGTGGGACATCATGCGTCAGAATGTATTTACCTCATCAATGCCGACAAAAACGCACAGAATGAATGGGAGCAGATGTACAAATATAATAATCAATGGAGTTCTGAAAATGCCAAATATCGATGAAAAGAGAATAGATCATTCCTTTTTTTTATTGTCTGCTGCATGGATGTCTGATGCGATGTGCCAGGGTTCGATACAATTGTATCGGTATAATAACGCAATTTTCACGATTGGTTGTAATAGTGGCTTTTCGGCGCTGTGCTGCAAACACGCGCTGAACCGATCATTCAATAAAAATAACTCAGGTTGCAGAATGAGTCACATTTGAACAACCTGACTAAGCGAAAGGAGAATTGTTAAATATTTAACATTTCTTGTTAAATTCTAAGTAATTTGCATCGCGTCAGATTATCCAGTGAGCATCAAATATACCTCTTAAAAAGGATGTCACAAATTTTGCAGCATGGAGATGACCTAATTGGGTACCACCTTTAACGGTAAACTAGCTCTACATTTTAATTACCATTTGCTGACTGATTAATGAGAAACAATCCTCCTCGTGGCAGCAAACGAGATAGTGGGGTCATAGAAGGCATGAAGGCGGATAGAAGAAAAACGACATTTGCCATAATGGGTCCTTTATCTAGATCACCGTTTCGACGCAGATAATGCTTTGTGCTACCGAATGTCATTTCCAAAATATACATCCATGCATGATGAACGAATAAATTGTTGCTAAGAGTATGGCTTAGTAACATGAGACCTACAGGTGCTTACGGGCCCCGTATGCCCCGTAGGAAGCCGGTAAGAAATCTTTCCCTGTACGAAGATATGCTCGCATGCTTTACAGGTGGTGTGTGGGCGTTTTACGAAGTCCTAAGGGTTATTCGGCCACTGGGCGACATGAGCCATACATTCACTATTTAGGCCCTTAGAGAACCCGTAAGAAATCGCCACGGGACCCGCAAGACAGCAAACAGGCTTTCTAAGGACTTGAACCGGTGAGGATCCCATGTCTGAAAGTAGTACATGTTCATTTTTGGGAAACGGACGCTTGGGAACCAGTACAGGGCCAAAGATCTTCACAAAACCATACGAGCCCGCATGGTTTTGGCCCTTACGGGGCTTGTAGACAGCCCATACACAGCTAGTGAGTCTCATGTGACCTAGGCATTAGCCTAAACCAATATCTGCCCTTACAAATGAATGAATACAAAACGTTGCGTTTACATGAATCTAAGTGTTACAGTTGCAATATTATTTTCCATACTATTGATCGTAATATCTAGTAAGACTCAGGAAGCACACTTAAGGCAACAACATATGGAGCCGAACTTACACTTCTTAAAGTGTTGCTGTAATTGGAAAGATATTGAAATTGGTGTTACAAGAACAATATATACGTGACTGAGGCATGCATGCGTAGTATATCAATGAAGATATCACTACGCCGCATTGCCATATCATTCCTTGCATGTCGTGTGCCGAACAGGGGGTAGTCCTTTTTCCTGTTGTGGAAATCTGCAGAGCTGGTACCATTAAGGGAGCTTCATGGATGCCCATATCTTTCTGGCACGGTTTATACTAAACGCCGCAATAAACTTTACTTATATATGGCTCGTTACCGTGCATAGATTACTTAATACCTACCTTGCACTGGTATATGACGATCACTATGCATTCACATGATAATGTTTATCTATATCATCCAATTTTCCTCTCGCTATCAGGGGTAAATATATTTCACTTGTCTATATTCGTAAAAAGCCAAATACCCCGCTTATCCTATGTGAATAAGGGATTTCGTTTTATCTCTTTTTGGCTGAGTATATAACGCCGATAAGAACAACAGCTCGAAAATAGCTGCTTTTGATTGTACTACAGATAAAACATATCCCTGTTTTATCTCTGATCCCCCATTCCCCCGGTCAATACGGACAAGTCACACAGAGCTCATTAAAATTGCATTCTGCTAATCAGTCAATAATTTAGGTTCCAGATAAACCCTAGAACAGGCTAACAGTAGAACTACTTGTTGCATGAACAGCAAAATCCGAGAAAATTTAGTCTATGGCATGGGCAAACTTTCTCGGGTTTTGCATTACATGTTACTAATAGTGAAGCAACAAATGTAAATCGCTGATTTGTATTCTCAACTGTTTTAAGCTTAGACAGGTGAGATATAAGAGCGGAATATCACCTGTGTTAATCTACTTTATTCGCATATCATAATGATTATTTAGTTTGATTATTGCAATATATACATAATCATTGCCTGGTAAATGTATTGGGTGCATAGTGGAGATGTAGGTCTAGCATGATGTGATCTACATTATACAAACATCGTTGCGCCACGACAGGTG
Organism: Urechis unicinctus; assembly: GCA_034190875.2. NCBI lineage: Eukaryota > Metazoa > Annelida > Polychaeta > Xenopneusta > Urechidae > Urechis > Urechis unicinctus. The sequence goes on along the minus strand of CM067351.1, from coordinate 48,163,238 downwards.
ATTGCGGCATTGTATTTGGGCATATATAGGTGTCCTCGATGCGACATTTAATAAGCACATAGTAATAAATTTCATAATTAACTATTACAGTTAAAATTCTGGCAATTGACGTCAAATATGTTACATGCAATATGCGGTATATTAACAAGTTGATGGGGCCATTAAACATGATCTTCGTATCAATGCTAAGGTAGATAAATTATCATTGATGCGAGAAACAAATGAATGTCAATGAATCAGCACTAATTATTGTTGCCAGCACTTATTATTGCAATGCTTCACGGTGTCGTGTGAGGCAAAAATGTGGCTCTGTTTTATTCCTAAAGTTTTATCCAACAGTCTACACTCACGTCGAATGATTTGCAAGACCCTCGCATAAGGCAACTTTCATTGCGCCAAGGGGCTCATATATTCTTTTTTAATGCGACATCATCGTCGATGCACATGGATAAGAGTGTCTCTTAGTTAAGCACCTAACGTCATCCATTGATATACGGGCCCGAGATAGCACTTCCTTGTTTTTCAGAGCCGAAGTACGGTTTTACATTTCCACAATTACATCTTTTTTTCAACTTTTTCGTACGATTCTACCTTTCTACCATTCCACCACTCTTTCTAGTTTTCCGAAGCCGAAGTCCGGCTCTACCTTTCCACCATTTGATTAGAGATGGGTAAATTATGCAAAGCTTCCATTAAGAACACTTTTATCGTTCTCAGCATTCAATATTTGGTGGCTTTGTAATTACTTTGTCCTGCCTCTATATGACTGAATCATTTATGGCTACCAAGTCACAATAACAGCAATATTTGTTGTGGTCCCAAGTTAGGCATATGTACCATTTTGAGGGAGGTTGGATGCATCAATCGGCAGGACAGCTTGAGATAATACGACCATATGCCTGCTTAATCATATATCGCCAATACATATGCAACCCGAAGCTATTCGGTAAGCCTCTGCCAAATAAAGCTTACAGCAAGGTGTGTCCCGCCATTTGAGCCGCCAGTACTCTGACCATGTAGGGTCGTACGCACATATGTCAAACTTATCAATCTATTGCGCAGTAGCATATAGACCGTCTCTAGATAGTTATTTTCAATTGCAGATTGATGTTTCCAATCTCGCTGCCAAGATGTACCCGCCCGGGTAGGACTTTATAGCCAACCGAGGCTCTGCTTGTTGATTCTAATCCAAGTAGCAGGTGACACCGGATATAAATTCATATCTGCTTTGGTTAAAATCTCACGACTTCCTAACTAACACTTGGTTCGGCAATAACGGACGTGGAGTATATTTAATCGTTACACAGCATTGAATTTCTTGAGACGGTTGTCAATACTCCGTTGTAAAGTGATAGACTACAGCAGCTGCTCATGGCTTAATACGTTATTAATGGCTGTATGAGTTTGTACATCAGTAGGGATAAATAGGATTGATAGAAGATTCAAAACTGTTGGTGATCACGTAATGCGTCCATAAAAAACATTTACTTGAAAGATACATACATACATACATACATACATACATACATACACATACATACATACATACATACATACATACATACATACATACATACAGACACATACATACATACTACATACATACATACATACATACATACATACAACACACACACACACACACACACACATACATACATACATACATACATACATACAGACATACATACATACATACATACATACATACATACATACATACAGACAGACATACATACATACATACATACATACACAGGAAAGACATACATACATACACACACACACACACACACACACACATACATACATACATACATACATACATACATACATACATACATACATACATACATACATACATACATACATACATACATACATACATACATACATACATATACATACATACATACATACATACATACAGACAGACAGACATACATACATACATACATACATACAGACATACATACATACATACATACAGAGATACATACATACATACATACATACATACATACATACATACATACATACATACATACATACATACATACATACATACATACATACATACATACATACATACATACATACATACATACATACATACATACATACATACATACATACATACATACATACATACATACATACATACATACATACATACATACATACATACATACCCACACGCGCGCACACACACACTTTAACACCCGTAGTTGTTACAGAATCCATAGTGTTAACAATTGTACTTACGTACCCTTAATGTACTTTTGGTTTGCTTGCATTATTTCAATTAAGACACCATGTCTTGGATGACCTTTGTAGTCAACACATTTGAGGAAATAGCAACAACAGCAATTCAGAAACTGTTTATAAGTTGTAAAATACTATCACAATACCGTCCATGAAAGCCATTCCTTTTGATGAACTTAAAACCATTTATCAAATGAATTCGTTTGGCTCGCTTTAAGTCGCTCTCATTCTCACATTCTTAATTTCAATCATTTTCCATGCCGTTTTGAATTCTAGCGCCTTGACCGATATGCCACGCCCTTACACAGGATGTGCAAATACGCATTTCACAGACCAAGCAATACGTACATATTGCTGTCAACAGTATGATATGTTGAAACGATTATTCTATCAAATGGTTTTGGAGAGAAAACGATAATGTAACGTTCAGTCTCAATAGTTTTCCGGCAGCCGCTTTTGCATACCTGGGGCTCTGCAGAACTGACAGACTCACATACTACTTTGGCTAATGGCTAGTAAAATGAGTTATTAAGGTGTGACCTTTAAGCTAGATTTCTTGCTTCAGTAAGCGATCCGAGTTTGTAAAACCTCTTTAATTCAATCAGACAATTGATATATGTCACATCGCCGACAATCACTCCGACAAAACCAGTAAATATCTATTCACGAAGAAGGTCTCTTGGATTAATTGTTACATATTGAGGTTGGGTTCATTCGGGTTTAATGGGTTGGTGGGTTGTTGTATCTGGCTTTGTCGGGAGAATTGATATTTGTATCTGGCTTTGGTGGGGGAGCAGGTATTTGTATTCGGAGTTTGTGGGTTGACGGTTTTTTTATCCGGTATTGGTTGACTAGAGGGTGTTAGTTTCAAGCCATTGATTAAGTAAACTTTGAGTAAGCATGCGATCGATATGTAACAAGACGTGGTATGGGATCAATCGACATATTATTAGGTAATCGCTTAGTTTATTCCTTTTCTACTAATTACTTGGTGATACAACGCTACTTGGATATTTTATCTAAGCGTTCTGCATACTCAAGCACAAAAGCATTAGATTCAGCCAACAATTATGCAACGTAAATTGCCTCCCACAAGCGTATAGGCACAACGAACTGTTCTAGAAATAAACACACAAAAGCGAACGTGCGCACGTACATGAACACACAATGCAAGGCTGCACGGAGCACAGTACCAAAAAGCAAAAGTGTAGACGAGGAGTGCCTAAGCTTTATGTGCTTTAATTTCAGCGATTCATCGTCTTGTCCGAGCTAGATAAGCTTTATGCCCTGATAAATATATGTTTATGAAAGCCGAGCTATATACTACCTCTATACCACCAGATAGTAAAGTGTTACGGTGCTTCCTAGAATCACGCCTTGCACTGCAAGTAACAGTTATACCACGATCGATTTAACTGTTGTAATATTGGCCATAATGTGATGTTTTGGTGACATTACGTCTACGATTCCGTCGGGAATACTAGTGATAATAATATGTTTCCATTTTGTTCTGATTTCAAACTTACTTTTTTGTCATTTCTCAGTTGAAATTTTTCCTTGTACCATAGCGATATGCTTGCAAATAGGGCTAGATAATGTTTTTCGTTGTTTTGGTCGCATTGTTCTTAATGCATGTCTTCCAGTTTACCTATCCATATAAACACGTGCTTTTCATTGAAAAGTCCATGCAAACAAGCATCCGATGCTTTCATCCTTAGTATATAAAGCCAATCCGGATATTACTATTTCTTGATATGTTTTGATAGTGGGATTGGCCCAGCCGCAACGTTAGTCAGCATGTCCTACGTGTTCCATATTCGGTATATTCCCACAGTTACACCAATAATCGGTATCATTTTATAGATAGATCAACTAAACCGTTGCTGTAGGAGCTTTGATAAATTATAGTTCGATGACAAATGCTCTTCTGCGGCCATTCGATCAATAACATCGGTATTGAGCCTCTCTTCTATTAAATGAGCATGTACAGCCAGTCTTTTATATCAAACTGTGAGCGTAAGGATTTGCTTAGAATCGCAGATCCATTTAGATGAATCCATTTTAGCGCTTAGAGAGTTTCATACGGGAGGCTTATTTTACACTTTATGTCGGAAACGCAACAAACATAATTAGAATTTTAATAAATAACAAATGTACTTTCCTTGTAACAATGTACAAATCATTGTAAACAAATTTGGTGGCATTTTCAAATTCGCCGCTGCAGACATAAGAAACCATTTGTCAGCCAAGATTCACTTTATTTTGCCCACGAATAGCCATTACTGTTGAGAGCAGCAGTGATAAAATAGTTGCTCCTAGCGCATAGGTAAGCGGGTTTGTGTTAGTTCCTACAATCACAAATGTTGTATTTGAGATATGCATTAGTTTTATCTAAGATTGAATCTTAATATCCTATGGAGCCAGCGTAAAAGCGCAACGAACTGTTCTAGAAATAAACTAACCCGAACGCATGCATCTATGAACACTCAATGCAAGCTTGCTCAGAGAACAGTCTAAAAAACACTTGTTTTATCATCTGCAGTGCTCTGTATATAGTTTTAAACTGAAAGCAGTTGGTGCTTGGATGAGGAGTCCCCAAGCTTCATATGCTTATTCCTGCGGTTCCTTGTAAATATAGGTTCATAAACGATGGAGCTATTTACTACCTTTACATCACCAGTTAGTTGAGTGCTACGCCTCACACTGTAAGTAACAGTTATACCACCATCGATTCACTGCAGTAGTCAAACATTACAACCATACTTTCTCACATATAGTTGGCATAATGTGATTGTCAGTCATGGATGGTGTCCATGGGTCCGACGGAAATATTAGAGGTAATCATTTGTTCGCATTTTTTTCTTATTTCACCCTTATTCTATATCATTTATCATTTGAACCCTTTCCTAGACATAGCGATATGGACGAAAATAGGGCAAAACAATATCAAATGATTTTGGTTACATTGTTCACAATGCAGGTCTGACAATTTACAAATCCATATAAACATGTGCGTTTCACTGGCCACGAAAGGCAATTAAAAATTCCATGCATGCAAGCATGCCCTGCTTTCATCCATAGTATGTCAAGCGAAGTAGTACAGTTGCACTCATAATCGATAGCATGTCTTTCCCTTCTACAGCGTTGTTCGACGCCTTCACGTGGCGGTCTCAGCCGGCAGCAACATTGTATTGGAAGTTGTACCAGAGGCGACGTTCCCTTCCTGACCAGAGTGGCCAGAGGCTGGAGAGTAGTAGAGGTTTCTCACCATAATTGGCAAAACAACTTCGCATCCCACAGCGTCTGCACTGGTTAGTACGCTGAATCGTTCACGGCCGCGCTGCTGATATCTTCAACTGCCTGGGGCGAGGTGACTCATGTGCCCATTTGTAGTTGTGAGAGAAATATAAGGTACATGCCAATCTGATAATTCACGAATCATTTGGAATAGTATTGTTAAACGACAATATACATCTGGTCTATAAAGGGATGGGTCATCGGTTAATGCACATTACCGATCAAGTAAAGACTGATTGCAATCGGATGGTTCGGATAATACATAACGATGAAGCAAGGAACAGAATGTGAAGGGGTATTTGATTTCGCGATCCATATTAATGTTGTAGATGGATGAATGATTAGAAAAATAAAGTTTTCGGTAGTAAAATTAAAGAATCAATAATATCTTTTAACACTTCAAATATACATACTCAACACAGATTAAACAGTTCTTCGGCCATTTTGGTCAAAGAGTATTTTGCTGTACATAAGACATTGAGATTTTCGGGTAATGTCAACGAATGGTTAGCTGTTAAAAACTGGTTTCGCTATAATAACCAAAATCCAAGGAATCAATCAGGAAAGATTATTTTGATACGTTGCTTAGACTAGACAATCACATTAAAACTGTCAAACCAGAGTATGTTCGAATATTTTTAACGACAATGTTAATTGACTTTATTTGGACATATTGGTATATCCTTTCGTCGACTCAAGTGTACGAAAGGTTGGCGGTTTGTCTAGTAAAGATTGCGGTAGTGCTAATATATGTATATATCATAATATATGCATATTTATATATATATAAAATAATAGATATATATATATATATATATATAGAGATATATATATTAACATATATATATATAATATATATATATTAACATATATATATACTTATATATGCATATATATATTTGTATATATATATATATATGTGTATATATATATATATATTTATATATATAAATATACATATTATACATCTATACATATATATATAATATACATATACATATACATATATATAGATATATTTATATATATATATAGATATATATATATCATATATATATATAATATATATATATATATATATATATATATATATATATATATATATATATATATATATATATATATATATATATATATATATATATATATATATATATATATATATATATATATTTGCAGATACATATTACCACGCCAATTCTACATTCATATTCATGCATAGACATACATGCACATACAAATACAAACCTCCCCTGATTTTAATTTGGTGTGCTGCTGTTCAAATGATTTTAAATTTGGCTTTATTGTATGTATATATTTATATATAAATATTAATCTAAATATATACACATATACCGATATATATATGCAAATATATATACCTGTATATATATATATAAGTATAAAACATACATTGATATATTGATACATACATTTCTTTATATATAAACATATGTATATATATATATGTGTATGTATATATATATATATTTTATATATATATGTACATATAAATAAAATAACATATATATATAAATATATAAATTTATATTTTTATATATATACGTATATATGTATATATATATATATATATAAATATAGAGATACAAATACACATGATTATCTATGTTAATATATATATATACGTATGATATATATATATATATATATATTGATGCATACATTTATTTATAAATAAACATATGTATATATATATATATATATATATATATATACATATATATGTTTATATATATTTATGTACATATAAATATATATATATAAATTTATATTTTTATATATATATATATATACGTATATATATATATGTATATATACATACATATATATATATATATATTTATATATATATAAATATAGAGATACAAATACACTTGATTATCTATGTTAAATTTATATTTTCATGCATAGGCACAGATAAATATATATATATATATATATATATATATATATATATATATATATATATATATATATATCTATATATATATATATATATATATATATATATATATATATATATATATATGTATATATATACATATATATATATATATATATATATATATATATATCTCTATATATATATAAATATATATTCTTTTATGTGTAGATATATATGTATATATCTATATATATATATATCTATATATATTTCTCTATATATATATATATATTTATATATATATATATATCTATATTTATATGTATAATAATATATATACATATCTCCCCCATATATATATCTCTATATATAAATATATATATATATAAATATGTGTATATATATATATATCCTCTCTATATATATATATATATATATATATATATATATCTATATATATATATATATATATATATATTAATACTGAAGCTTGTATATAACCATTGCATAAACTGTTACCTGTATATGTTGCAAATTGTGAACATGGGCTGGACGGCACCACTGATATCCCCCAGTATCCGAAATAATGAGAAGAAACAAACTCGATTGAGGGTCACCTAGGATTTCTTATATAGTGGTAATGGGGGCCAACGAAGGCATGATATTATGTTTTGGTTGTAGTAGTTACGTTGTTGTAATATCAAAACATTTCTTTCTCTCAGAATAACTTAAATGAGTGTATATTTCAGCGCAGTAATTTGCAAGTAAGAAGTATTTGACTTTATTAGAGTTACAGTTAATGTACTGGCTACATGACAAGGCAATTGAAGTCTACTAAAGGCGAGATTACTGCCGGTGCTGGGGCCTTATTTTCAGCGATGGTATATGGATGGGATAATTTTATCGTCAGTAACCATATCGACTCAGATACCATACTTTTGTTACGATGATCATTAATTCAATATTTTTCAACTGCGATATTTGTAGTTGAGCTATATTATTTGTCCAGACCTTGCTACTTTTCATAGCTAAACCAAAAATACTGTGCTGTTACAGTCCATAACTGGATCATGATTAATCACACAGTGGAACTAAGTTTAACTGTGGGCAGATGCCAGTCACACCAAGGAACTCTCTGTCTCGATCTCTGTCTCTCTCTGTTTACACCTCTCTCTCTCTATCCCTATGCCTATCTCTTTTCATTCTCCTCTCGGTTCTGCTTGATAGACCTCTAAACCATAAAACAGTTGCAGTGCGACAGGTAGCGACGATAGCGGCAGAGATTATTGCGCTACTGGGCATTTCAAATGACATAGGGTGACTTTCATACATAGATCATTACCCTCTTAAGTGTCATCGGCTTCTAGGAAGCGAATATTCTTTCAGTAAATTCGATTACTCCGTCAGGCAGGTCGTGGTTTAAGTATTACCACAATGGTTCCCTTGGCGCTCTACATTCAAATAAATTGTTTGTACTTAACGAGCATTAACTGAACAGTATTAGGTGTCGTAATATGTCTATTTCGACTCCAGTGATGTTCGGTAAATGTACAATATATTCCAATATAATACGCTTATGTAGCCGATGTACGGTGACGTCATGGTATCATCATCAAGCTGAACAACGTCCGTTGGGCGTGAGTTATTGCCTAATCGGTGCAACTAGTAGACAATAACTTCTACGGGTGTCAAAAAGTCTACGAATACAAGAGTTATTGCATTATCGTACTTCTGTCGTCGGCGAGCAATCCGAAAATAATTGAAAACACAATGAAGCTGAAATCAAATAAAAATAAATCTTAGCTATGCTACTTTATCTAGCATGTGTTTATAATGTGCGCACATCCGATGATACAAATGATCGGCTAGTTTCTACCATATTTGCTATATGGGAAGATGCTACACCCTGTCCTAAAAGCATTAGCAAACAGTTAACGTTTAAAGATAACAATATCTAAGTAAATCATACTATACATATATCTCGTGACACTTTCTGTGGTTGCTTGTACCACCGGCCGAACCATGCATTCCTTCGATGCAAAAAGCTTGCTAACACTATGTTACAGAGCCGTTTTGTTATGCATCCATCCATTGCTTTCCCTTTTGAGACTCAATTAAAGCAATAGCGCAATCCGACGAGATCTGGCGCCATGTTTCATATTGGCAGCACAGGCTTTGACTTGTCATGTTGCAAGGAATGACTTCTAAAAGATTGTTATATCGGCCGCCGACGCAAAAGATTTATTATTGTATAGGCATATATGCTCTATTAATGCTTGCCGTCGGTGAGATATCCGACCACTCTTAGGAATAATATAAATAACTACATAAAAAATGACCTAACGCGAGGCTATGCCCGATACCGCATCCGACTCTGTAGTGCTTTTGGGAAACACTGAATTTCACATTTACCAAGATCAAAATGCGGTACTTTGGCTGCTTGAATAATACATGCTTTACTGCGCCAAACGTCATCACTTCGCCTGATTGCCAAATCATTGCTGGCATGTCCAATGCCGAACAGTGAAAGTTTTTTCGAGTTGTGGAATTAAGTATTACCGGTACCTTTAAGACATCACAATTCATTATCATGCCTGGCTGACGCGGTTGATAATTAACGTCGTACTTAAGGTCATTTACTAATGCCTATATTTGGATCACATCCCTGCTTGTATTATTCATATCTGCCCTGTAAAGAAATATGGTGATGAATACTATTTTTCGTTCTTGTCAAATTTTCTTTCGCTAAGGAGGGTTCTATGTATTACTTGCTTATATTAGTCAAATACAAATACACCGCTTTTCATTTGTCAATCATTAAGCCTTTCTTTGGCCGAGTATGTAACGCAGATAGGAGCAAAAACGCCCCCCCCTCTAATTTATATAAACAAGTAACAAGGGGTTGATAATAACTGTTGTCTGTTAATACTACTCACAAGCCAATGTTTTTGCCTGTAAACAATAACGGGATTCTTATTAATGTAACGTCTTCATCATCTGCCTCCATTTCATAAATCATAGCCAACTAAGGCTGATATTATATGATGCTGTAGTTGTGAAATGTTGCGCAATTTGAGCAGTCAGTATTTTGACCACGTGGATAGCCCGCATCACCTACATATGTCGTTATCAATCCATTGCGCGGTAGCATCGAGACTGTTCTGCGTTATTATTACTTGCGGCTGAAGAGTAAAGTTTCCAACATCGCTGTCAAGAAGTATCTATCAGGGTGGGACTCCGTTTTCAACTGAGGCAATAACCCATTAACTTGGGTTAATGATTTCAACCCAAGTAGCAAGTATCACTGGATATCAGTTTATATTTGATAAGGTGAGAATCGCACGACTTTGCAACAAGCTGTTGTTCCACCAGTGATGAATTTGAAAGCGATCCAACAACGGTCATTGAGGATATTTAATCCGATGACCTTTGTTAACCATTTAGCTTCTGAATTAACGCACATCGACACCAATCAGGTGTTCACACATTCAACACAATCGCGAACGTTGGCGAAGGTCGTCCAAACAGGTGCTAAATTCCCTTTTGCGACCATTACTTGTTCAAGCCCCGCCCAGAATGTCAGCAACAAGCCATTGGCCCGAGCACCAGCTCTGGTAAATATCATTTCAACATGGCGGTGTGGCATTGGATGTTTTCAGGGCGTTGCTGATACTAAATTGCAAAGTAATGTACCACAGCAGCTGCTCAGTGCTAAAAGCATTATACATGGCCGTATGAGTGTGTACATCAAAAGCGATATAACTGAGTGATAAATGATTCCATACCGCTGGTTTATTATTGTGAATGTAGAGTATGCATCGTGCTTTTGAAAAGTGGCATTGTCGCGATGGGGATACGCTAATGATATTGCAAAGGTTTGGACTATCACGTCGACTGGATTCAATGAGGAACGGAAAGGATTTGGATATGTTAAATGGCCATTAGTGGGGTAGGTGAAGAGATTGATGTGTAACAGCTTGAAAATCGTTCTTCGGTTTATTATTTGTAAGTTGTATACCATTTTATCCGCCTATCTTTATTCAACGCGAACATATATATATCATCGACCGATAACGATCTGATACACCCACAGTCACTCACGTCAACGCACAGACACAAATGCGCGCACACACACGCTAACAACCGCACTCGTGTTGCATAATCCATATCGTAAACTATAACATTGACGGTCCGTTTATTCATCGATCGTGTACTTGTATTCTGTCAATTCAGGCACCATGCAGTGCATGACCTTCGTAGTCAAAACGGCACACATTCGATGACGTCCATCGCTTTGTATTAACATAGCAATTATACCAATGCAGAGAATAATGACCAAATGGAGTCTCCTACAATTATGATTCATTAAAATGTCAACATTGCGATGCAGTACAGTAAATTTGGTTGGCTCTACATACGCTTTTGAGGCAATCTCTAAACTCTATTCTCGTCTATAAACTTTTTTTATCCCCACCCTCCCTTCACAGCGATCCCTGTGGCTTGCTAAATGATCACCCTAATCTCACATCCTTAATTTTAATCATTCCATCCTGCAGGGTAACGCCTTTACATATTTGCTTTACCCTGGCACTTATTGGTATGCAAATTCCTATTAAATACACAAAGGACCGCATTGCGCAAGGTTCTATGTGTTTATCACCTTGAAGGCTATCATCAGGGTATGCGATGAAACCAGGCGGTTCTTGTAATAGAAGAGTGCCAAAGCTTGAGTTGTTTGTAATTCGGCTGTTCATTAAGTCGCCCGAGCTAGTTTGGCTCAATATGCACGAGTGGCTAAACATTTGCTAACGTGACATAGATGGTTAATTCATTTTGGTAAAGTTTAACCACAACCACGAATTGCACAACTTGTAACGAATAAATCTTTCTTTATTTGCTACAATAGGCAGGCATAATGATACAAAGTTATCACAAATATTGGTAAGCAATCAGTATAATTGTTATGTTTGATGTGCAGTTTAGATAAATACACCTTCATGGCGCAGTAGAATACCTTTGAACATAAATAATGTGCAAAATAGTTAATGCCTAATATTCGTAGATAACATTCTTACTTTTATGCTAAATGTTAGAAACGGTATGTAAGGATAATTAAACTGCATGACATGTTCGCTACATTTTGTTCACACTATTCGTTATCAATAACTATTGCAAAAATGTGTTGTTCGTACATTATTGACGTGTTGGCTGTGTCTATAGCTAAGATTACTTTCGCCACTCTTTATTGCCATTGATCAGAACACGGACATCATTACATCCTCTATCAGCCTAAATTTTACCTGGATTCAGGCCTTTTGTTCATTCCCTGGCAATAGTGGCTAACACGTCATATGCCTACTCCCTTCATCCCTGACCATTGATAATAAAGGTGGTACTCGAAAATCCGGCCGCCGTTTTAAAGGTGCATTTTTCCCCAAAAAATATTTTTTCTTATCCACTTAATAGAACAACTCTTTTGGAACCCATACAAACGCTAAATCGTCGGTTACATCGAATCGAAATTTGTCGGTCACTCCCGTGTTTTCAAACATGAGCACATGTCAATGGGATAATGGCGCATGCGTATTGAAGGGTAATTTTTTTACAACACATAGTCGTGACGTCTTGAGCAGTGCGGATTCGACAGAATGCGGGAACGCAAGCAGCCGAATTGTTGTCTTTTGATTCCGATATTTCTTCTTTTAGAGTGGATGAGTTTTCGTATGTTGTATAAGAAAAGAACCCGCCTGAATATAGTAAACACTATCGTTACAATGGATCACCGTAAATTTAACAATAAATAGTGTCACACTTGCAGACAAACCCTGTCCATGTTCTTGCCTAGTCTACCACGTATTGGAATATAAAGCGGATGACACTTGTTTGGAGTTTGATTTTTTCAGAGCTTTTTCATGGCAAACCAGGTGAATATTCCTGGACCAACTGTTAAGTTGTCTTATAAATCAAGATGTTGGGGTCGCCCTCAGGACGTCTACGTTATAATCAACTGAAACATCCGTACTATGAGTTTGGGGTGGTATGTATCATCGTTTGGGTTGGGTTGGTCTAGGGACAGAAGACGGGTGGGGAGGTTTTGGTTCCGATTAGGTTTGTTGCAACCCACTTCGATGAGACTTTTACATATTGTTTGGAATGTGTTTCCGTAATCTTCCACTTTAACACACATGCTGGTGCTGTAGAAGCCTCGGATAGCTGGAATAAATTTGGGAAATTGGAGTCACAGATGTCTGAGATGACCCTAAATGAGTATAATTTCCAATCTGTTTTCCAGAGTCTGTCAAATATCAGTCTTTGAGGCTTTTGGCTCAAACACTGTAATAATTATAACATTATTAATTTAATTATTCATTATATGTGCATTCATTTATTAAATTGAGCCAAATCACTTTCAAATTTAAAGAAAATCAAACGCCAAGAATGGGAACACGTACAAAAAGAGGCCGGATAAGGTGTCTTGGTACAGGTTATGATAACATGTGTGGAACTGAGGTTGGTTGCCATATTATTTTAATTGGATTCTTATCCAGTATATCTGGGAAGGATTTGGTAAATACTTTGAAATTGTTCATCATGATAGGTGTCCGAGACGCAAGAAAGAGGTGTCGGAGGCAGACAAGCCAAAAGAGGTAGCAGAGGAGCCTCACCTTTTAAAACAATATACTATTGGCCTTACTTTACCTAATTGAATCGCTGACTTTTTCAGTAAAGAGGGGGCCCCATGTTGGGCTATATTTCTACTGTTCTCTTTGGCTTGTGGACATCGACAGGCCGAAAGCGAGTCAACCAGGTTTGCAGAGGCTTCTTGGCAACACATCAAGAACTAACCACGGCCCTACAGCAGAGTAAAGTGGCTGCTGAATCGTTGGAGCTGTCACAGAGAGAGTAATTGAAGGTATATTACAACTCAGCAATTAGCACTCTTCAGTTGCTCGAAAAACCTTCATACAATTTTGGTCACAGAGTGCGATTTGCAGACTGGTACATCTGCCTTTAATGTAAGGAGATGACTACCCCTGCGGAGGGACAATGTTGCAATAACAATCCAGACTTCTGCACATCTGCATTACCTCAGATGGATAGAGTTGTGCTCGACCCGAGAGATAAATAACTGGTACCGGGCATACTTGCTAGGGGAGTTGGTGTGGTTGTTGAGGACCAAAATACAATGCTTAGACATAGTGTCTATGAGCAATCTGAATTCATGACTTTTTGGGGGAGGGCAACAGGAGGGTTATTCTATCCTGTTGTGTCTGGAAGATCAGAGACATCTACCCTGACCAGTATGGACAGTATACTGGCTTTAAACAAAGTTGATTTGGGTAATATTCTTAGCTTTAATGATTTAGTTTATAATTTAAATCAGGAAATATCTCATTCTTCTTCTTGTTATTTTTGGGTGGATTATATTGTTGTCCCAGTATTGAAATTGCCTTGTTTCACAAAACGTTTGGTATTATTTGTACTGAACATTTTTATGTTGATTGTTTTGAGTATTATGTAATGAGCATTCATATATCAGTCTCAATAGCTCCGAACAATACATGATGCATAAATTAATTACCCAGGTTTACCACTGTCAATTAGTCATGACACGTTATCTTCATATTTGACTTCTTATGGCTACAATTCTAGTCCTGATGAAAAAGGAAGTGACATTTAATTTAAAATGGGTTCATGTATTATTTATTTGCCAATTCCTTGAGTTCTATTACAGTTTGGATTTGCACACACATGAATGTGACTAATGAAAGATATGTACATTTCTGCAAAAACAAATTTCCAAATTTTATTCTTTATAAAACGATACACCTGCTACTCAACTATTTCTTGGATGGAAGGCATTTGCAAATGAACAATGTTCCGACTGATGTTGCGGGGGTCATCAGCAGAGCGTTGTGGGTGTTGTTAGTGAATGCTTAAGATTTATTCCATCAATCAGGTATATAGGCGTAAGTCTTGTGAACTCCTGTGTGGAGAACAACACCTTGGGTGCGAGTTTGGGGAGTGTCACTACGACTTGCTGAGAGAGTGGTGGGGCAGCAGAAAGTTCACCCTTGTTGCTCGTGCCAATGTCGTACCTGGAAGGTTGATATTAATATCTGTTAAAGTAAGTCAATAAAGTAACTTACCATCTGATGAAAACATGCACTGAGTCATTAGGTCAACATTCCCTTCAGAACGCTCCCATGATACTATGGTGCCGCCAATGATAGAGCGGTCAAACGTCACATCGAGTTTGTTTGGGTAAGCCATTTTTGTGCCGTTTGGTGCTCTTATGTAACTGGCAATGGGTAATCAAAGTAGGCCTATAATCAGAAAAATGGACCAAAACACAAAATACTATTTTGTCTGTTAAACCTAAAATAAATTCAACCATAAAGCTATGTGTATATAAGTTATCTAAGGCAACATTACTCAATAACGATGCAGTATAGATACAATGTCAATGGCTAACCAATCCTGCCTCATGTGAGTACCAGGGAGTTTGTCAATTGCTTGTCCAAATTAAGTGCCATTTTTAGATGATAAAAATCACAACACATTTCTAACTGACGCATCAAAAATAGCAAGTCTTGAAATGCCTAAAGCGAGACCTTGCAAAGCAACCAATGGCATATTTGATAAAAAACATTTCAAAATTTTGACTGACCACCCTACATCGCTTGCGCCTCCTTTGGCGAACGTCACAGGGTGCTGACGGTTCTGCGCTTCCGGAACAGCTATTGCCAATTTCTGTTGACCTAGACTTCACAAGTGAAAGACTATTTGGTTCAACAAACATATATAAGGACGTGTGTTTACCAATACGAGTGGCATTGTTGCTTGGTTAATATAATTCTGCGAGTTACGGACCGATACCTAACAAACGCACCTAGTAAAAGATGCTGAAATCACTGTCGGTGTAGTTTTGCACGCGGTTATATTCGGCAAATATTATGAGCAGATGTTATCTATAAAACATATGGGTTCCAGACAGCTAGGTGCAAACCTTGGCTGACCTTTATTACAGTCATTTTGAAGGTATTCGCCCGCCTGATCAGACGTGGATGGTAATTATGGGATATAATGCAAAATGAATATTGCATTTAATGCAATTGTAATGACGAGACAAAAACAAGAGGTAGTAATATCATGCTTAGTTTTAAAATGATTCCAAAAGTCGCTTTGGTTAACCGTATGTTATATGAGCTGACCTACTCTGTTGCTACTGTGGGATAATAATCACTCGAGCAAGGACCTGGGACTTCAGCTGAGATGTTTCATAAACACCAATTTTAAGAAGAATAAGGCAAGCTTATGCATAATATCATAAAGTTCTTTTTCAGATATGGCTCAAAGGTACTGACGAACTCTCTCGCTGACTCAGACATGTACTTTTTAGTCTCCTTCGAGTGTCTGGCGTTCGATGCCTCCACCAGGAGGTGTTAACAAACTTTGTGATGAGTTTGACAACAGCAAACAGCTGATTTGCACATTTGCTGTGATTGTTGTCCTTGCTGTTGCCATGATAGTGTTAGGCTGTAAAGCCAATCACGCATGAGATTTGCTTTGTAGAAGAAGAATTTCAACTGATATCTTTTTCCGACAGTGGTACAGATATACAATATATATATATATATATATATATATATATATATATATATATATATATATATATATATATATATATATATATATATATATATATATATATATATATATATATATATATATATATATATATATATCTCTATATATATATATATATCTATATAGTCTATATATATCTATATATAATCTCTATATATCTCTCTATATATATATATATATATCTCTATATATATATATATATATATATCTATAACTGATATTTATTATATTTCTGGCCCAGAGTTGGAGATGCTACTCCCTTACACCAACATTCAGTGATACTTATTAATACGTACTACGTTTTGATATAGAAGTAAATGTCATTAACACTGTATCTCTGCGTCTTTGGTGCTAAAAAGTGAAGGGAAAATTCTTTCTAGATCGTGAATGCTTTTCCTTCAAAGTGAACCTTTATAAAAGCATCATATTAAGCTAACCTTATCGACGCATAGGATGCTTAGCAGATCGATAAGGTACTTATTGTCCCGACAGTAATCTTTCATAGGCAGTTTAATACAATTAGCAAGTCAAAACAAAAATAGTCTTCGCATGTGAGCATTCTTCTGATTTTCGCCCCATTTCATTAATATCTATTGCACAAATTATAATATAGTTTTCATAATTCGCATCGCGCGCTTTCCCTGTACTACATAGTGCGGCAGTTTTATACAGATGATGGTTATAAGGAGATTGTGATCTCAACTGAGATGATCTATTGCAAGGACTTGAGTTGGCGTGAAAGACACCTAGAATGTTTACAGATGTATTTTTCGGCGATAGGGTGAAATTGTTACTAAGCTTCTTTTTTTTTGTGCGGTTGGTAAAATGACACGTTTACCATCCGCTGATGTTATGATGAACACCAAATCATCGTTGATTATTCGATAAAGACGCACGTGAACAGCCTCCTAAATTTGTTCCCTAAAATATTCAAATGAATAGCAATCTGGACCAGTAACTACGCATGCACAACACTATTATTGTCTTGTCTCATCGCTGAAACTCAAACCGTTTCAGCTTTGGATAAATTGTAGCGTCTACCGCATGCCATAATTGGGTTAAAATGCACGTGCAGTCAAAAATAAGAAATGGAACCTTACGAAGGCCATAATCACAGCTCATTACTAAACGTATTCAAAAATTGGTTGACAATTTTTTTCACAAAACAGAATTTGGATGATTTTTGATGAAATGCACATTTAACTCCAAGCCGTTATAATTTAGTGATCATTTTCAGTACATAACCATGAATTCAGGTCATTCAAACATCTAATTTTCAGATGGTGTGACTTTTTGCTTATCAGAGGGATGGACACATCGAATTGAAATGAATCTCCAACATATGTAACAGTACGGTACTATTTATGTAAACAATCTACGTTTTATGAGGACGTCATTCCTTCAAAGCAACCTGACAAGAGTCATCAGTACGAGCCTGAAGGATCAGAGCGGGTAGAAACATGTTTTATCGCTCTGTTGGAGGGCATTCACTGATGATGTTGCAAGGATGAACCTATGCAGCACGATTGTAACACCGCCCCATGACGCAACAAGTTGATTAATGTGGCGGTATTGATCTTTGCTGTTGTTGGGATGAAAGGCCGAGGCCAATCATCATATGAATAAGCGCTAATAGTAGCAACAACTAAACAGATACATTCTAGGGACTGAAACGGATCGAGAGTGTACTTCCCATACACTACTTTCGATTCCGCTGTCCTATATACAATTAAGCTCTATACGATGTGGGCAGATAATGTAGATTTTTTATGAAGCGAAAGATGCTCAAACATTTTTGCCTATTCATGTGTAAATTTGCTTTACCTGTTGTTCCATCTGACATTCGATAAAGATAAAAAAACTCAATTGATATTCTGGGAGACAAACATGTCACATAATGCGACAACACCACCAACCATTCAGTAACCGTGTTTGTTATTGGGATTTGATTGCATGGGCATAACTACACATTTGCATTTCCAATGGCTGGTCACGACTGAGGATCATTCCTCCATTAACTTCGCTTCATCAGTACCGCTTCCATTTGTATTTGCTGATGAATATCGGGCCGGTAATCTCGAGCATATTACTTAACTACTACAGAAGATTATATTACTGAAAACTTTTACCATTTTGTAGCGGTGTTCGCCAGAAGCCAATGTAATACAGCACTCGTGAAATAATTCACAATACGAATAAGTGGTTTGTTAACGTAGAATGCAGATGATTTGCAAGATTAATACGTAACTCATAGCAGCTGCTAAAAGCCATAGAAGCGTGTCAAGCTGCGTCATAGTGGTTTGCGAATTTGAATATCACACATGCATGGATCTTACCAGTGCCAAATTATCGCACAAGCAATTGCGAAAAGACATAGCATCTATTTGGGTTGTGCTAGATAATCCAATCACTCCTCATAAAACTTAAGCAACGCTACCAAATCCCTTTTATTCACTTTCTACTGCCTGCTTTGCGATACACCTCTATAAAGACATTAGGTGAAGCCAACTTGCATTCAACGTAAAACGCCTTTTAACAGCGTTAATGTGCAACGATCTAGTCTGGAAATAGACACACACGAATGTGCACGTGCGCGCATCCATAAACAGCCAACGCAAGGTTGATCGGAGCACATTGCCTGAAAGCTTATGTTTCATCACCTAAATAGCTCTGTGTAATTGTTATGTGAGTTTTGTAGTAGATGACTGCCTCAGCTTCAGATCAAGCGGTCGTTCATCTCGCCGATCTAGATAAGCTCTACACGATGTGGGCAGCCAATGCATATTGTTTTTGAATGCTGGGGCCATTTAATTCCCATTCATCACTAGTTAAGTGATATGAAACCTGCCTAGAATCACGTTTCCCAAGTAACAATAATACCACTATTTATTCGGTACCATAGTCAAGCATTACAACAATACGCTATCCCATATATTGGCAATGATTCCGTATTATCAATATTATATAAGAAGTACACCTTGCATCTGATGTTTAATCATGGTTAGTTGTTATTAATACTTTTGTTAAACATTTTTGACGCGTTTTGTTCTTTATTTTGACATTAATTCTTTATAATTTCCCGTTTGAACTTTCCCCCTTGTACCAAGGCACAGCGATATGCATGAACATATGGCTTAACGATGTTAACTTCAAGCCAAGCCAGTATGCCGTGCTGTCATCCCTAGTGCAGAAAACGACTCCTCAAATCACCATTTCGTAAGGACACTTAAATTGTTTTGATAGTGGAAGCTACACAGCCGCCCCCAACCCTTGTTGATTAGCAAGTTTATTGTGTAAGATATCGAAGATATTTCCGCAGTTTCACCAATGATCGGTTCCATGCATTTCCCTTCTTAAGCCGTAACGATCGGCTCAGATAGGTCGATGATCAAAAGCTGCAATAATGGGATACATTTGTTTTACCGTTTCAGTAGGGAGCTTTAATCAATTATAGTTAGATTACATATGCTCTTCTCTGACCACTCCATACATAACGCCGGTATAGAGCCTATCTTTAACAGAATAAGCATGAGAATCATTTTTCATGTTAAAATACAAGCTTAATGTATGCAAATGCTTTGTCTCGTATTGCGCTTGTTTGATGATATTTGCCTGAAACGCAACGAATATAACTAGAAGTTCAATATAAGAGCACATTTACTATTATCATAACATTGAAAAAAAATATTGTGAACAGGCGTATCGTACAAGGTTGGTGGCATTATCAAATCCGGCCGCTCCAGACACCAAAAACCATCTGTCAGTCAGCATTCTCTCGGACAGCTGTTGATACAATTCATAACATATGTAGCTGTGGTATGGGGTACATTACTAGCACGTGCTGTCGGCTATTTGTTGTGAGTGATGGTTTGTTTGAATTCGTAATACCTTGTGTGTCCTGACTTGGGTGGGTATAGCAGACCCCGAATAAACGATAATGTTCCGAACAGCGTTGATGAAATTCATTTTCTTGGCGCAGAAGAAAACATATGCGCGGGTAGATGTAAATTGCTATAACCAAACTTGTTCTTTTACTAATAAGTATAACGTTTAATCAAAGGTTGAAACCTACTGTACTATGGAATGTGTTAAGCAAGCGATACGTGCGAGGTTTGAATAACCAACACAAGCATATTCATTAAACTGTACCTCATGACATTGTGCTGGTGCTGTGGAGTAGAAACAGTATTTATTCTAGCATAAAATCGCCAGTATCTAACAATCTTTGCTGCCAAAGCTTTTTCCATCAATTTATGATTGTTTTGTCAAATAAACCAACCGACGTGATCTTGGCTTACAAAACATGACATGAAGAACGCCGAGGGTTTTTGTTTTTCGCGCATCGATAAGGGCGATGGATTCCACTCTTGGCATAGTGTCATGAGAAAGCCAAGTAAATCAGAAGTGTGTCCCGCAGTTTTTCGTCTGATATGAGTTAGCTAGTTGAACAAATTCATCAGGGATTTCACGCCTCATGGAAAGTTAATGTTCAGTTATGGTGAAAAGTATGACTATGCATATGATTGTCTACCAGGTTGTAGCAGCTATAAATGGAGCAATATATATCGTCCCGGCAGTGTAGAGAATATGGCATTCGCGATTTGTCTTCAAAACCTCACTATGGTCATAATAGTAATCAGGCGCATAACGTTTTTTCGGATTCAAGCTCACAGTCAGTATATGTGGGTTCATACATGCCTCGGAGATACTGCAGCTAGTCTTTGGCAAGCTATTAGCGTGTTCTTTATCAAAGTGTCGTAAGTTTATCGGCAACAGTTAGCGTGGCTTGGCAGAATGAAGTTCTTGTGGTGGTCGCTGTATTTGTAGCCCATTGGTCCTTTACACAGGCCTTGCTATCGATACGCAAGTGGTGTAACATAGTCAAGGGCGGAAAGGTGTTGCTCTTTGTATACGTATATACAGCGTATACATATTGGGTGCCCTCTGACAATTATCCATGTCAAATGATGGAAACATCAAGTGTTATTAAAACAAGCATAGTTTGTTTACAATATCAGTTATGCTATACCATTAAGGACCTATTACATGATTTGCAGAAATATTTGTTAGAAATATAAATACTAGATAACATTCACGTAATAAATTGTATTTTGATATGAATTCAAAACAAACAACGTAGTGCACGACGCATATCTTTGAGTGCCTGCCTTAAAGCCTATACAAATATTACATCGTATCTAAATCTTCAAAATATGTCCCGCAATGCATGATATGTTCGCCCAATATCGCTAGCATTACTTGCTATCAGTTATATTTGTAATAATTCTTTTTTACATATTATCAACAATAATAGATATACGATTATGCAAGTTCCTCACAAATACCTAACGCGTACAGTTTGTTGGTAGTTTGTCATGATTGTCCAATAAACGTACCACATATGGCTCTGTCATATGAAGAAGGGGTTATGTAATTTATAACTTGTGCGTATTAGGCTTTTTTCTACGAGTAGACCGTTCACAAACAAAGTGTTCATTGCCCTGATAAAATGCACTGTAAGGAAATCCAGTAGCCACAAATCAGGTCTATTTATGAATATAATATATATATATATATATATATATATATATATATATATATATATATATATATATATATATATATATATATATATATATATATATATATATATATATATATATATATATATATATTTCCATATATATATATGTAATATATAATAATAAAATGTCACATATTTTGGCTTTTAAGGTTTTTTCTTCTACTTAACTCGTAACTGTTAGAGATAAATTTCAAAGTCGAAGTATTCCTGCTGTCATAGCAAATTATCAAGCATAAGCATCATTTTCGTTGCATAAGTGATTTTGCTAATCACTGAAATAAGCAAAGCAACACCACCTGGTGTCCCGGTCTAAGGTGCGAAAAACTCGGTCAGGATCAAGCACAGAAATGGTGACAAACTGATATCCTGGGTCAAATCTTAATATGAAGCATTGAGAGTGAATTCCGAAGTAACGGGTAATATGAAACAGTTGATATGCATAACCAAGAATACAACCGGATATAAGATTTCTGTAATCGAACATTGAAATGGTATTTTATGACTTGATCTACACAACTGTCGATCTACACAACAATCTTGCGTGATCCTGAACTTTTATACCTTATGCATGCTTATGACTCTGGCAATCCAAACGCAAACCTTGCGTTATTTCCGCCACGGTAGCTTAGTATTCATGGCGATAATTAGGGCATGAAGTTGCGGTCGATTATCGCACGGAGGTGCATAATCACGCCGATGATATGGGAAAAAAATTGTGTGGTTGCTTTGCACATAGTAGCCGGAATAGATATATTGAGCACTAAATGAAGCAACACTTAGTTGCTCGGCAGTGTCATAAACACAGTAGTTGTACTTCTACAAAGGTAGTAATCAAGTGTCGTAGGACTTTCAAGTTCTTAGTGCAGGTAAGGTATAAATGGGCTCCATTTTTGGAAGGCTGATAATAAAATGTCACAATTAGTTGGTTATCATACTCTGTGGTGTGGTGGGCACCAACGCATTTTACGAGTACAATGCTATGTTTAACCTTCCTGCATACAGCTAAGCATCATATAAAACGAATCGGCTAAATAATAGGGGGCTGTTTAAGATTAATACCATGAGAGACAGTGTTGTTTGAGCATGATTAAAAGATAAAAATCGCGCGTTAGTTGAAGCGCTGTCCATAACCCTGCATCAGCGCATATTTTATTTGCGTTCCCATGGAGAAGTATTTGGATAGATTGATTGGTTCATTAAGTGCTGAGCATGCCAAGTTCTGCTAAGCAGAAGCAAAACTGCGTCTCGCTACTCAGTTGATGAATTGGACATGAAAACAAGAGCTACTAAGTATAATCATGCTATCAATAGAGCAATGTTTCGTGTCTACGTTTTTTATCCTTGTTTTCATTCTGAAGCTTGGTGTGGACCCTAGACAGGAGCCGTCCGCGACATAATCTTTCCATATCCTTCCACCATGATGAATGTGTTGCAGCCTGCACCGCACGTTGCTTAAGTCTATGCCTTAATCAAATAAGTTTCGGCAGCTGGGTATGGTTATTGTCCGGTATTCATTTTAGAGATGCAGGTATAATTTGCACTGTTTCCGTAGCTGTAAAATACAGATTCATTTTTGGCAACTTTTTTTTGTTTTGGTTTTCGTCATATAGCTACATCAACGACACCTAGCATTGTCTATCACGTGCCATTTAAACTTAAACAAGCTTATTTGTTTCACCAATGCTACCTGATTAACGACTGATTCACATGTTCGTTTTGGTGAGTTGTTAATCTGGTTTCAATATAAGACTGATTAGGCAAACAGAGACCAATCGGTAGCAGCGGGTGCCTAGCAGATAATATTTGGCATATATGCATGGTTTTAATTCCAATATAAAACAACGGGGAATTGGTAATAACCTCAACTGGTATTCTGTATTATACTATGCTATATAACAAGCACTGTGCATCATATGAAAGACAATATCCTAATCGATGCATTTCTGTATCCGTTGGTACCAATTGAAATTTTAGGGTTATATAATTGATCACCCCATGGTTGCATTTTCCTCTCAACTTGCTATCACATGTCGAATTCCCAATGCGATTGATGAAATATTTCCAACATTTGCTCTTTACTTTCAAAAACGGGCTCTCATATAATCATGAGTGATAAGGTTAATAGGGAAGGCTCCGTAGCAGATGAACGCTATTAGACAAGCAAAGCAAATATTTAGCACTTTATAACGAGTTTATAAAAGGCTTATTGCGATGTTTCATCATTATTCATGCTTTTCGCATGCGCAACAACACCGGGCGTTTAATAGCAGAGAGACACTTCACTGCTATAAAGATGTAGTTTTATCACAGTTAAGATAAGCAACCTAGGTATTATGAATTAGCTGTTTGATTTCTAGCCATTGCTTACAAAATTGTAGTATTCACTGAATTGTAAAATCAGATAATGTTAAGTGGGCTTACATCTGATCGAATAGTTATCCGATTTATGAGAATAGAGCATTTTTGCTGATATGAATTCCACAACTATATTTTTTCCCAAAAAGAGTTTGGCGTTCCTACATAGTATGAGCACCCGAGCCAATTAGTTCTTCAGATGCGTGTTGGCAGGTTATTTCGGGCAGTTAGTACTTGGCACAAATACGTTCTGATGAAACCTTGACTGTGACTGATGGTGTTGTAAGAAAGAATATAAGGGCCATATTGATTCACCGGCTTCTGACGCAGCCGATTGATATCTCATGGAAACGTTTATACACTGTATATGGCGGCTGTTGTTGGTCTTCAACCGAAATAAAGCATCATAAAAAAACGTTAATTCACTAAGGGACATTTTTGTATAGATTCACTACGTATGCGGTTTCTGTTTGGCGCACGCAAACCATCCATCTTCTTCTATGAGTATAGCATTGATTTTGAGAGCTTCGTGATTACATGGACACGAACTTCACGGCACCATTGCACAGCGACGATGTACATAACAGTGAATAAACATTTCACGTGGTTTTTAACCATGCCACATATTTTAAATGACCTCTACTAAAGCTGGTGATTCCTTTTACCTAAGGCTCGTGCTACTTATGTCGACTGCTAAGTAATCTGCTTAATGCATCAATTTATGTAGTTCACCAAAACACCTGGGTAAACAGGAGAAACATTGTAAAAAAACATATCAAAGATGCGCGATACATTAGGTTGGCTTTACTTGTTAGGTTCGTTTAAACAGAACCAACCAAAAGTATATATCTCAAATGCAGTATACAAAGAGGCGATATCAATGTGTTGGATCGAAGCAAACTGGCAGTTTTTTTTATCTACGGTTGAGGTGGTTCTCGCTATGGCTGTCGAGGCGGATGGTGGTTTTTAAGCTGAGCCTGAGATGAAACTCATTTTGTACCGAACTGATGGTAAAATGGTCCCCCTTTCCAATTAAGGAAAGAGAAAAACCTTTGCCTCACGCATTCCACATGGCACAACATACAAAGTGAACGTTTTAAGACCTAGGTGTTCAGATTTTAGATACTTAGGATCAACACCATTCCTCAGTAGCAATCAAGCGTCGTAAGACTTTAAGGATCCAAGCGCACGAGCGTTATCATTGGATGGCCATTTAGCTGGGAAATTTAAAATATGACTTTGTGACTGGCTAAATATATGGTCTTTGACGTATCTTGGGATGACGCAGATAAACGCCCTTTATTAAACCACGAGAGCGATGTCCCGTGAAGATGTCAGCTTTTTATGTAATATGTCTGTTTCGTACCACATAAGCTGCCTTCGAGCTGGTTTATTATTATTTATCAAACAATCGACCCCACTTGCTTCAATCTTGCTCTGAATTTGCCTTTCACATCTTTATATGTTTTTCTACGCACAAATGGTGCTTCTATCATATATCCCTTATATACTCTTACCTCATATGCAGCAGAAAAATCCTGACAGGCAACTTTTGAACCGAATTTAATTTCAACACGCCAAACTTGTGTGTATCACTGGGCTCCCTTGACTGCCAGATGGCGTGTGGCAAGTTGTCTTCGTTTCAACCTATGTTCACGCACATCATCATCTTATAATCTGTCAATCGAAAAAGTGTTGCTTGAACAGCAGTTTTCTAATTGCTGATGACATTCAACGAACTTAGCTTGAAGTATGCAATGTGAAAGCTGCAGTTAGAATTGTCTAAATCAGACAAACTAATGACTTTTATTTCTCCAGCTGCAATAAAGCATTTAACTGTTACGGCACCGCTAATTTCAATGTTGAAAATTAATAATACAGAACGTTCGTTTTAAGCATTGATGTCCGTAACAATGCTGGACATCGCACCCACAAAACGAGTCCCGTTGTATGTGTTTGTAGATTGTAGTTATCACTGCATTATAGGGTCTATTTAACACAATTAGGAGTTTGTACCAGTAGGAATATTTCTCAAATTGAACTTCAAAATTTAGTTTCTCAACAATTGTGAACTGGATCATGTTGTAGCAATCAAATTTGTTATAATTTGCTTTTTTCTATTCAGCACATGGCATTTATGGCAAACATTTCATTATGGCATTTCACGGTTCCTAACATGCAAATTTCCGTCAGCTATATCATTGTGCTAAAATAATGTCTCGATCCTATAAATGTCCTCTATGCTCATGTTGCAAAAGTATCACGCAAGTGCGACTTTTGAGCAACATGCTCAGCAATTTGAATGCAAGTTTATAAAAAAAATGTTGTGTGCTATTTACTTGGCATTTGAAATTAATTCTGTTTTGGACAGCTCGACCTTAATTGTAACAACCCCTGCGTCTATAAATGTTCCAGTTTAGAGGGTTTAAGAAACTAGTATTTGCACTTTAAGCACCACTGGGCCCACTCCATATCGGACCTAATTGCATTCAACATAATGGTGTTAGACCCGTTTGGTTAAACTACCGGCTGCTCCTTGACTGCAATGCATACTAATTCGAAATGGAACAATCGACAAAAGCTGATCACTGACTGCGTGTGATACACTGCGCGGTAGAAGAGGATCACTAAGGCACATGACTTAGGTATCTTTGACAGCTTAGGATTAGTCTTACATATAAGTACAGGCAGTCTGATACTCTCGCAATTCTTGCAAATTTGTCAATTGCAAGTATTGTAAGGAAAACCTGGCGATATTTTCCTAGCCAAAACAGGTAGAAGAAGTGACATAATTGACCCATTTGGTGAAATTTGATGACTACGACTTCAGTTGATTGAGTGTTCATGGTATCAAGCAAAAAAGTACATGAATAGAAACTCCTAGGCATTAAGTTTTGTAAGTGATTCCTTGAAAGTTATCGACGCATAAACTCAACTCTGTCAAATACATTAATGTTTAACATTGTTAAATACCAAAGTGCAACGGGCGGCGGCGATAATGATTTTCCACCGGAAATTAGGGCATATCTTCCAAAAACACTAACGCAATACACAACGCGGAACGTAGAGATTTAAGCTGTGATGAATATTCGTAGTTTTATGATAGATATTGGTGTTATTTTTGAGAAACTGTTTAGGAATATTGTTCTATGGACTATATAAACTGCGCGGAAGCAACCATGCACAGGTTTAATTGCGCCGTTGTGGACTGCAAGGCCGATGTTCGCAAGAATACCCGTGGATGACAGTAAAGTTTCCGTCAGTTGTATTACTAACGTAACAACTATATAGTCTGTGTAATTGCCATTGCCAGACATCAAAATAATCAAGGCGATAAGCCGTGCGAAATGTCACATCATCAGGTGGTAATGCTGAATTAGACTATGCATTGGTATTGAAGTCAGCCACTGCAAGCATCATGGCCACAACAAGTTTGCAATCACCATCATCTCCGCAAAGAAAGATAAAAAAATAAATAACAAACTTGTATCTCTCTTCTACCGAACGACAACACCACATAAAACAAAACACAAAGTTAATATTGTACCAGCGAGTCTTCATAGGTATTTATACATATTCATAAGATGTGTGACATATCTGTATTCAACTTTCTTAAGTTAAATATTCTAATTACATTAATTAAGAATTACCCTGTGCACCCATATCCATACTAATTCTACAATCTCAATTTTCTTATAACTCGAGCAAGCAATTCCTCTGTATTTGAGGAAAGTTTTCACCTGGGGTTCTTTCCACTAGGAAGGGGACAGTGATGACTTGGTGTAGCAACAGTCACGTTTGCTAACTTTGTAATGATATCGGGTGAATACTGATGCCTTTGCAGAATACTCTCCAGACGACTGGAGATGAATATAGTTGGCAACATTTTGGATCACTATTTCTCTGTGTTTGAGAACTGTTTCAAATTTGCTTATTGCAACGTGACAGCGTTCAGATGAACTTAAAAGAAGGTCAGAATACGCTTGACACTTTCGGCGGAATTACATAACCCCACCTTACATCTTTTGGATGCCCATTTGTACGCAATGATGCGCTACCGATTCTCTATTTCTCGGCTGTCAAACCTCTTCAATACCTGTAATATTTGTATTCTAAGCATTTCAGTATAGAAGAAGTCTATAGATAGATATATCAGGGAAGGTATATAAAAATGCGCTCCGTCGTCATCACAGTGGGCAAACGATGCTTGGAACATCTTGACAAGAGACTGAAAAGTAAGTTTCTGAATATTGCATTGTGGTTAATTATTTGCCCTGGTTATGGACGACCGGGATTCTTCTGCGTGTTTGACAAATGTGATGCATCTTTCAAACCACGTTAATCTGCCGAAGGTTTCAATCGAACTAGTAGAATTATTCGTTGTCGGCTGTGCATATCGCTTAATTTGTACAAAAATGATACTCACAAATAAATCAGTGATCACTGGTGTTTATTATCGAGAGAATTCTAACTAAGTGATATGTTAATAGTAATTTCAAGTATGTGCTGCTTGCAAAAAAGGTCACAGAAATGCGTTGGTTTATATACTGATTTAAATAAGAAAAATCATACCCAATCAGTCTTCCTTCTTACCGACTCATCCTCAAACTGAACGTGATCTAATACATCTCTTTGCTATTGAAAGGAAATTCGACGCATCCTTACCGCGTCATATTGTCTCAATTGTATGTTTGATCTTTGGCATCACACTCGCGCGCCTTTCAACAGAGTATCGTCACATTTCTTCATGTCTTTTCTATATCCAACTCTCGCACCTTAGCCTTATACAAAATTTCGTTCGTCTCATGGTGATTTCATTTATGGAATAGCAAGTAATACAATGCCACGTTTGTTGTCATAATTATCTCTTTGAGTTGCTTAAAATTGATCAGAGACTGTCAATGTATTCGCGGGGCAAAATCGCAGTAAGATCATAATAGAATAGGTGCTTATAATTTAGTACTCAGCACCCCACACATCACGTAAGGACCATAAACATTAGGCATGACTCCATTTAGTGGCATACTTGCTAAGTCAATTAACGTGATCGTGGGTTCATGGTTCCTACAAAGGAATTGTGAAATTAGAAAATACAAAAATATAAAGGTAAATTGATGATAAAAAAAAATAGATCAAATCAATTTGAACCAATTAAATATATTAATGTGAAATTAATGAAAATTGTATCAATTTAACTGTTTAACATAGTCCAATTTATCAAAGTAAACCAATGATCGTATATGAATCCACCCTTTCTAAACAAGTCTGTAAACTTTGGAACCCGGAAAATGCGAATGAGATTTAATGATAATGTGCTTGACATTGAATAAGTATGGCTCTAGGTGTGACCTATTCAAGCACTGGCACTGATTACCTGCTCTTCACGACAGTCTCTGCAGCTTTGTGGCCATCCCCGCACGGGCTGAATTTCATGAAGTTTGTTGTTGATAGATTTATCCTACAGTACCTGCCATTTCTGCGTATATGAATATTTCTAAACAAGTCTGAGGTTTTAAAGACTATGTAGGGGACACCAATCTTGGTCACATCCTGGTTGACAGTCTCTGCAGCTTTGTGGCCATCCCCGCACGGGCTGAATTTCATGATTGCAAGGATCCCGACAGTGCTGCCATTTCTGCATAATATCTGAGATTTAAAACTATCCTAAGAAAGAACGTCACCACCAGCCGATTGACTTGACCAGGCCATTCCAACTATTGTCTTGATGAAATCCAGGCCAAAGTGGTGTGTTTCAGATATAGCCCTTTCAGAGGCGTAGCTTCCAATAGGCCGTGTAGGCCGCGGCCTACACATGTTCCCAGAAAGTCGAAAAAATAAAAATGCCAAACATGCAATAAAAATCGGGGGGGGGTGAGGGGGGGGTAGGGGGTAATGGAACACCAGAAACAAGATTTGCCAAGAACAGACAGTGATTGATTTGTCGGAATCTACACGTATGGAATGGTTTATAGTCCTTATACCCCAAGGAAGAGTGCGAACAACTGGAGCCCGCATATCGTAAAATTCTTTTAAACATTCAAAGGATGCTTGGTGGGCGCTTTTTCTTTGAAATATAAACAGACCAAGAGCCTGACAGAGGTCATCATGACCGAAAACATTCCCAAGTATCCGGATATCGGATGCCTTACTTTACCTTCTGTAGACGAAGACATCAAACAAAAGTTGTTAAATGGAACCAAGCCATCATGTCTTCAGTTCTCATTTCAAACACGGTCAGTTTTTTTTTCTTAGTCTCAAACCTTTAACAAGTTGTATTAAATTGTGTGCTAAGTACAATAACTCACAGGTATATTTTAAAAGTGGATTTGTCCTGTCTTTAGATTTTACTTGCATACCAGATGGGGATATCTGAAGTTTTTACCAGTGCTGGAATATCTTATCTTACACCCCCCTAACCCCCATGTAAGATAACTCGCGTGAATTACTGGTGACGTAACGTTTTAAACAATGTGACGTCATTTTCCCAAACACAGCATCTGAATAACTCTTGTTTTTATATCACAATGCATCATTTCGATAAGTTTGTATTCAAATATCTATTTTAAAGTGCAAGACGGTATGCTAGAAATCAGATGGAAATATCCGTCACTTCGTGGGAACTCCGCGGAGCCTCGTTCCCGCCAAAATAGTTACCCTCAGTGACGGATATTTCCATCTGAACCGCGTGCTCATGTAAGAAACTAATATGTAAACCAGTTAAGATAGATTTACTTGGTAAACCATTTATTTTTTTGTAATCCTACATTAGTCTTCAAATGCCGTGTTCAAATTATTGCATTAATAACATATAATACACAGAATTATTGAAGTAATTGTGCTTTGTGCAAAGCAGAATATACCATTATGTGGACACACCGAAAATATCAGTAATTCATTGGCTATACAGAACTCCAAAATGAATTAATTGGCATTTGCGCAAGTAAAGTGAATAAAAAACTTTTGGATGACTCTCGGTTGTGCCCCTATTACGCCATCATGGTTGATGAAGCAACAGGCAAATCGACAAAAGAACAACTGTCTTTTTGCGTGCGTTTCGTCGATGGGAGTTGCTTAGTCCGTGAAGAATTTCTTTGATTCGTCGAATGTGAATCGATCAAGGGAGTCGCACTTTGCGCAAACATTGTGGAGTTCTTGCAAGAAGCAAATCTCGATATACTTACGATCAGAGCTCAGTGCTATGACGGTGCGTCAAACATGTCTGGGAAATTTCTGGGACAAAGCTGTTATCCGTGAACGTTCACTACATGTAAATTACGTGCATTGCAAATCGCATTGCTTGAATGTGTCTTTGGTTCATAGTTCGAACATTCCTTGTATTAGAACCATGATGTCGACTGTTCAGGACATAAGCTTCCTATTTGATTATTCAGCTAAACGGTTGTTCGCATTCCAGGACGAGCTGTCACGCGATGGTACTACGCAAGAGGAAATGAACCAGCGAACTAAGCTCCGTACTCTGTGTGAAACACGTTGGTCCAGTCTGGCAGACGCTCTTGATACTTTCAAGAACGAGTTCCCTGTAGCGGTTCACGCACTGGAGACGTTGCAGGCAGATGGCGACGAAAAGGCGGGGCAATATCTGGCCGCCATATTGCGATTCGAATTTATAATCGCGCTGCTTATGGCGGATCACATTCTGAGTAGCACCGCTCCCCTGACAAATTTCCTACAAAAGAATGACAATGACTTGTAGCACGCTGTGAGTGAAACACGCGTAGTTATTGGTCGACAGCAGAACAGAGCTAACCCAGATGTCCAAACGGTGTCCGATTACTACAGGGTCACTTTGTATAATGTTTTCCTGGACCATTTAGTTCAGGAAATGGAAACTTGCATCCTGGGTAATGAAGATCGGTACTGGGCGCAACACGTATTGCCTTCCAAACTGGCTGACCTGCTAGATAATATGCTGCTGTCAATATATGCCGCCTTTGCCCCCGACCTTCCTCAAACATACGAGACATTCAAGTCTAGATGGAGAGCAAGATGGAGTATCCAAGACACCCTTCAGCAGACGTGCAAGGACATCTATCCTTGCATTTGTACCATCATCGGGGTCCTTTTGACCATGCCACCAACGTCGGCCACATGTGAAAGGTCATTTAGTGGAATTAAACAACAATTACGTCTGACAGGCTGTCGTCGTTAGCCCTAATCCATGTACACAAGGTTATGAACATTGATGTTGACCAAGTGATTAACGTGTTTTCCTCAGAGAAATGCAGAAAACTAGACTTTTTTTAAATTGACGTTGTATTAATGTTACTTTGACATTGACTTGAAACGCATTCAGATCGTGAAAGTTGATGTCGCTAATTTTCCTCTTGCCTTATATTTACAATAATCACAGATATTTTACGAATTTTAAAAACATTTATAAGGTATACAAAATACTCGAGGGTTAAAGCATATTGTTTAACATGACGTCATAGCATATATTTAATTCAACAATATAATTATGTTAATGCAGAGTGGAAAATAGACAGCAAATAGTGTATTAATTAACAATATGAATCAACATTCAGTTGCTGTCAAATTTATTCCAGTCATGAGACTTAAATCTAAGTATAATGTCATGATATATATGGTCGATGAAACATTCTTATTTGTACCAAATATACGCCAAAACGCACCTCTGACATTCTAGGGACAACATTGTGTGGGGGAGCATGCCCCAGACCCCCCTAAAATTCGGCCTACACATTGATTCCATCCAAGCTACGCTCTTGCTTTTGCAAGAACAGCTACACTCAACCACTAGGACCTCGTTGTCCAACAAAACGAGCCGCAACCAACGGCCAACAGGCTGGCTCCTCGTTGTCGTCTATTACGACATGTAGGAGGATAAAGTTCACCTGCATTACCCCGGGACCCCCAATGAGAAGTAGTCACGCAACTAATCGGCGGCAAAACATTACTGTTAAATCAGGGGATGCATGGAGACGTCAAAACTTACGTTCACTAACATCATAGCGTAGTTGAGGAGCTACATATCTACAACCCCATAGACGGCTGGTGTTATCTCAACCCACCTGTCAGTTTACTTACATTGATTTAGCTCTTCTCGTGTTTGTTGAACCGAATTCAGCTGCCTTAGGCTATAAACTCTGATGTATTGGCTCAATACGACTCGCTCCTCTATCCTCATATTATAGTCGCCTCTCTCAACATGATGTAGTATGTAATCGTCGGTCTAGATTTCGCCTAGAGGTACGATTGCTACCGGCGCTCTACAGCTCGCGCATGAAGGTGCCTAATATCGCGTCCGAAAAAGTGCTTACACATTTGCAATTGGCTAAATATTGATACGCAGCTTGATAAAACATTGATTCACAATGTATCAGATAGCGAGGAAGCACGCATATAGCTGTTCTGTGATGTTTTGCCGACAGCTGTAATGAAGGAGCCTTGGATTGTATGTGCTTGTCTTTGTTCGGAAGCAATGTTGCAATGTACTTTATGGGAAAATCACATACTAAACAAGAGACAATACGCTCCTTGATATTGTAATCTGTCTCATACTTGTTTTTGTTTGCTTAGAAGCTTGATGAGCGTTGTCTGCCTATTTTGCTTGGCGTAGGGGGCAGTAAGCTTCAAAAGTATACCTAGTTACTTATTAAAAGAGACTAAAAGGCATTGTCTATCTCAGGAAAATGTAAAGCTAAGCATGCAACTGAATGGTGATGAGGCGTAGGGTCCAATATGGACCCTATCCATTCCCGAGAATAGATACAGTGGTAATCAGCATATGCGCTCCCTTGATAGTCACAACCGTCCCTTACAGTGTAATACAAGCAGAACACTTACAGTAGTTAGGTTAGGATGCAAATTAATATTGTGGCGCACTATGTGAGCAGTAGCAGCTTTAATCCTTAAAGGTGACATTAAGCTGTCTTAGCGTCGGATGAAATAGCATTTTGTATTCATTGAGCCATAAGCGGATTTGGTTGGTTGGGTTCCTTTCTCATACCAATAAGCTGCATACTTCACTGTGAAGGACCTGATAGGTTGATAGCATGAAACGTAACTGCTTCTTGTGGTTTGTTTCTTCCATGATATTATATTTGTATTATAACTAATTAGTGTTCAATAACAACTACTTGTACAGTATCGGGTGTTCCGTGTCACCTTCACTAGTTGCTGGCAATAAATGTTATATATT
This sequence comes from Urechis unicinctus, assembly GCA_034190875.2. NCBI lineage: Eukaryota > Metazoa > Annelida > Polychaeta > Xenopneusta > Urechidae > Urechis > Urechis unicinctus. The sequence continues at coordinate 48,127,997 of CM067351.1, read as the reverse complement.
TATAGAGCAATAAATGCGTTTTCATTGTACTACTGAGGTGGGTTAAGCGATATCAGACGTTCAAGTTAACAGATTGCGAGCTCTTCACGGGCAGTGATGGGCAGTGGTAATCACTCAAGAAGGCAATATCCTGTTCATACCAGTCTGAAAAAAGATGTATTGCGCTTTTCTTCATGCTAAGACATGTTGATATAAACCGGTGTGTCATTGTCAACATGCGAGGCTATACACCCTTGAGTCACCGAGTACGACAAATACTTTTCATAAATCACAAAGCGCTTGTCATGTCAGTACATAATCACCCTACATACAGTTTAAATAGTATATTTGTTCGGCCTGTATGATGCATTCCAGATGATCAAAGGAGTGTTCCTATCTCAGGAACTCTCGTTCTTTTGCAAATCATCAAGCGCGATATAGAGAACAGCGATTTGGCTCGGAAGCGTAGCGTCGGAAAACCAAGCCGAACAAAAACATCTGAACGCCATCCCATACAACCCCTAGATGCCACCACATACATCTTCATCCCCTCAACATAATTTTCCCTAGGGTCCTACTAACGGCAATCAATTTCTTTCGATGGTCAAAACCATCGCTCGCAAAAATTGTTTATCTTTTAAACATACTCATAAGTGTATGAAAAATATGTCGCCGTTGAATGTCCTTCGCTCCTCATTTATTGCTCTGAACAAATACGAGGACTTGTACATCTCTGATGTACCTCATTGTCAATCAAACTTGTATTTCTTCTTACGAATTATTATTTATAATGTATGCATGCTGTTGTTGACAAATAAATAAATAAATAAATAAATCAAAAACATGTGTTTGCTGAAAAGGTATTTCCTACCTGCCTGCTATTATACAATTCTGATGTAATACAATTCTGCAGATTGTATTGCAAAGAACGTCAATATTCAAATTTTTTCTCCGTACAGTACCGTGTATATACATTATTTTTGATTTGGAAATATAAATTCACTAGATAAATGGCACGCAACATGTCAGATAATAGAGGGCAATATATGCTATGGTATAAGTCATTCCTAGTACCGACTGTGTTACGTTGTGAACGCTTAAGTCTAGTGCGTCACGAACTTTAGTGCAATGATATTGCGTCATACATTATAAAAGTACTCATTGCACATTCGCAAATACCAAGCGGTGGTATTGAATTTTATTCATATTTTTATGTCTAAATCTTGCTACTGCGTTGTAATCAAAAGTAACCCAATATTACATTCGGGCAAACTCGCGTCGAAGAAAAGCCATTTTAGGCCCCCAAAAACCAATCCAGTTGATTAAGCGCCTTAGTGAAAGTCTTCCAAAATACTTGTTTTGCCACCGCAGACTCCATCGTTCTTACTTCATAATC
>CM067351.1:48100130-48121522 GCA_034190875.2 Urechis unicinctus | reverse complement strand
CGGTACTGATCTCTATTATCTACGCAATTAGACACATATTATGGGCGAACCTCAACTATTAGACAGTAAACCATGTAAAGATCTCTGTATGAGTGACTTCAATGATATTCGACAAAATGTAAATTATTATCAACAATATATTGGCATTTGCCGCGATTAATGCCAAATGATATTGCACAGTGCGGGAGCAACAACACCGTATCAGCCTATAAGAGAATCGGGATCCTAAGTACTAGGCGCGACTGCACGAGAATGTTCTTCATACGAAATGAAGGCATTGTAAACTCATATGAAGGCATAGCCAAATCAATACACACTATGGGGCAGCTATTTAGTTGTTAACCGTGGTTGCAGAAGCTATTGATATGCCATGAGAGTCCCAATATGCGTATATGATTGACATAGAATGCCATGGGAAGTGCCACCGCTGAAACGCGCATTTTAAAGTGACGATTTATCCCTGTAATGTATATGACAATACCAAATCAGCGATATTGCGGTCATTTGTAACTATTGATCGTGATCGGCGTCTCGGTTCTGGTTTAGTTCTCGCTCTTGGGAGGCATAACCATTTAAAGCATTATACAGAAATATAATAATAATATTACATTCATCCGCCATGATAAAAGGCTCATTTGATTATCCAATTTAAGCTGTCACTGCTATCTGGATAACACTTATATCTGTTGTAACGGTTAGTGTGGCTCATACATCAATATGTAAACCACCGCAATAAAGCAGAAGACATTGATAAGGAGCACAACCGTAATACCGAACATAAGATAACTTCAATAACCTGCTTTGCTTGTGAGGGACATTGTTCCATACTACCTCCACGTACACTCGTATCGTACATCCGAGTGGATGAGGGATGACTGATTGGCAAAATGGTCATGCCATCACCCTGTCAATTTGAGTTTCCATCATCTGATTCCCGTAGATGGCTTATTCCAAAGGAGCATTCATCTATGCATACTATAGTATATCGTCTTCCTTACAGAGTAATTTGTTATGTAAAAATTTCAACTTATGATGAATACTTCAAATCAAAATGGAGAAGGCAGCTAAACTGAAATATGGCTTCGAGCGTCCATATTTTTATACTCTAATTAGTATGCGGCGGAACAGAGAGTAGCTGGGTGAATTGTACCTAAACGTAAAATGTTTTACTTGATCGAATTACTTTTTGGGTGTTGCTGGTCACAGTAGTCGCTATAGGGTACAAACTAGGAGGCGCAAATGTTTAAATTCATTTTAGTCATATATCATCACGGCATTGCCTAATTAGGGAACGGGGAGTGGACGAAATATAACGGTGTATATAACCTAAGGCATTGGGTTGTTCCCGATATCTAAAATTCGCTAAGCGCTACGAATATAAATAGTCTGACAAGTTATATGTGTAAAACACCAGTGGTCTAATAGTAGCTTTATAAATATCTCTTCAAACTCGCTGCGATGTTTATGCTATGTGACAATGCGTAGAGAGATATATTCATTCATTCCATAACACCTTCGTTCCATGGCTTATGTTAATCTATAGAGTACAACTAAAAGACATCATTTACGCGATATGGAAGTATTTATTATATATTGGCGCGATGATTTACGCATCATATAGTGTTGTATATTGGTACGTTCTCTGTCGTGAGGGCTTTGATGTCAAGTCAGATGAAACTTGTGTGATCCAAAACTCGGAAGGCCAAGATAATCACAACTGGATTGGTAATAGGTTCAAAATGTAAGCTCCTTAGTACAAGGCTGCCCGAATGCGATGCTGCTTTTGCTGTTCAAGATTGCAAGGACTGAGACGTTTGAAATCTCGTGACATTGAGTGTGTAGTGCGTAGATTTGGTGCGAACGTGACATATGATATGACTTCAGCAACCACAACGCCGGCACTCTAATTAACGGCAGCCAGAAAATGCTTCCGTATACCATTTTGAAGCTGAATAATCCTTATCACCCCACAATTGCGATATAATGCATTATTTAACCGGGAAATGAACTTAATTGCCTTATCAATTACTAAGAAATCTCATTATTTTTTTGTTGAGTCTCACTTATACCAGTCTTCAGTGACGTCCAGTATTTACTCTGCTGGTCACTAGAGCATTTTTCATGTATAGTGGACTACGGAATGCTGAAGCTACTAGAGAGAGATCGTTATGGTGTTATCATGCAGCCTCATGGTTCATTATTGCTGACCATTGCCGACGTAGGCACCATGTTTGATTATAAGAGCTGATCCCTGAGATATTTCAAATCTGTCAACATGAAAATATAATACTTTTACCTTGAGCGTAACACCCTTCTTGTTTTAATAATATGCAGATATTTCACAAACCTTGGCATGAATCTTGATATCTATTTGGTTGTAAGCGCGAAATTGGCACAACGTTCATGATTTAGTAGGCATTTGATGGTAAACGATAGGTCATTTCTTAACCGATGAACATTGGGGGACGAATGTTTTTCTTGCGTAATTCTACATTGACATGATTCGATAAACAGTAGAACGGACGTACAAATACTCCCGCTGCGTCAACCTAGGAAAGGATGAACACCCTATGTGCCCCGACTGATGTCGCATCCCTCCCCGAATGACTACTGTCACTGGAAAACAACAATGTGCTCTTATCAAGGGCGGCGTATGGATTTGTTTCCATATTGCTTCCTGTAAACTAGGCTTGCACGATTTCGCAACGTAAGATAGCCCCAGACAATTCGCTTTATTGGTTTCTTAGGTAATACACAGACGAATAGATGGTTATTATTCTCCCAGGCAAACGTATAACGGGGATACCAAGATTGTTTACATACGTTCGATTGAGGACCACTTCCTCAGGGTAATAGCCTTGCTGATTGTAATTTCGACTGATGCTTGTCGAGTTAACCCAGGAAGATCGCGCCGTTCACTATTGTCATGCGCACATGTATACCAAGGAATAATCAGAAAGCGGTTCACTTAATCAAGGTGACTTTCCCAAAATTATTTCAATGTGTTTTCGTGAGTACAGTTGTATTGCAATGAAACACCATACACTGCATCATTCTATTGGCGTATATGCGCACCATTGCTTAAGTTAGTTTGTCATTTACGTAATGTGTCTGAACTCAGCTAAGCTCAATATAGACCATTGATAGTTCGCTTAAATCAGCCGTGACCAATCCACCGGCGATATTTGTGCTATCACTGTGTGGCACACGAACGCTGGCGACGATAAAGCTCGTTAGACCACGATTTTAGTGGTGATCTCTCAGTTCCCATTTACTAAAAAAAGAGCTAAGGCCAACGACGCGAATCCCTTTCAATAGTAAGCCATTTATATAGGAAATATGAACCACTGTTAAATATCCAGAACTGTTTCGCTAGCAAAACGACCCTACAATACGCATATAGAGTTTTTAACTGAACAAATAAACACTGCACTGAACGCGGTTTCAAATCAATACAAATAATTCTGAATCGAACGATGATAAATTCGCAGCTGCGCAAATATATGAGAAGCATATGTATGACATATATACGGCAAATAGAATCTCGTTATTGTATGACGCACATGTCGTCCTCGTTAATTATATTGCTCTTCTGTGATGGGTATAGCGGTGTTTAACGAAAGGTTTTGGTTGATGTCATCAGAAATGATCGATAGTTTACAGTTGTAAACTCGAAATAACAGCATCGATATCTAGTGGAGTGCCGACACATCCAGATTCTGCAGCAAATGGACAATGCACGATGCATCCAATGACCACAACGCATCAACGCATTATCATTTACAAAGCACTGATGTTTCTGAATCGTACCAAATAGAAGTAGATCCATCAATTATCTAGATAAACACATAAGCAGATTTGATATCAATGTGCGGATTAGCGTCAAAGAGATGGCATCGGGGTGGAGAAAGCCAAACATTATTTGAGGGCTTATTCATTCCGAAAGAAAAGCAACACAATGCATTCGATTCAATTCGGGGCCTCTTTGCTGACGGTCATAGCTCTGAAACTGGCTATATTGTACAAGATAAATCAGATTATTAGCCTTAATTTCGATTATAGATTAAGTGCATAATATCAGTCTCTTGGAGGCTAATATAATATTGATTACTTGGTATTGGAAAATAATTTTGTCGCGTTACAAGAATATCAGAGTCGAAAGAAAGAAGCCCATAACCTAGTGATCATTCATGATTTGGTCGTGGCTTGAGTTGAATACTTTCATGAATTGCTTGGTACTGATCAATGTATATAACCTATACTATATCATACGGGATATAGCAGTCATAATAAAGGGTGGGAGTAGGGGTGGGAATTATCTTTTCTAATACGGAAGTACGGAAGTTAATTATACTTCAAATATCCCACCACCCTCTGCCGCCTCAAACCGTATCACCTGGTTTCGTTACGCCATCTCCACGCAAAAGGCCCAGTACCTTGATGACACCAGCCGCAGCGTAGATAAGATGGTTAAGCTGTTGAATCAAACGTTCCACAATACCCTGATCCGCACTCAGACTTGGACATTATTGTCTCGTCCATGGACTTCAAAGCTCTATACACAGGTTTGCCCACGAAACATCAAGGTAAATGCTTGCCATCGGTTCTCTCTGAATTTTTACCTTGACTAAATCTTTTATTTTCTTGGCAAAATGGTATGTGACGCTAGCATAGGCCACTGATGTGCACCTTTTCTTAGTTGTCATTACAATTTGTGGGATTCGTTAAAATTTCTCTTCTGCGTATTTGGTGTAATATATAGCTAAATGTACCGTAAAGCATAATAACACTATCTTTGGCTTTAAGATATACATACTGGTAAGTGCGTTGTGTGATATGACATCATGCTATGCAAAAGGCCATTTTGTGTAAACATCCATGAATCCATGAATGGGGTGTTTAACTCAACACAATTAAGAACAAGATTGTGAACAGTCATAAATGACATTGTTTCTGGTAGTCGAACTGAATATAAGTAAGCGTTGACATAGTACCATGTTGTCTTCAGAGTCATATGCTTGATTCCATATTGTTTGCCTTTATCTAGCTGATAATATATATAGCCCGATCTGCACGAAATTGATAACGAATGATTACAACGTTTGAACTATCTAGATTGATAGTTTTGAAATAGCTGACCTACTAACGGCACTTAATAAGCATATATATATATATATATATATATATATATATATATATATATATATATATATATATATATATATATATATATATATATATATATATATATACTGCTATATATTGTGTGTGTATAATATATACACACACATGCACCTATATATATATATATATATATATGCTGTGTGTGTGGTGTGTGTGTGTGTGTGTGTGTGTGTGTGTGTGTGTGTGTGTGTGTGTGTGTGTGTGTGTGTGTGTGTGTGTGTGTGTGTGTGTGTGTGTGTGTGTGAAATATGTCACCGATTTTCTGCGAAACGGTGAGACGTAACCTCCTACCCAAGAAATAAAGTTTATATTAGAGAAATGAGGACGAAAGCTAATTCGGTCTATTTTACCTGCCAATCAGTTACGGCGCTTTCGAAACAGACATCAAGGTGCACGAAACGCAGCGGCAGTATTGGATATCCTAACATTGCAAATGATAATCCCCTGCTGGATAAGTGATTTAGCAAGGCAAACTATTGAATTCCATGTACGATTTCGGACTTTGATCACCTCTATCAATGGAATGATAAGAATAGGATAAGTGGGTACAAGGCATAGGTATTTGATGAACCAACGACTGTCTCAAACAATAAGCAGAAACAAACAATCGAACTCTGCTTGTTTCAAGCTACATACTCCGAATCAGCTGGTAGAGATAATTGATATCGTACGGGATTTAATTTTCGGTCCGTTATCTGACAAATCCTCACTGCCCTCGGAAATATCCTGGACAAATACGCGGCTGTGTACAATGCAGCGTTCCTTTGCCTAAGCATTAAATCATGATTATGTACTGATCTATATATTTCTAACGATAATTCCCTTCTGTTTATCTATGTACAGAAACGTTGAAAGGTGTTTCATTATTAATTTTGTTCATGTATTCGATTAGTTAAGCTATTTGTAGGTGTATATCCATTCAGATACGCGTCAGAAGCTCAACTGTTTATTGACGCAACGGACCAACTGTAGAATTATTACAAATCAAAGATGGGAAGGCTGTGTGAAACGCAGTGCAAGAGAGGCCTGAACTTAATGTGGTCTGTGGACCGTACCTTCTTAGCTGTTGGTCCCTCGTCTATTGGATTACGTAGTGATCTATCTCTATCAACGTACATGTTATATCTGTGATCACGACAGTGTTCCTGGTTGGTCAATACATCTGTTGATTTAGACTGATAGCACTAAATTACATGAATGAAGGATGGAACTGGATGTACTCACCAGCCGTAATGATAGAAACTATGACAGCTAGATTGTCAAATTATTATATCATATTCGATTGTACGTGACTAAATAACTGTGACAAATATGTGCATTTAGAATATGTAGCTTGAGGGCACAAGTTAGAAATATAATATGTTATGGAATGCTTGATCACGCTTCATCACGGAGGTCTCTCTTTGAAGCGGAATTGAGTAATACATATAGTTCATACAAACGGTAGCTTATGCTTCAGAAAGATCTCATTGTCTTCTTCTAATACCACTCATGGCCAGTTTCAGAATAGGTTCTTCAGGTGTAAGAAATACGTTATAGATCGCTTTGGGCATTATACGACTCATGTCAACGCCGGTGCTGTCGTTAACATTTCCAAATATAAGGTTTGTATGAGCCTTAATCAAAAGTAAGCCCCAGTCACACAGTGTTTGCGACTAGGATACGACCTAGCTGCGACCTTCAAACCGTAAACAGAGCGCACGACTGATCACAAACGCCTTTGGTGATCACCAGAGGAAAATCAGTTGCAGCAAGGACATGTCTAAACTTCTGACATTATATTAATAAATGTGCTCATTTAATTGCGTTTTTGAGAGGATTCATCAGTGTACATCTTTCATCAATGCGATCCAATCAACATATAGCTGCCTCAATTAACTGTGATAAATAAATACCGTGCAGATTATTAAGGCGAAAGACAGAAGGAAAATGTTGGATGTAGATAAGGATTTCTAGGTCAACTGTTATATCTCAGCTCGATGAGATTTTAATAGCTACATGGACATATTTTTGCCGAAGCTGTTGTTATTACAATTTGCTTACGTTGAAGATTTTCTCCATTGTACTGGAAAATGGAATAGTTTGTCACAAACCAGACAAGAGTTGTCGAACCAGATACGTTATGCAGCGCGTTATTATTCAATGAGCCATTTACATGCTTAGTCTGTATTTAGTCCTAGCATCATTGCAATTACTCAACCTATTGACATTCAGTCAATGCTGCATACTAGACCATAATACGTACTGTATTCTGTTGCAACCATCCCATTTGAGCTTTCTATATTTCATGACTACACTGAGCTAGCTTTCTCATTCAAAACCTGTGTAAAATGTCAATTAGCACATGTTGTTATTTTATGCCAGTTCGTACTCTACCGAGGCCGCAATTCGCTTTTGATGCTTCAACGCATAGCAATGCAACTCCTATGCCCAGTTTAATTGGCGCCAATATTAATAGTTCTTCTAGTGTTACAAGCTATATAATGCTCAACAGCACCTATTGATCTATGCAAAACGCGCATTGAGATTTATCTCAGTGAATTGAGCACATGGTCGCATGGAGTGGCCAGCTATCAAAAGATATACAGGGAAATCCGACAATACGCAGACTACAAAGTGAAGCAATGTCTGTATAGCACCAGTCATTTATGAGCATCCCTAGAGCAAAATGTGCTGTTAGTTTTGGGAAGGATCATCATCGATATATCACACCTGTATCTATAGGCTTAAGGAATCTTGAAGTGAAATTATCACCTATATAGTTCAAGTTATCGCGCACAAATGACGCACCTTTCCCCACTCTGAGGCTTCTTTTCTTTGACCATCTATAGCCATGATCTGCTCTTATCGCAGGCGGCATATTCAGTACATTATTCACGGCAATCTTAAACTCTCACGATAGGGAGTGTTGTGATGGGGATGGATGTGCATGTATGTAACCTACAATCATAAGTACTCTGTTATGAAGGTAAGAACGGTGGAGTCTGCAGTGACAAAACCAGTATTTTGGATGACTTTCACTACGGCGCTTGATCAACTGGATTGGTTTTTGGGGGGCCTAAAATGGCTTTTCTTTAACGCAAGTTTGCCTAAATGTAATGTTGGTTTTTTAGGTTACAACACAGTAGCGAGATTTAGATATCAGAATATGTATAAAAATCAATACCACCGCTTGGTATTTGCGAATGTGCAATGAGCACTTGTATAATGTATGACGCAACATCATTGGACTTAAGTCCGTGACGCAATAGACTTGAGCGTTCACTACGTAACACAGTCGGTACTAGGAATGACTTATACCTGAGCATATATTGCCCGACGTTTTCCGACATGTTGCGTACTGATTATATATTAAGATCATATTACCAAATCAAAGATAAAGTATATACACGGAACTATATTGAAGTAAAATTTGAATATTGACGTTCTTTGCAATTCAATCTGCAGAATTGTATTACCTCAAAATTGTATTATGTCAGAATTATATAATATCAGGCAGTTAGGAAATACCTTTACAGCAAGCACATGTTCGTGTCATAACACACAGAATGAGATTCGCTTTCATCAGCGGAGCTTATTTAAGTGACCATCCACATTGATTACTGCTGTTAGGTTACACATTGGCGTCGATTTATAGAGCAATATGAGGAAGGGTCGCGTGCCGACATCAAAGGTTTCATCAGGTGTCTGGATGCCGTTGGAAGCTGGCGTGTGATGGTTTGCTTACCCAGGTGCACCGCTCCCTCAATACCAAGATAGCAGGTAATCCGAGGCTTGCGGTAGTCGCAGGTACTCGTCATGACATTGCAGCCCTATCCATGCTGTACGAGTTACAGTGGAAAGGTAAAATATGCTTGGTCAAGGAGCAGATGCGTTATAGTATTGTTGAATTCATTCTTTCGGGCGCATCATGTTGACCATCGAAAGAAATTGATTGCCGTAAAAGGAACCTGTAAGGGTAGGGGAGATTATGTTGAAGGAATGAAGAAGTATGTGGTGGCATCTGGCGGTAGGGACAGGGGGTTCTGTAGGGTGGGATGGCGTTCAGGTGTTTTGCATGGCTTGGTTCCCGACGCTTAGCTTCCGAGCCGAATCGCTGGTCTATATATCGCGCTTGATGAGTTGCAAATGAAAGAGAGTTCCTGTGTTAGGAACACTCCTTAGAGCATCTTGCATCTCATACAGGCCGTAGACATATAGTATTCAAATGTATGTAGTGTAAAATTATAAACGAACATCGATTTATGACGTGACAAGCGCTTTGTGATTTGTAAAAAGTATTTGTCGTATGGGGTGACTCAAACGTGTATAGCCTCGCATGTTGACAATGACACACCGGGTGATATCAACATGTCTTTGCATGTAGAAAAGTGCCATTCATCTTTTTTCAGACCGGTATGAATGGGATATTGCCTTCTTGAGTGATTACCACTGCTCATGACCGCCTTTGAAGAGCTCGCAACCTGTTAACTTGAGCGTCGGATATCGCTTAACCCACCCCAGTAGTGCAATGAAAACGCATTTATTGCTGTATAAATATATTTCATTTATTCCCGGGAACTTGAGAAGGTGGCACGGAACACCCGATACTGTACTTCAAAGTGCTATTTCATCCGACGCTAAGACAGCTCAATGTCACTTCTAAGGATTATAGTTGCTACTGCTCTCATAGTGCGCCACAATATTAATTTGCATCCTAACCTAACTACTGTAAGTGTTCTGCTTGTATTATACTGTAAGGGACGGCTGTTACTGTCAAGGGAGCGCATGTGCTGATTACCACTGTATCTATTCTCGGAAATGGATATGGGTCCATATTTGACCCAATGCCTCATTACCATTCAGTTTTCATGCTTAGCTTTACATGTTCCTGAGATAGACAACGCCTGTTATTATCTTTTTATAAGCCACTAGGTATAACTTTGAAGCTAAGCGAAATAGGCAGCAACGCTCATCAAGCTCGTGCAGCTTTCTAAGCAAACAAAAACAAGTATGAGACAGATTACAATATCAAGGAGCGTATTGTCTCCTGTTTAGAATGTGATCTTCCCATAAAGTACATAGCAACATTGCTTCCAAACAAAGACAAACACATACAATCCAAGGCTCCTTTATTACAGCTGTCGGCAAAACATCGCAGAATAGCTATATGTGTGCTTCCTCGCTATTTGATACATTGTGAATCAATGTTTTATCAAGCTGCGTATCAATATTTAGCCAATTGCAAATGTGTAAGCACTTTTTCGGACGCGATATTAGGCACCTTCATGCGCGAGCTGTAGAGCGCCGGTAGCAATCGTACCTCTAGGAGAAATCTAGACCGACGATTACATACTACATCATGTTGAGAGGGGCGACTATAATATGAGGATAGAGGAGCGAGTCGTATTGAGCCAATATATCAGAGTTTATAGCCTAAGGCAGCATAAATCGGTTTAACAAACACGAGAAGAGCTAAATCAATGTAGGTAAACTGACGGGTGGGATGATGTTTAGATAACACCAGCCGTCTATGTGGTTGTAGATATGTAGCTCCTCAACTACGCTATGATGTTAGTGTACGTAAGTGTGATTTTTCCATGCATCCCCTGATTTAACAGTAATGTTTTGCCGCCGATTAGTTGCGTGACTACCTCTCATTGTGGGTCCCGGGGTAGAACCAGGTGCGCTATATCCTACTGCATGTCGTAACAGGCGACAACGAGGAGCCAACCTGTTGGCCGTTGGTTGCGACTCGTTTCTGTGGACAATATGCCACTAAATCCTAAGTTTACCATAACTTACTTAACCCATAATTTCCTTTTCATATTTAACTGTGATTTGGCATCGCTGATGGGTTGCTTGATGGACCAAATGTCGAGATTGTGGCCATAATTCAATCCACTTAATGGGTTTTAGTAAATGAACTCGATATAAGCATTATGAAATGTCCGATTTTCTAGTCTGATGCAGCAGCTGGTGTGAGTTATGCATTAGTCACACCGGTCGTGCCTTGTAATCTTGTTTTGAACGCTGGGATCAACAAAGCATTCTATTTGCATTGTGTTTATATTCAAATGAACTACCCTACATGGTTCTGGTTTCAATCACTATGCATACATTCAGCGGTGGTTTGTTAATATCGGACTTGAAAATTATCTCCCGCGCGATCAGCTTCAAACGTTGCATGTGGTCCATGAAGCCATGCAGCAGAATGCAATGTTGCTTTTGCTGGTCTGCCTGGTTGGTAGTGCTTAAATATGCAGATATTTGTGAGTGCGTGGTCGGTCATGTAACAATAAATCCCTAACTAGGATGAGATCTAATAAGCACGACCTAACGAAGGGGTGAATGCCAGATTAATTTACCCAACGAATTATGTCGAGGCGTTCAGTGTACATAAACTTAACGAAGAGTCGGGAAACGATGCATGCCCTTGGATATGGTTGAGAACGAGGTCAAGTTAAGCTAAGCCATTTGGGGTCAATATGTGATCTGAAGCGTCTTTGTGCAAGCCCGAAACATGCTACTTAATAATAGACGCAATTTTAGGAGGTCTCAGCATATGTGGCTTCATTTCCAACGCCTATTTGCCATTATTGGTTTAAATTATGTGACAACAAAATGCTCTAAAAGCATCAGTATGAGCCTAACCAAAGATGGGTACATATAACAATACTTTAGATTCCGATAGTCGCGCCAGGACTCTCAGCATTCTGACAAAAAGCTTCGCCCCAAAAATCTAAGAGAGTGAAGAAGAGATTCAGTATTCGGCCTTCGAAATGCAGGATTCAAGTATATCGCAATAGATTCGATATTTAGGATTCACCTATATCGCAATTTATATATATGCTTTAATATCTAAGCATACAAATATACACAACGTACATATATATGTATAACGATAAACACATATATATATATAAATATATATGTATATATGTTTATATGTGTATGCAAATATATAATAAACATATATATAGATATGTATATACACCCAATATATTAATGGATATTTATATGTATGTATGTATGTATTTAAATATATCAATATAAAATATGTATATATATTATTTATATAGATACATTTATCTATATATACATATAATTATACATTTATATATATTATAAATTATAAATATTATATTATGTATATATATATCCGATATATATATTATATATATATATATATATATATAGATATATAGAAATATATAATGACATATATATAGATATTATATACATATAGTATATAATAATATTTATATGTAAAATATATCATATATATATATATATATTTATATATATATATGTATACGATCTCGTATATATATATATATATAATTATATACTATATATATATTATATATTATACATATTATCATATATATACACTTACTATAGATTATATAGTATTAATAGACTCTCAGATATATCCTGCACAAATGTGTTTATACTCTAACATATATATATGAATGTATATATATAGGTTTATATATTCATATCGAATGCATTTCATTCACCTATATCGCATAAATATATAATTCTTTATATTATCTATATATTTTATATACATATAACATATATATGTATACTGTATGCGGTATATATAATATATATCGGCCTATATATTTTATATATATATATGATTTATATAGATATATGTGACATGCACATATATAGTAACATATATATATATATGTACATATGGGCTATTATGGATATTTATATGTATGTATGTATGTATTTAATATATCAAGCATACTATATGTATACATGTATATTTATATTTATATAGATACATTTATCTATTATATACATATGAATATATATGGAATACCTATATATACATATAAGTATATAAGCATATAGATTATATATATATTTAAAATGCGTATATATAATATTATATATTTATGAATATATATATGCAATATATATATAAATAGGAATATATTTATATTTATATATATATATATTGATACATATATCTATATAATTACTTATCTATATATATACACTATATATATATATTTATATATATGCAAACATATGTGTTTATATGTATACATATATATATCTATATATATATATATATATATATATATATATATATATATATATATATATATATATATATATATATATATATATATATATATATATATATATATATATATATATATTAATATATACTGTCCAGACTTGAATGTGCGGTCGCTTAATATATATCGGCCTCATTATTAGCACCAGTCTTTGCTATTATGATAAAGTAACAGATAAGAACATCAGGCTTTCCGTTCTACCGACGGCTTTTACTACATTTGCAGTCTGTGATTCATTTTAAGCGACGTGAAGAGACAATTAAGACAACGAATGTTGCATTCTATTACCTGCTATTCCATAAATGAAATCAACTAGAGACGAACGAAATTGTGTATAAGGCTAGGGTGCGAGGGTGGGATATAGAAAAAACATGAAGAAATATGAAGTGACTTTGTTAAAAGGAGAGATGTTATGTCAAAGATCAAATATACAATGGAGGCAATATGATGCGATAGGGATGTGTCGTATTGCCTTTCAATCGCAACGAGATAAATTAGAGCACTTCCAGTTTGAGGATAAGTCGTTGAGAAGGAATACGTACTTCCGTGTTCTTTTCTAAGCTGTACATAATAGCATTAACATATATTTTAATTAGAATTTTCTCGAGAACAAACACCAGTGATCACTGTAACATATGTGAGTATCATATTTGTACGAATATGAGGTTATGCACAGCCGACAACGACGAATAATTGTACTAGTTCGATTGAAACCTTCAGCCTGATTGATGTGGTTTGAAAGATGCATCACTTTTGTGGAACACTCAGAAGAATATCCGTCGTCGATAACCAGGGCAAATGATTTACTACAGATATATGGAATTAAAGAGGATTGACAGCCGAGAAATAGGCAATCGGTGTTGCATCATCGCGTAGATATGGGCTCACAAAAAATGTAAGGTACGGTTATTGTAATTAGTATCATACGAGTATTTTCAGCTGCAAGTCGCGTCGAGTAATTCACGGTAATACCGGGTCTTATACATGCGTATATAACACCGGAAATGTAACAAAACCTTTTTAATACTCAGAAATTGACGACCAGCCAACTATGACTTCGAATTTAAATTAAAAGGTTAATAAAAGCGAATAAAAAAATTTATTCCTCACTTCCGTTGTAGAGAAATCGAGTCAAACTGATGTCATATTGGTGATGGCATAAAGGCCACTAGCACAGTACGGCATACATTGTATGCGTTATGTGATTGTTATCATTATCGAATAATTAAGGTTACTCTGCCATATAAGATGGTCACGTGTCCTCGATTTGTGATGTTATTAACCCTCGCTGATCACCAACATTAATTCATTACAATAACGTGCACTTTAATTAGCGCTGAGCGTTGTCCTCATTGGTTCGTGGGTGGCCTTACACCAATCTGTTGTAGCTAACGGCCGCTAATCATCACAGTTTAATGCAAATTTCGGTTGTTCACCGGCAAATACTCAACTTAAGATTTTAAGACATTTGCCTCGGTCTAGCTATGACTCACATGACTTGACATTTATGGGATCGTGACATTATTTTAGCAAAGTGATATAGCTGACGAACATTTGCATATTAGTAACTGTGCAATGCCATTATGATATGTTTGCCATAAATGCCATTTGCTGAATAGAAAAAAGCCCAAATTATCACACATTTTGCTGCTTTGTTACGCAGCAAAATGATATATGCAAGATGCACCGGAAAGCGGTATGTTGCACTTATACATGATGTATGCATCTTAGTGTGAATCACTAGCCAGTCATTAAATTCGGAATGTTATTGTGTAGGGACTATTTTATGCCGTTCTATCAGATGAACAGGTTTAATTTTGTCAAAGCCGTCATGCAATAGACCGTAATGTTGTTTTTGTTGTAATACGTGCCATACGTTGACATAGTATATTTCTTAATGTTCTGAATTATTACGATGATCATCAACGAATATGATGTTACGCGAATTACAAATATTCGGTACGCGGAGCTGCCACCAGCGCTCAAGCCGTTCTTTTTGGAATGCGGATATTTACTGTACATATGCTATAATATAATGCGTGACATGTTTCAAAAGTTGTTCAATTATTAGGATTGTTTTGCCGAAGTAATTATCATGTGGTGTGACATGAATGCCTATAAGCAGGTCAAAGACGACCGCAGAAGGAAGTACGTACCTCGATCGAGGTACGTACCTCGTTCCTAGTACGGCGTACTTGGTTTGAAGTATGCATACATAAACATTAATTTTCTCAACTGTTTTGCAAATTGTGACATCATTTACTGAGATTTGGTTGGGTAAAATCGTGGAAACCCCCTTAGTTGTCATAGCCTCGATTTGGGACCATGTTTAGCGTTGCACGTGCACGAGAAGGCTTTCATATTCGTTTTTAAACTTTAGTACGGCGGCTATCGCGTGACTTTCCTGAAGATTAATGAGGCAAGAATCATTATGTATCAGTTTGGCAAAGTTAAAAACCTACTTTTTCGGAGCATAGTTTGTCTAGATTATATGAAATATAGTTTCGTGAAAATTGTATGGCATATTTGTGACTTATGGATGATAACATCACACCCCATGTCAATTTGCACAACCTATATTTGCGTGCTCCAATCGAAGTACGCTGTACCATGATTGTTTCAAATCTCGCTTGTTGTCCACCCGGGTCTGATTGAGAGTGTTCATATACGTGTTCAGTTGTGTTTAAAAATGAATGTTCTTCTCAAATAGAATAGCAAAGCAGCCAGGTGTTTGATATTGAACAGAATACCCCCAAAAACACCACAACAGCAAGTTTTCATACTTTTGTTGGCCTGTTCTGTTTGAGTTTTTGAAAACTTTTGTTCTTGTTTTAATTGGATGTTAGGTTATTATCTAAGGCTTTACAGATGGAAACGAGCATCATTTCATATGTAATGAACATTATCATTTGAGCATACTTAAGGTTTACCAGATATGGAATGGATTGTTCACAAAATCATGGGGTCACCGATCAGGTTGTATTGAAATTTACTATGCTTTATTACCAATATTTCCATAGCAATTTGGACAGTGGTCATAAGAATATTCTTCATCTTTAAACTTCATGATGGTGTTTATCCTACATGCTGCTAATAATTGAGTTTCTATCGGCCAAATCATATGCCTTTAACAATATATCATACAGATCCATATTTTGTGAAGGAGTGGAGGAACAGCAATGTTTGAGTTAATTTTATTTTAGAAATAATTCTCAAGTAGCAAATTGTGTTCAAAATCATATACGTAAAATATTCGGTATTACACAATAGGATACCGAATCCCCGAGTACAGATACATTACAAATCCTATACCAGTATTACATTGAGACAGATAATGATAACAAGTATAGAAACTTTATGACTGTTTGACAGCTAAATGTATACGTATGATGTTGATGCAATAAGTAAGATACATAACTATGATATATCTAGGACAGTTTACACAACGCAGGATAAAGCTACTTTAATAGGTCATTACACAGATAGGATTAATTGATATATTATTAAAACTTTCAGAGATCCAAAGTGGAAGCACCACACAGGTAAAATGCCTATTGCATACATATCTGATGGTACTGAATGCCGCGATAGGAGAAACGAGAGGAAGGGGATAATATGTACAAAGTCTTATGATCTTGTTCAGCGGTGAAAGGGCAATATTATGGTTGAGTATATAGACGAAAACAATAAAAGATGGGTTTATTGTTCAGGCGAGACCTGGTACACCCCTCACAGGAATAGCTTCTTCATTGAGAGAGTTGAAACCAACTTTCAGCGGCTTGGAAGGCGGCTGCACGGACTCATCACTAACGGCTGAAGGAATGTTCAAGTCTGGATAGATTTATTCACTTCGTCAATGCATGATTGACAGAACTTAGGAGCAGTTTTTGGGTAATGGACAGATTCTTTTTTATTCTAACCGAATCCAACAGTTTTTCTTTGACACGAGGTTTCCAGTTTCCAACATCCTCATTGTGAATGAAGGCTTTCAGAAGCACACCGTTTTGAAAATGGCATGGCCAATAGCTGTTCAATTCTGGAAAAAAACCAAAGTAATTCAGACACTGTCTAGTGAAATACATAACATTAAATATTATAATCAATGTTTAAGTACACAACACAAACCAGCAATTCTTGTGAGATTTTTTTATATCACCCTCTATTAACAGAGTAAATCATATTTGGTTGGAATAACTGACATTGTAACTCAAGCCGTGCACGACGTTGTGTTGATTTATATGTATGCTACCGTCAGAGTGGGGCTATGTCACTTCATAATTACGAGGTTTCAAATTTCTAACACCACCAGGAAAGACTACATTCGACCTGCGGTTCGGTCGTATGAATCATAAGTGTCTTTCTGTTATCTGTTTACGATCAACTATGGCACCAATTCAAAAGGAAGTACACCCTACTTCGATTTAAGTACGAACGCATCAATACGCCATTGTTTCAGAAAAATCATTCAACCGGGGTGTTATATTATTAGCGATAGCTCATTAATATGCCATAGAATTTTGAATAACATATAATGTATAATAAGATGATATACTTGTAAATGAGAAAACATAGACCTTACCTCTGCTATGTTGGTGTGTGTACAAAATTGTAATCATGAACGTCGAAAACCTTGCAGTCGCTGTCGAATAATGGAAGTGAAAACAGATTTGGTTCCAAATGTAGGCCATAACATATTTGCATAATTAAATCGTTCAAAGCCAATCACATTTCAGAAAATAATGTCATAAAATGCAAAACAGCAGAGGGCGGTGGCGGGACTATCATGCGTACCTCAATCGAGGTGCGCCGTACTGGGAACGAGGTACGTACCTCGATCAAGGTACGTACTTCGTTCTGCGGTCAGTCCGCGACCTGATAAGATGGGGAATATAACAGAGCATTTATCTCATGCGTACTGTCCGTATGTCTAAGGCATGTTGTTGGTCGTTATCCAGCTACAAGAAACAATGAAACATTTTGTTAATTACACCAGCTATTACACTAAGCCTTTGGTACATTAGCTATTGGGAGTATAGAAAATATTGATTTAATGCTGTTAAAACGTGATCCTATAATTTAGAGTTCACAAAAAAAATAAAATAAAGGTAAATGTGACTTAAGTTTCAACTGTGTTTGGTTTCTATCATTTATATCATTTCATGTAGGCATAAGCAGATGAGAATAAAATCATCATTCACCACTCCTCGATTGTGAGATATTGTATAATTTATCATCAGGCTACATAAAGTAGAGAGGGAGAGCAGTGTGTAGCTACCTCGTGTCGACGACACCTTTTTATAAACAATAGCCCAAACAAGCCCAAAGGACAAACCCGGAACACCGGATTGAAAACGCCCCCCAATTAGACCATATTATCGCCTACAGCAGTTGCATTCACGGGCGATTACTGTAACATTAAGCATTACTACTTTCATTTTTGTTCGCCTTCAATACATTAACGTCTACTTAAGACGAATAACTCATTTGTCGTGCAGTTAAGACTTACACTAACACATAGCAAATATAAATTTGTCTCCGAAAATTCAAACATAACAAACCCCCATGGCAGCTTCGTCCATATTTGGATTGTCCAATCAGAGCTCGCGATTGCTTTTTCCCGGACGACGAGCAGATGATCGATGAATTTCCGGCCACTGCAATTAGTCTAAACGGCTAAAATAGCGTTCGAACTGGAAAAAAGTAACCTTTCGGGTGGCAAATGTTGGGGCGAATGGTTTTGTTAGGTAGAAAAACATGTAATCAATGGATTTGAGGCGCGACAGGCCAGTAAACGGTAGTTAGGATGGTTTAAGCGAGATTTTTGTGAGCTGGTGGCGAAATCGTTGTCCCCCTTGGGTTTATGTATACATAGAAGATAGCGGCCGGCAGGTCAATACAAATCCCTGTGGTGCTGCACCGTGCCGAGCCCGTACGATTTTGTGAAGATCTTTGGCCCTGTACGGGCCCCGAAGCGTCCCTTTCCCAAAAATGAACATGTACTACTTTCAGACATGGGATCCTCACCGGTTCAAGTCCGTAAAAAGCCTGTATGCGGTCTTGCTAGGTCCTTGCGGGGCCCGTGGCGATTTCCTACGGGTTCTCTAAGGGCCTATAGAGTGAACGTATGGCTCATGTCGACCCCGTGGCCGAATAACCCTTAGGACCTCGTAGAACGTCCACAGACCACCTTTAAAGCATGTTAGCTTATCTTCGTACAGGGGATGATTTCTTACCGGCTTCCTACGGGACATACGGGGCCCGTAAGCACCTGTAGGTCTCAAGTTACTAAGCCATAAGACGACATAAAACCTATTCCTTGTTCTTAGCAACAATTTGTTCGTTCATCATGCATGGATGTATAGTTTTGAAATGACATTCGGTAGCACAAAACCTTATCTGCGTCGAAACGGTAATCTACATAAAGGACCCATAATGGCAAATGTCCTTTTTCTTCTGTCCGCATTCAAGCCTACTATGACCCCACTATCTCGTTTGCTGCCACGAGTAGGATTTTGTCTCATTAATCAGTCAGCAAATGGTAATTAAAATGTAAAGCTAATTTACCGTTAAAGGTGGTACTTAATTAGGTCATCTCCATGATGCAAAATTTATGACATCCTTTTTAAGAGGGCCATTTGATGCTTACTGGCTAATCTGACGCGATGCAAATTACTTAGAATTTAACATGCAAGAAATGTTAAATATTTAACAATTCTCCTTCCGCTTAGCCAGGTTGTTCAAATGTGACTTATTCTGCAACCTGAGTTATTTTTATTGAATGATCGGTTTAGCGCTTGTTTGCAGCACAGCGCCGGAAAGCCACTATTACAACCAATCGTGAAAATTACGTTATTATTCCGATACCATGGTATCGAACCCTGGCACATCGCATCAGACATCCATGCAGCATACAAAAAAAAATGAATGATCTTTTCCTTAGGTTGTGCACTTTTATCGATATTTGGCATTTTCAGAACTCCATTGATTATTATATTTATACATCTGCTCCCATTCATTGTGGGCGTTTTGTCGGCATTGTTGAGGTAAATACATTCTGACGCATGATGTCCCACCTTATTAGCTGAGGGAACGGAAGTCGCTTCCAAATGGCATATTTATAGTCATGCAATCTTTTCATGATATTTTAAAGTAATGTTGGTCGTTTAATTAGATTTTGAAACGAATTTTTCAATTTCAACTTGCATACAACTTAATCAATCAATATATAGTTGTATTATGTGAATAGAGTCAATGAGCCGAACTTGAGATTTATCCGGCACAAGGGCCAATAGGTATTTGCAGATGGATCGTTTCACTCAAAGCAACAACTTTCCATAAGATATCCAGAAGCCCAAATGCAAATGTTAGACACAGCTGGAGCCATCTAAAGAATGCCACATAAACCGAATTCATGACGGTCTGTTTATTTCCTTCCTCAGTCACTGAAACCACATACCGAACTTCAACTGCGTTTTGCCATAGCTGCATATTTCGTAGACAGTCAACAAACATTGTCCTGCTTTAAAGAGAAATTGAACTCATGGCACAACCTTTTGACATGATCACAAAAGCAATAGTCATCGGATGCCAACATTGCAGTCACACATCAGAATATCATGTTTGAAATCGTTCCGGCCACTAATATTGTTTTGCTGGCCCCTACATCTCAAAAACAAAGTCCGGCTCATAGACCAAGTGAAATTATTTCTCTCCCAGTGAGTCCATTAGCGTGTGTCAAGAAATAAGCCTATTTTGATTAAGCGAAAAGCTTGGCGATAAATACCCACTGCCTGTGACGCAATTGTTGAGTACGGTTCAAAGCACGATTGAAGACGCCGACTGGCCTTTGTAGTATAGTAATTAACTGTTTAGCTTTTCGGCCCACAAGTTTGACAACCTGAATGGTAACATTAAAAGATTTGAATCTTTCATGACTTTGATGATTGCTTTGAGTTATATTCCCATCCTTATAAAATCTCCTCATGAAATGAGTGTAAAACGTAAGATTCTAGCGAATGTGCCTTAATTCATACGTTCCGCAAAATAGCGCACGATAGACGACCGTCCTAACAAGTGTCGTCGTCCAATGAGGCATCCTCAATCTATTATATCAAATATGGCTTT
>CM067351.1:48070179-48100030 GCA_034190875.2 Urechis unicinctus | reverse complement strand
CACATTATTTCCCCAAAAATGGTTCTAGATATTTTATAACGCCGATGGGGGTATCTGGATACATTTTTGGGGTACCCCATGGGGTAAAACGCAGACTTAGTTTTTTGGGGGGTTTCCCCTCCCGTTTTTGTGTTGGGGGGGGTTTTAAAGTGGGGAATTTTTGGGGGTTTTTTGGTTCCTAAATACACATTATTTTCCACTAAATGGTTCTAGATGTTATAACGCCGATGGGGTATACTGACACAGTTTGGGTCTAGTGTGTTGTCAGACTAGTTACTTTGGGGTTTCCTCCATTTGGTTACAGGGTTAAAGTGAGATTTTGGCTTTGCGGGACCATACAATTCTTCCACTAATGGTTCTGATAAGTTTAATGCCGATGGGGATTACAGCGGGTTCAAAGTGAGACTTTTGGCTTTGCGGGACCTCAATACACATTACTTCCACTAAATGGTTCTAGATAGTTATAACGCCGATGGGGGTATACTGCATACAGTTTTGGGTAGCTTAGTGGATGTATAGTCCCAGACTATAGTTATTTTGGGAGTTTCCCTCCCAGTTTTTGTGTTACAGGGGGTTCAAAGTGAGATTTTGGACACTATGTTAACTCAATACACATTACTTCCTCTAAATGGTTCTAGATAGTTATAACGCCGATGGGGGTATACTGGATACAGTTTTGGGTAGCCTAGTGGATGTATAGTCGCAGACTATAGTTACTTTGGGGGTTTCCCTCCCAGTTTTTGTGTTACAGCGGGTTCAAAGTGAGATTTTGGACCCTATGTTAACTCAATACACATTACTTCCACTAAATGGTTCTAGATAGTTATAACGCCGATGGGGGTATACTGGATACAGTTTTGGGTAGCCTAGTGGATGTATAGTCGCAGACGATAGTTACTTAGGGGGTTTCCCTCCCAGTTTTTGTGTTTACAGCGGGTTCAAAGTGAGATTTTTGGCTTTGCGGGACCTCAATACACATTACTTCCACTAAATGGTTCTAGATAGTTATAACGCCGATGGGGGTATACTGCATACAGTTTTGGGTAGCTTAGTGGATGTATAGTCGCAGACTATAGTTACTTTGGGAGTTTCCCTCCCAGTTTTTGTGTTACAGCGGGTTCAAAGTGAGATTTTGGACCCAATGTTAACTCAATACACATTACTTCCACTAAATGGTTCTAGATAGTTATAACGCCGATGGGGGTATACTGGATACAGTTTTGGGTAGCCTAGTGGATGTATAGTCGCAGACTATAGTTACTTTGGGGGTTTCCCTCCCAGTTTTTGTGTGTTACAGCGGGTTCAAAGTGAGATTTTTGGCTTTGCGGGACCTCAATACACATTACTTCCACTAAATGGTTCTAGATAGTTATAAACGCCGATGGGGGTATACTGGATACAGTTTTGGGGTAGCCTAGTGGTGTATAGTCGCAGACGATAGTTACTTAGGGGGTTTCCCTTCCCAGTTTTTGTGTTACAGCGGGTTAAAAGTGAGATTTTTGGCTTTGCGGGACCTCAATACACATTACTTCCACTAAATGGTTCTAGATAGTTATAACGCCGATGGGGGTATACTGGATACAGTTTTGGGTAGCCTAGTGGATGTATAGTCGCAGACTATATAGTTACTTTGGGGTTTCCCTCCCAGTTTTTGTGTTACAGGGGTTCAAAAAGTGAGATTTTGGACTTTATGTTAACTCAATACACATTACTTCCACTAAATGGTTCTAGATAGTTATAACGCCGATGGGGGTATACTGGATACAGTTTTGGGTAGCCTAGTGGGTGTATAGTCGCAGACCATAGTTACTTGGGGGTTTTCCCTCCCAGTTTTTGTGTTACAGCGGGTTCAAAGTGAGATTTTTGGACTTTATGGGAACTCAATACACATTACTTCCACTAAATGGTTCTAGATAGTTATAACGCCGATGGGGGTATACTGGATACAGTTTTGGGTAGCCTAGTGGGTGTATAGTCGCAGACTATAGTTACTTTGGGGGTTTCCCTCCCAGTTTTTGTGTTACAGCGGGTTCAAAAGTGAGATTTTTGGCTTTGCGGGACCTCAATACACATTACTTCCACTAAATGGTTCTAGATAGTTATAACGCCGATGGGGGTATACTGCATACAGTTTTGGGTAGCTAGTGGATGTATAGTCGCAGACTATAGTTACTTTGGGGGTTTCCCTCCCAGTTTTTTGTGTTACAGCGGGTTCAAAGTGAGATTTTTGGCTTTGCGGGACCTCAATACACATTACTTCCACTAAATGGTTCTAGATAGTTATAACGCCGATGGGGGTATACTGGATACAGTTTTGGGTAGCCTAGTGGATGTATAGTCCAGACTATAGTTATTTTGGGGGTTTCCCTCCCAGTTTTTGTGTTACAGGGGTTCAAAGTGAGATTTTGGACCCATGTTAAACTCAATACACATTACTTCCACTAAATGGTTCTAGATAGTTATAACGCCGATGGGGGTATACTGGATACAGTTTTGGGTAGCCTAGTAGGTGTATAGTCGCAGACTATAGTTATTTTGGGGGTTTCCCTCCCAGTTTTTGTGTTACAGCGGGTTCAAAGTGAGATTTTGGACCCAATGTTAACTCAATACACATTACTTCCACTAAATGGTTCTAGATAGTTATAACGCCGATGGGGGTATACTGAATACAGTTTTGGGTAGCCTAGTGGGTATATAGTAGCAGACTATAGTTACTTTGGGGGTTTCCCTCCCAGTTTTTGTGTTACAGCGGGTTCAAAGTGAGATTTTGGGCCTTGCGGGACCTCAATACACATTACTTCCACTAAATGGTTCTAGATAGTTATAACGCCGATGGGGGTATACTGGATACAGTTTTGGGTAGCCTAGTGGTGTATAGTCGCAGACTATAGTTACTTTGGGGGTTTCCCTCCCAGTTTTGTGTGTTACAGCGGGTTCAAAGTGAGATTTTTGGGTTTGCGGGACCTCAATACACATTACTTCCACTAAATGGTTCTAGATAGTTATAACGCCGATGGGGGTATACTGGATACAGTTTTTGGGAGCCTAGTAGGTGTATAGTCGCAGACTATAGTTACTTTGGGGGTTTCCCTCCCAGTTTTGTGTTACAGGGGTTTCAAAGTGAGATTTTGGACCCTTGCGGGGGACCTCAATACACATTACTTCCACTAAATGGTTCTAGATAGTTATAACGCCGATGGGGGTATACTGGATACAGTTTTGGGTAGCCTAGTGGATGTATAGTCGCAGACTATAGTTACTTGGGGGTTTCCCTCCCAGTTTTTGTGTTACAGCGGGTTCAAAGTGAGATTTTTGACCTTTGCGGAACTCAATACACATTACTTCCACACTAAATGGTTCTAGATAGTTATAACGCCGATGGGGGGTATATACTGGATACAGTTTTGGGTAGCCTAGTGGGTGTATAGTCGCAGACTATAGTTACTTTGGGGGTTTCCCTCCCAGTTTTTTGTGTTACAGCGGGTTCAAAGTGAGATTTTGGCTTTGCGGGACCTCAATACACATTACTTCCACTAAATGGTTCTAGATAGTTATAACGCCGATGGGGTATATACTGGATACAGTTTTGGGTAGCCTAGTAGGTGTATAGTCGCAGACTATAGTTACTTTGGGGGTTTCCCTCCCAGTTTTTGTGTTACAGCGGGGGTTCAAAGTGAGACTTTTGGGCTTTGCGGGACCTCAATACACATTACTTCCACTAAATGGTTCTAGATAGTTATAACGCCGATGGGGGTTATACTGGATACAGTTTTGGGTAGCCTAGTGGATGTATAGTCCCAGACTATAGTTATTTGGGGGTTTCCCTCCCAGTTTTTGTGTTACAGCGGGTTCAAAGTGAGATTTTTGGCCAATGTTAACCTCAATACACACATACTTCCACTAAATGGTTCTAGATAGTTATAACGCCGATGGGGGTATACTGGATACAGTTTTGGGTAGCCTAGTAGGTGTATAGTCGCAGACTATAGTTACTTTGGGGGTTTTCCCTCCCAGTTTTTGTGTTTACAGCGGGTTCAAAGTGAGATTTTGGACCCTATGTTAACTCAATACACATTACTTCCACTAAATGGTTCTAGATAGTTATAACGCCGATGGGGGTATACTGGATACAGTTTTGGGTAGCCTAGTGGGTGTATAGTCGCAGACTATAGTTACTTTGGGGGTTTCCCTCCCCAGTTTTTGTGTTACAGGGGGTTCAAAGTGAGATTTTTGGACTTATGTTAACTCAATACACATTACTTCCACTAAATGGTTCTAGATAGTTATAACGCCGATGGGGGTATACTGGATACAGTTTTGGGTAGCCTAGTGGATGTATAGTCGCAGACTATAGTTACTTTGGGGGTTTCCCTCCCAGTTTTTGTGTTACAGCGGGTTCAAAGTGAGATTTTTGGACCCTGCGGGAACTCAATACACATTACTTCCACTAAATGGTTCTAGATAGTTATAAACGCCGATGGGGGTATACTGGATACAGTTTTGGGTAGCCTAGTGTGTGTATAGTCGCAGACTATAGTTACTTTGGGGGTTTCCCTCCCAGTTTTTGTGTTACAGCGGGTTCAAAGTGAGATTTTGGGCTTTGCGGGACCTCAATACACATTACTTCCACTAAATGGTTTCTAGATAGTTATAACGCCGATGGGGGTATACTGGATACAGTTTTGGGTAGCCTAGTGGATGTATAGTCGCAGACTATAGTTACTTTGGGGGTTTCCCTCCCAGTTTTTTGTGTTACAGCGGGTTCAAAGTGAGATTTTTTGGCTTTGCGGGACCTCAATACACATTACTTCCACTAAATGGTTCTAGATAGTTATAACGCCGATGGGGGTATACTGGATACAGTTTTGGGTAGCCTAGTGGATGTATAGTCGCAGACTATAGTTACTTTGGGGGTTTCCCTCCCAGTTTTTTGTGTTACAGCGGGTTCAAAGTGAGATTTTTGACCCTTTGCGGGAACTCAATACACATTACTTCCACTAAATGGTTCTAGATAGTTATAACGCCGATGGGGGTATACTGGATACAGTTTTGGGTAGCCTAGTGGTGTATAGTAGCAGACCATAGTTACTTTGGGGGTTTCCCTCCCAGTTTTTGTGTGTTACAGGGGGTTCAAAAGTGAGATTTTTGGACCCTATGTTAACTCAATACACATTACTTCCACTAAATGGTTCTAGATAGTTATAACGCCGATGGGGGTATACTGGATACAGTTTTGGGTAGCCTAGTGGATGTATAGTAGCAGACTATAGTTACTTTGGGGGTTTCCCTCCCAGTTTTTGTGTTACAGCGGGTTCAAAGTGAGATTTTGGCTTTGCGGGACCTCAATACACATTACTTCCACTAAATGGTTCTAGATAGTTATAACGCCGATGGGGGTATACTGGATACAGTTTTGGGTAGCCTAGTGGATGTATAGTCGCAGACTATAGTTACTTTGGGGGTTTCCCTCCCAGTTTTTGTGTTACAGCGGGTTCAAAGTGAGATTTTTGGACCCTATGGACCTCAATACACATTACTTCCACTAAATGGTTCTAGATAGTTATAACGCCGATGGGGGTATACTGGATACAGTTTTGGGTAGCCTAGTGGATGTTGTATAGTAGCAGACTATAGTTACTTTGGGGGGTTTCCCTCCCAGTTTTTGTGTTACAGGGGGTTCAAAGTGAGATTTTGGCTTTATGGGAACCTCATACACATTACTTCCACTAAATGGTTCTAGATAGAGTTATAACGCCGATGGGGGTATACTGGATACAGTTTTGGGTAGCCTAGTGGGTGTATAGTAGCAGACTATAGTTACTTGGGGGTTTCCCTCCCAGTTTTTGTGTTACAGCGGGTTCAAAGTGAGATTTTGGACTTTGCGGGACCTCAATACACATTACTTCCACTAAATGGTTCTAGATAGTTATAACGCCGATGGGGGTATACTGGATACAGTTTTGGGTAGCCTAGTGGATGTATAGTCGCAGAGACTATAGTTACTTTGGGGGTTTCCCTCCCAGTTTTTGTGTTACAGGGGGTTCAAAGTGAGATTTTGGACCCTGCGTTAACTCAATACACATTACTTCCACTAAATGGTTCTAGATAGTTATAACGCCGATGGGGTATACTGGATACAGTTTTGGGTAGCCTAGTAGGTGTATAGTCGCAGACTATAGTTACTTTGGGGGTTCCCTCCCAGTTTTTGTGTTACAGGGGGTTCAAAGTGAGATTTTGGGCCCTGCGGTTAACTCAATACACATTACTTCCACTAAATGGTTCTAGATAGTTATAACGCCGATGGGGGTATACTGGATACAGTTTTGGGTAGCCTAGTGGGTGTATAGTATAGTCGCAGACTATAGTTACTTTGGGGGTTTTCCTCCCAGTTTTTGTGTTACAGCAGGGTTCAAAGTGAGATTTTGGCTTTGCGGGACCTCAATACACATTACTTCCACTAAATGGTTCTAGATAGTTATAACGCCGATGGGGGTATACTGGATACAGTTTTGGGTAGCCTAGTGGGTGTATAGTAGCAGACTATAGTTACTTTGGGGGTTTCCCTCCCAGTTTTTGTGTTACAGCGGGTTCAAAGTGAGATTTTTGGCTTGCGGTTAACTCAATACACATTACTTCCACTAAATGGTTCTAGATAGTTATAACGCTGATGGGGGTATACTGGATACAGTTTTGGGTAGCCTAGTGGGTGTAGCAGACCATAGTTACTTTGGGGGTTTCCCTCCCAGTTTTTGTGTTACAGCGGGTTCAAAGTGAGATTTTGGACCCCGGGTTAACTCAATACACATTACTTCCACTAAATGGTTCTAGATAGTTATAACGCCGATGGGGGTATACTGGATACAGTTTTGGGTAGCCTAGTGGATGTATAGTCGCAGACTATAGTTACTTTGGGGTTTCCCCTCCCAGTTTTTGTGTTACAGCGGGTTCAAAGTGAGATTTTTGGACTTTGCGGGACTCAATACACATTACTTCCACTAAATGGTTCTAGATAGTTATAACGCCGATGGGGGTATACTGGATACAGTTTTGGGTAGCCTAGTAGGTGTATAGTCGCAGACTATAGTTACTTTGGGGGTTTCCCTCCCAGTTTTTGTGTTTACAGCGGGTTCAAAGTGAGATTTTGGGACCCGGGTTACCTCAATACACATTACTTCCACTAAATGGTTCTAGATAGTTATAACGCCGATGGGGGTATACTGGATACAGTTTTGGGTAGCCTAGTAGGTGTATAGTCGCAGACTATAGTTACTTTGGGGGTTTCCCTCCCAGTTTTTGTGTTACAGCGGGTTCAAAGTGAGATTTTGGACTTTGCGGGACCTCAATACACATTACTTCCACTAAATGGTTTTCTAGATAGTTATAACGCCGATGGGGGTATACTGGATACAGTTTTGGGTAGCCTAGTGGTGTATATAGTCGCAGACTATAGTTATTTTGGGGTTTCCCTCCCAGTTTTTGTGTTACAGCGGGTTCAAAGTGAGATTTTGGCTTTGCGGGAACTCAATACACATTACTTCCACTAAATGGTTCTAGATAGTTATAACGCCGATGGGGGTATACTGGATACAGTTTTGGGTAGCCTAGTGGGGTGTATAGTCGCAGACTATAGTTACTTTGGGGGTTTCCTCTCCCAGTTTTTGTGTTACAGCGGGTTCAAAGTGAGATTTTGGGCCCTATGTTAACCTCAATACACATTACTTCCACTAAATGGTTCTAGATAGTTATAACGCCGATGGGGGTATACTGCATACAGTTTTGGGTAGCCTAGTGGGTGTATAGTCGCAGACTATAGTTATTTTGGGGGTTTCCCTCCCAGTTTTTGTGTTACAGCGGGTTCAAAGTGAGATTTTTGGCTTTTGCGGGACCTCAATACACATTACTTCCACTAAATGGTTCTAGATAGTTATAACGCCGATGGGGGTATACTGCATACAGTTTTGGGTAGCCTAGTGGGTGTATAGTAGCAGACTATAGTTACTTTGGGGGTTTCCCTCCCAGTTTTTGTGTTACAGGGGTTTCAAAGTGAGATTTTGGACCCTATGTTAACTCAATACACATAACTTCCACTAAATGGTTCTAGATAGTTATAACGCCGATGGGGGTATACTGCATACAGTTTTGGGTAGCCTAGTAGGTGTATAGTCGCAGACTATAGTTACTTTGGGGGTTTCCCTCCCAGTTTTTGTGTTACAGGGGGTTCAAAGTGAGATTTTGGACCCTATGTTAACTCAATACACATTACTTCCACTAAATGGTTCTAGATAGTTATAACGCCGATGGGGGTATACTGGATACAGTTTTGGGTAGCCTAGTGGGTGTATAGTAGCAGACTATAGTTACTTTGGGGGTTTCCCTCCCAGTTTTTGTGTTACAGGCGGGTTCAAAGTGAGATTTTTGACCCTATGTTACTCAATAATACACATTACTTCCACTAAATGGTTCTAGATAGTTATAACGCCGATGGGGGGGTATACTGGATACAGTTTTGGGTAGCCTAGTGGATGTATAGTCGCAGACTATAGTTACTTTGGGGGTTTCCCTCCCAGTTTTTGTGTTACAGCGGGTTCAAAGTGAGATTTTTGGCTTTGCGGGGACCTCAATACACATTACTTCCACTAAATGGTTCTAGATAGTTATAACGCCGATGGGGGTATACTGGATACAGTTTTGGGTAGCCTAGTAGGTGTATAGTCGCAGACTATAGTTATTTTGGGGGTTTCCCTCCCAGTTTTTGTGTTACAGCGGGTTCAAAGTGAGATTTTTGGCCCAATGGGTAACTCAATACACATTACTTCCACTAAATGGTTCTAGATAGTTATAACGCCGATGGGGGTATACTGGATACAGTTTTGGGTAGCCTAGTGGATGTATAGTAACAGACTATAGTTACTTTGGGGGTTTCCCTCCCAGTTTTTGTGTTACAGCGGGTTCAAAGTGAGATTTTGGACCCTATGTTAACTCAATACACATTACTTCCACTAAATGGTTCTAGATAGTTATAACGCCGATGGGGTATACTGGATACAGTTTTGGGTAGCCTAGTGGGTGTATAGTAGCAGACTATAGTTACTTTGGGGGTTTCCCTCCCAGTTTTTGTGTTACAGCGGGTTCAAAGTGAGATTTTTGACCCTATGTTAACTCAATACACATTACTTCCACTAAATGGTTCTAGATAGTTATAACGCCGATGGGGGTATACTGGATACAGTTTTGGGTAGCCTAGTGGGTGTATAGTCGCAGACTATAGTTACTTTGGGGGTTTCCCTCCCAGTTTTTGTGTTACAGCGGGTTCAAAGTGAGATTTTTGGCTTTGCGGGACCTCAATACACATTACTTCCACTAAATGGTTCTAGATAGTTATAACGCCGATGGGGGTATACTGGATACAGTTTTGGGTAGCCTAGTGGATATTTAGTCGCAGACTATAGTTACTTTGGGGGTTTCCCTCCCAGTTTTTGTGTTACAGCGGGTTCAAAGTGAGATTTTGGCTTTGCGGGACCTCAATACACATTACTTCCACTAAATGGTTCTAGATAGTTATAACGCCGATGGGGGTATACTGGATACAGTTTTGGGTAGCCTAGTGGGTGTATAGTCGCAGACTATAGTTACTTTGGGGGTTTCCCTCCCAGTTTTTGTGTTACAGCGGGTTCAAAGTGAGATTTTGGCTTTGCGGGACCTCAATACACATTACTTCCACTAAATGGTTCTAGATAGTTATAACGCCGATGGGGGTATACTGCATACAGTTTTGGGTAGCCTAGTAGGTGTATAGTCGCAGACTATAGTTACTTTGGGGTTTTCCCTCCCAGTTTTTGTGTTACAGCAGCGGGTTCAAAGTGAGATTTTTGGCTTTGCGGGACCTCAATACACATTACTTCCACTAAATGGTTCTAGATAGTTATAACGCCGATGGGGGTATACTGGATACAGTTTTGGGTAGCCTAGTGGATGTATAGTAGCAGACTATAGTTACTTTGGGGGTTTCCCTCCCAGTTTTTGTGTTACAGCGGGTTCAAAGTGAGATTTTGGCTTTGCGGTTAACTCAATACACATTACTTCCACTAAATGGTTCTAGATCTAGTTATAACGCCGATGGGGGTATACTGGATACAGTTTTTTGGGTAGCCTAGTAGGGTGTATAGTCGCAGACTATATAGTTTACTTTGGGGGTTCCCCTCCAGTTTTTGGTTACAGCGGGTTCAAAGTGAGATTTTGGCTTTGCGGGTATACACATAACTTCCTCTAAATGGTCTAGATAGTTATAACGCCGATGGGGGTTTCCCTGATACCAGTTTTTTTGTTATGTATAGTCGCAGACGGTCAAGTTACTTTGGGGGTTTCCCTCCCAGTTTTTGTGTGTACAGGGGGTTCAAAGTGAGATTTTGGACTACTATGTTACTCAATACACATTACTAACTTCCACTAAATGGTTCTATAGATGTTATAACGCCGATGGGGGTATACTGGATACAGTTTTGGGTAGCCTAGTGGGGTATAGTCGCAGACTATAGTTACTTTGGGGGTTTCCCTCCCAGTTTTTGTGTTACAGCGGGTTCAAAGTGAGATTTTTGACTTTGCGGGACCTCATATATACATTACTTCCACTAAATGGTTCTAGATAGTTATAACGCCGATGGGGTATATATACTGGATACAGTTTTGGGTAGCCTAGTGGGTGTATAGTGCAGACTATAGTTATTTGGGGGTTTCCCTCCCAGTTTTTTGGCTTACAGCGGGTTCAAAGTGAGATTTTTGGCTTTGCGGGACCTCAATACACATTACTTCCACTAAATGGTTCTAGATAGTTATAACGCCGATGGGGGTATACTGGATACAGTTTTGGGTAGCCTAGTAGGTGTATAGTCGCAGACTATAGTTACTTTGGGGGTTTCCCTCCCAGTTTTTACAGGGGTTCAAAGTGAGATTTGGGCTTGCGGGTCCTCAATACACATTCTTCCACTAAATGGTTCTAGATAGTTATAACGTCGATGGGGGTATACTGCATACAGTTTTGGGTAGCCTAGTGGATGTATAGTTCGCAGACTATAGTTATTTTGGGGGTTTCCCTCCCACTAAATGGGTTCAAGATTGGCTTTGCGGGACCTCAATATATAACGGTTCTAGATAGTTATAAACGCCGATGGGGGTATACTGGATACAGTTTTGGGTAGCCTAGTGGATGTATAGTCGCAGACTATAGTTACTTTGGGGTTTCCCTCCCAGTTTTTGTGTTACAGCGGGTTCAAAGTGAGATTTTGGACTTTGCGGGACTCAATACACATTACTTCCACTAAATGGTTCTAGATAGTTATAACGCCGATGGGGGTATACTGGATACAGTTTTGGGTAGCCTAGTGGGTGTATAGTCGCAGACTATAGTTACTTTGGGGTTTTCCCTCCCAGTTTTTTGTGTTACAGGGGGTTCAAAGTGAGATTTTTGGCTTTGCGTTAACTCAATACACATTACTTCCACTAAATGGTTCTAGATAGTTATAACGCCGATGGGGTATACTGGATACAGTTTTGGGTAGCCTAGTAGGTGTATAGTCGCAGACTATAGTTACTTTGGGGGTTTCCCTCCCAGTTTTTGTGTTACAGCGGGTTCAAAGTGAGATTTTTTGGACCCTTGCGGGACCTCAATACACATTACTTCCACTAAATGGTTCTAGATAGTTATAACGCCGATGGGGGTATACTGGATACAGTTTTGGGTAGCCTAGTGGGTGTATAGTCCCAGACTATAGTTACTTTGGGGGTTTCCCTCCCAGTTTTTGTGTTACAGCGGGTTCAAAGTGAGATTTTGGCTTTGCGGGACCTCAATACACATTACTTCCACTAAAAATGGTTCTAGATAGTTATAACGCCGATGGGGGTATACTGGATACAGTTTTGGGTAGCCTAGTGGGTGTATAGTCGCAGACTATAGTTACTTTTGGGGTTTCCCTCCCAGTTTTGTGTTTACAGGGGGTTCAAAGTGAGATTTTTGGCTTTGCGGGACCTCAATACACATTACTTCCACTAAATGGTTTAGATAGATAGTTATAACGCCGATGGGGGTATACTGGATACAGTTTTGGGTAGCCTAGTGGGTGTATAGTCCCAGACTATAGTTACTTTGGGGTTTTCCCTCCCAGTTTTTTTTGTGTTACAGCGGGTTCAAAGTGAGATTTTGGACCCAATGTTAACTCAATACACATTACTTCCACTAAATGGTTCTAGATAGTTATAACGCCGATGGGGGTATACTGGATACAGTTTTGGGTAGCCTAGTGGTGTATAGTCGCAGACTATAGTTACTTTGGGGTTTTCCCTCCCAGTTTTTGTGTTACAGCGGGTTTCAAAGTGAGATTTTTGGGCTTTGCGGGAACTCAATACACATTAGCTTCCACTAAATGGTTCTAGATAGTTATAACGCCGATGGGGGTATACTGGATACAGTTTTGGGTAGCCTAGTGGGTGTATAGTCGCAGACTATAGTTACTTTGGGGGTTTCCCTCCCAGTTTTTGTGTTACAGCGGGTCAAAGTGAGATTTTGGACCCTATGTTAACTCAATACACATACTTCCACTAATGGTTCTAGATAGTTATAAACGCCGATGGGGTATACTGGATACAGTTTTGGGTAGCCTAGTGGATGTATAGTCGCAGACTATAGTTACTTTGGGGGTTTCCCTCCCAGTTTTTGTGTTACAGCGGGTTCAAAGTGAGATTTTTGGCTTTGCGGGACCTCAATACACATTACTTCCCTACTAAATGGTTCTAGATAGTTATAACGCCGATGGGGGTATATACTGCATACAGTTTTGGGTAGCCTAGTGGGTGTATAGTAGCAGACTATAGTTACTTTGGGGGTTTCCCTCCCAGTTTTTGTGTTACAGCGGGTTCAAAGTGAGATTTTTGACCCTTGCGGGACTCAATACACATTACTTCCACTAAATGGTTCTAGATAGTTATAACGCCGATGGGGGTATACTGGATACAGTTTTGGGTAGCCTAGTAGGTGTATATAGTAGCAGACCATAGTTACTTTTGGGGGTTTCCCTCCCAGTTTTTGTTGTGTTACAGCGGGTTCAAAGTGAGATTTTGGCTTTGCGGGAACTCAATACACATTACTTCCACTAAATGGTTCTAGATAGTTATAACGCCGATGGGGGTATACTGGATACAGTTTTGGGTAGCCTAGTGGGTGTATAGTCGCAGACTATAGTTACTTTGGGGGTTTCCCTCCCAGTTTTTGTGTTACAGGGGGTTCAAAGTGAGATTTTGGCTTTGCGGGACCTCAATACACATTAGCTTCCACTAAATGGTTCTAGATAGTTATAACGCCGATGGGGGTATACTGGATACAGTTTTGGGTAGCCTAGTG
The DNA here is from genome assembly GCA_034190875.2 of Urechis unicinctus. Taxonomy (NCBI): domain Eukaryota; kingdom Metazoa; phylum Annelida; class Polychaeta; order Xenopneusta; family Urechidae; genus Urechis; species Urechis unicinctus. Next base: position 48,086,640 of record CM067351.1, on the reverse strand, counting down.
GGTGTATAGTCGCAGACTATAGTTACTTTGGGGGTTTCCCTCCCCCAGTTTTTGTGTTACAGGGGTTTCAAAGTGAGATTTTGGCTTTGCGGGGACCTCAATACACATAGCTTCCACTAAATGGTTTCTAGATAGTTATAACGCCGATGGGGGTATACTGCATACAGTTTTGGGTAGCCTAGTGGGTGTATAGTCGCAGACTATAGTTACTTTGGGGGTTTTCCCTCCCAGTTTTTGTGTTACAGGGGGTTCAAAGTGAGATTTTGGACCCTATGTTAACTCAATACACATAGCTTCCACTAAATGGTTCTAGATAGTTATAACGCCGATGGGGGTATACTGGATACAGTTTTGGGTAGCCTAGTAGGTGTATAGTAGCAGACTATAGTTACTTTGGGGGTTTCCCTCCCAGTTTTTGTGTTACAGGGGGGTTCAAAGTGAGATTTTGGACTATGCGGGACCTCAATACACATTACTTCCACTAAATGGTTCTAGATAGTTATAACGCCGATGGGGGTATACTGGATACAGTTTTGGGTAGCCTAGTGGGTGTATAGTCGCAGACTATAGTTACTTTGGGGGTTTCCCTCCCAGTTTTTGTGTTACAGCGGGTTCAAAGTGAGATTTTTGGACCCTATGGGACCTCAATACACATTACTAGCTTCCACTAAATGGTTCTAGATAGTTATAACGCCGATGGGGGTATACTGGATACAGTTTTGGGTAGCCTAGTAGGTGTATAGTCGCAGACTAAGTTACTTTGGGGGTTTCCCTCCCAGTTTTTGTGTTACAGGGGGTTCAAAGTGAGATTTTGGCTTTGCGGGACCTCAATACACATTACTTCCACTAAATGGTTCTAGATAGTTATAACGCCGATGGGGGTATACTGGATACAGTTTTGGGTAGCCTAGTGGAGGTGTATAGTAGCAGACTATAGTTACTTTGGGGGTTTCCCTCCCAGTTTTTGTGTTACAGCGGGTTCAAAGTGAGATTTTGGACCCTATGTTAACCTCAATACACATTACTTCCACTAAATGGTTCTAGATAGTTATAACGCCGATGGGGGTATACTGGATACAGTTTTGGGTAGCCTAGTGGTGTATAGTAGCAGACCATATAGTTACTTTGGGGGTTTCCCTCCCAGTTTTTGTGTTACAGCGGGTTCAAAGTGAGATTTTGGACCCTATGTTAACTCAATACACATTACTTCCACTAAATGGTTCTAGATAGTTATAACGCCGATGGGGGTATACTGGATACAGTTTTGGGTAGCCTAGTGGGTGTATAGTCGCAGACTATAGTTACTTTGGGGGTTTCCCTCCCAGTTTTTGTGTTTACAGGGGGTTCAAAGTGAGATTTTTGGCTTTGCGGGACCTCAATACACATTACTCCACTACTAATGGTTCTAGATAGTTATAACGCCGATGGGGGGGGTATACTGGATACAGTTTTGGGTAGCCTAGTGGGTGTATAGTCGCAGACTATAGTTACTTTGGGGGTTTCCCTCCCAGTTTTTGTGTTACAGGGGTTCAAAGTGAGATTTTGGCTTTGCGGGACCTCAATACACATTACTTCCACTAAATGGTTCTAGATAGTTATAACGCCGATGGGGGTATACTGGATACAGTTTTGGGTAGCCTAGTGGGTGTATAGTCCAGACTATAGTTACTTTGGGGGTTTCCCTCCCAGTTTTTTTTTGTGTTACAGGGGGTTCAAAGTGAGATTTTGGACTTTGCGGGACCTCAATACACATAGCTTCCACTAAATGGTTCTAGATAGTTATAACGCCGATGGGGGTATACTGGATACAGTTTTGGGTAGCCTAGTGGGTGTATAGTCGCAGACTATAGTTACTTTGGGGGTTTCCCTCCCAGTTTTTGTGTTACAGCGGGTTCAAAGTGAGATTTTGGCTTTGCGGGACCTCAATACACATACTTCCACTAAATGGTTCTAGATAGTTATAACGCCGATGGGGGTATAATGGTACAGTTTTGGGTAGCCTAGTTGTATAAGACGCCGTTACTTTGGGGGGTTTCCCTCCCCAGTTTTTGTGTTACAGCGGGTTCAAAGTGAGATTTTGGGCCCTTTGGTCAATACACTTACTTCCACTAAATGGTTCTAGATAGTTATAACGCCGATGGGGGTATACTGGATACAGTTTTGGGGTAGCCTTTGGGGTATAGTCCCAGACCATAGTTACTTTGGGGGTTTGTCCCAGTTTTTGTGTTACAGGGGGTTCAAAGTGAGATTTTGGACCCTGCGGGAACTCATACACATTACTTCCACTAAATGGTTCTAGATAGTTATAACGCCGATGGGGGTATACTGGATACAGTTTTGGGTAGCCTAGTAGGGATGTATAGTAGCAGACTATAGTTACTTTGGGGGTTTCCCTCCAGTTTTTGTGTTACAGGGGGTTCAAAGTGAGATTTTGGACTTTGCGTTACCTCAATACACATTAGCTTCCACTAAATGGTTTCTAGATAGTTATAACGCCGATGGGGTATACTGGATACAGTTTTGGGTAGCCTAGTGGGTATATAGTAGCAGACTATAGTTACTTTGGGGGTTTCCCTCCCAGTTTTTGTGTTACAGGGGGTTCAAAGTGAGATTTTTGGACCCTATGTTAACTCCTCAATACACATTAGCTTCCACTAAATGGTTCTAGATAGTTATAACGCCGATGGGGGTATACTGGATACAGTTTTGGGTAGCCTAGTGGGTGTATAGTCGCAGACTATAGTTACTTTGGGGGTTTCCCTCCCAGTTTTTGTGTTACAGGGGGTTCAAAGTGAGATTTTTGGCTTTGCGGGACCTCAATACACATTACTTCCACTAAATGGTTCTAGATAGTTATAACGCCGATGGGGGTATACTGGATACAGTTTTGGGTAGCCTAGTGGGTTGTATAGTAACAGACTATAGTTACTTTGGGGGTTTTTCCCTCCCAGTTTTGTGTTACAGGGGTTCAAAGTGAGATTTTTGGCTTTATGTTAACTCAATACACATTACTTCCACTAAATGGTTCTAGATAGTTATAACGCCGATGGGGGTATACTGGATACAGTTTTGGGTAGCCTAGTGGTGTATAGTCGCAGACTATAGTTACTTTGGGGTTTTCCCTCCCAGTTTTTGTGTTACAGGGGGTTCAAAGTGAGATTTTTGACCCTGCGTTAACTCAATACACATTAGCTTCCACTAAATGGTTCTAGATAGTTATAACGCCGATGGGGGTATACTGGATACAGTTTTGGGTAGCCTAGTGGGTGTATAGTAGCAGACTATAGTTACTTTGGGGGTTTCCCTCCCAGTTTTTTGTGTTACAGCGGGTTTCAAAGTGAGATTTTTGGCTTTATGGGACCTCAATACACATAGCTTCCACTAAATGGTTCTAGATAGTTATAACGCCGATGGGGGTATACTGGATACAGTTTTGGGTAGCCTAGTGGTGTGTATAGTAGCAGATATAGTTACTTTGGGGGTTTCCCTCCCAGTTTTTGTGTTACAGGGGGTTCAAAGTGAGATTTTTGGCTTTGCGGGACCTCAATACACATTAGCTTCCACTAAATGGTTCTAGATAGTTATATAACGCCGATGGGGGTATATACTGGATACAGTTTTGGGTAGCCTAGTGGGTGTATAGTAGCAGACTATAGTTACTTTGGGGTTTCCCTCCCAGTTTTTGTGTTACAGCGGGTTCAAAGTGAGATTTTTGGACCCTGCGGGACCTCAATACACATTACTTCCACTAAATGGTTCTAGATAGTTATAACGCCGATGGGGGTATACTGGATACAGTTTTGGGTAGCCTAGTGGGTGTATAGTAGCAGACTATAGTTATACTTTGGGGTTTCCCTCCCAGTTTTTGTGTTACAGGGGGTTCAAAGTGAGATTTTGGACTTTATGGACCTCAATACACATAGCTTCCACTAAATGGTTCTAGATAGTTATAACGCCGATGGGGGTATACTGGATACAGTTTTGGGTAGCCTAGTGGGTGTATAGTAGTAGCAGACTATAGTTACTTTGGGGGTTTCCCTCCCAGTTTTTGTGTTACAGGGGGTTCAAAGTGAGATTTTTGGCTTTGCGGGACCTCAATACACATTACTTCCACTAAATGGTTCTAGATAGTTATAACGCCGATGGGGGTATACTGGATACAGTTTTGGGTAGCCTAGTGGGTGTATAGTCGCAGACTATAGTTACTTTGGGGGTTTCCCTCCCAGTTTTTGTGTTACAGCGGGGTTCAAAGTGAGATTTTGGACCCTGCGGTTAACTCAATACACATTACTTCCACTAAATGGTTCTAGATAGTTATAACGCCGATGGGGGTATACTGGATACAGTTTTGGGTAGCCTAGTGGGTGTATAGTCGCAGACTATAGTTACTTTGGGGGTTTCCCTCCCAGTTTTTTTTGTGTTACAGGGGGTTCAAAGTGAGATTTTTGGACCCTATGTTAACTCAAATACACATTACTTCCACTAAATGGTTCTAGATAGTTATAACGCCGATGGGGGTATACTGGATACAGTTTTGGGTAGCCTAGTGGGTGTATAGTAACACAGACTATAGTTACTTTGGGGGTTTCCCCTCCCAGTTTTTGTGTTACAGGGGGTTCAAAGTGAGATTTTGGACCCTGCGGGACCTCAATACACATTACTTCCACTAAATGGTTCTAGATAGTTATAACGCCGATGGGGGTATACTGGATACAGTTTTGGGTAGCCTAGTGGTGTATGTATAGTCGCAGACTATAGTTACTTTGGGGGTTTTTCCCTCCCAGTTTTTGTGTTACAGGGGTTCAAAGTGAGATTTTTGGCTTTGCGGGACCTCAATACACATACTTCCACTAAATGGTTCTAGATAGTTATAACGCCGATGGGGGTATACTGGATACAGTTTTGGGTAGCCTAGTGGGTGTATAGTAGCAGACTATAGTTACTTTGGGGGTTTCCCTCCCAGTTTTTTGTGTTACAGGGGGTCAAAGTGAGATTTTTGACTTTGCGGGACCTCAATACACATTACTTCCACTAAATGGTTCTAGATAGTTATAACGCCGATGGGGGTATACTGGATACAGTTTTGGGTAGCCTAGTGGATGTATAGTCGCAGACTATAGTTACTTTGGGGGTTTCCCTCCCAGTTTTTGTGTTACAGGGGGCGGGTTCAAAGTGAGATTTTGGACTTTGCGGGAACTCAATACACATTACTTCCACTAAATGGTTCTAGATAGTTATAACGCCGATGGGGGTATACTGGATACAGTTTTGGGTAGCCTAGTGGTGTATAGTAGCAGACTATAGTTACTTTGGGGGTTTCCCTCCCAGTTTTTGTGTTACAGCGGGTTCAAAGTGAGATTTTTGACCCTTTGCGGGACTCAATACACATTACTTCCACTAAATGGTTCTAGATAGTTATAACGCCGATGGGGGTATACTGCATACAGTTTTGGGTAGCCTAGTAGGTGTATAGTCCAGACTATAGTTACTTTGGGGGTTTCCCTCCCAGTTTTTGTGTTACAGGGGGTTCAAAGTGAGTTTTTGGACTTTGCGGTTACTCAATACACATTACTTCCACTAAATGGTTCTAGATAGTTATAACGCCGATGGGGGTATACTGGATACAGTTTTGGGTAGCCTAGTGGGTGTATAGTCGCAGACTATAGTTACTTTGGGGGTTTCCCCTCCCAGTTTTTTGTGTTACAGGGGTTCAAAGTGAGATTTTGGACCCTATGTTAACTCAATACACATTACTTCCACTAAATGGTTCTAGATAGTTATAACGCCGATGGGGGTATACTGGATACAGTTTTGGGTAGCCTAGTGGATGTATAGTAGCAGACTATAGTTACTTTGGGGGTTTCCCTCCCAGTTTTTGTGTTACAGGGGGTTCAAAGTGAGATTTTGACCCTTTTAACTCTCAATACACATACTTCCACTAAATGGTTCTAGATAGTTATAACGCCGATGGGGGGGTATACTGGATACAGTTTTGGGTAGCCTAGTGGTGTATAGTAGCAGACTATAGTTACTTTGGGGGGGGGTTCCTCCCAGTTTTTTGTGTTACAGGGGGTTCAAAGTGAGATTTTTGGCTTTGCGGGACCTCAATACACATTACTTCCACTAAATGGTTCTAGATAGTTATAACGCCGATGGGGGTATACTGGATACAGTTTTTTGGGTAGCCTAGTGGGGTGTATAGTCGCAGACTATAGTTACTTTGGGGGTTTCCCTCCCAGTTTTTGTGTTACAGGGGGTTCAAAGTGAGATTTTTGGCTTTGCGGGACCTCAATACACATTACTTCCACTAAATGGTTCTAGATAGTTATAACGCCGATGGGGGTATACTGGATACAGTTTTGGGTAGCCTAGTGGGTGTATAGTCGCAGACTATAGTTACTTTGGGGGTTTCCCTCCCAGTTTTTGTGTTACAGCGGGTTCAAAGTGAGATTTTTGGCTTTGCGGGACCTCAATACACATTACTTCCACTAAATGGTTCTAGATAGTTATAACGCCGATGGGGGTATACTGCATACAGTTTTGGGTAGCCTAGTGGGTGTATAGTCGCAGACTATAGTTACTTTGGGGGGTTTCCCTCCCAGTTTTTGTGTTACAGGGGTTCAAAGTGAGATTTTTGGCTTTGCGGGACCTCAATACACATTACTTCCACTAAATGGTTCTAGATAGTTATAACGCCGATGGGGGTATACTGCATACAGTTTTGGGTAGCCTAGTGGATGTATAGTCGCAGACTATAGTTACTTTGGGGGTTTCCCTCCCAGTTTTTGTGTTACAGCGGGTTCAAAGTGAGATTTTGGACCCAATGTTAACTCAATACACATTACTTCCACTAAATGGTTCTAGATAGTTATAACGCCGATGGGGGTATACTGGATACAGTTTTGGGTAGCCTAGTAGGTGTATAGTAGCAGACTATAGTTACTTTGGGGGTTTCCCTCCCAGTTTTTGTGTTTACAGCGGGTTCAAAGTGAGATTTTGGACACTATGTTAACTCAATACACATTACTTCCACTAAATGGTTCTAGATAGTTATAACGCCGATGGGGGTATACTGGATACAGTTTTGGGTAGCCTAGTGGATGTATAGTCGCAGACTATAGTTACTTTGGGGGTTTCCCTCCCAGTTTTTGTGTTACAGGGGGTTCAAAGTGAGATTTTGGACCCTTGCGCGTTAACTCAATACACATTACTTCCACTAAATGGTTCTAGATAGTTATAACGCCGATGGGGGTATACTGGATACAGTTTTTGGGTAGCCTAGTGGGTGTATAGTCGCAGACTATAGTTACTTTGGGGGTTTCCCTCCCAGTTTTTGTGTTACAGGGGTTCAAAGTGAGATTTTGGCTTTGCGGGACCTCAATACACATTACTTCCACTAAATGGTTCTAGATAGTTATAACGCCGATGGGGGTATACTGGATACAGTTTTGGGTAGCCTAGTGGGTGTATAGTCGCAGACTATAGTTACTTTGGGGGTTTCCCTCCCAGTTTTTGTGTTACAGCGGGTTCAAAGTGAGATTTTTGGCTTTGCGGGACCTCAATACACATAGCTTCCACTAAATGGTTCTAGATAGTTATAACGCCGATGGGGGTATACTGGATACAGTTTTGGGTAGCCTAGTGGATGTATAGTCGCAGACTATAGTTACTTTGGGGGTTTCCCTCCCAGTTTTTGTGTTACAGGGGGTTCAAAGTGAGATTTTTGGACTTTGCGTTACCTCAATACACATTATTCCACTAAATGGTTCTAGATAGTTTATAACGCCGATGGGGGTATACTGGATACAGTTTTTGGTAGCCTAGTGGGTGTATAGTCCACTATAGTTACTTTGGGGGTTTCCCTCCCAGTTTTTGTGTTACAGAGGGTTTCAAAGTGAGATTTTTGGCTTTGCGGGACCTCAATACACATTACTTCCACTAAATGGTTCTAGATAGTTATAACGCCGATGGGGGTATACTGGATACAGTTTTGGGTAGCCTAGTGGGTTGTATATAACAGACTATAGTTACTTTGCCCTCCCAGTAGTGTGTTACATGGGGTTCAAAAGTGAGATTTTGGACCCAGACTAGATAGTTATAACGCCGATGGGGGTATACTGTTTTTGGGTACTAGTGGGGGTTTATAGTTACTTTGGGGGTTTCCCTCCCAGTTTTTGTGTTACAGGGGGTTCAAAGTGAGATTTTGGACCCTATGTTACCTCAATACACATTACTTCCACTAAATGGTTCTAGATAGTTATAACGCCGATGGGGGTATACTGGATACAGTTTTGGGTAGCCTAGTAGGTGTATAGTCGCAGACTATAGTTACTTTGGGGGTTTCCCTCCCAGTTTTTGTGTTACAGCGGGTTCAAAGTGAGATTTTGGCTTTGCGGGAACTCAATACACATTACTTCCACTAAATGGTTCTAGATAGTTATAACGCCGATGGGGGTATACTGGATACAGTTTTGAGTAGCCTAGTGGATGTATAGTCGCAGACTATAGTTACTTTGGGGGTTTCCCTCCCAGTTTTTGTGTTACAGCGGGTTCAAAGTGAGATTTTTTGGCTTTGCGGGACCTCAATACACATTACTTCCACTAAATGGTTCTAGATAGTTATAACGCCGATGGGGGTATACTGCATACAGTTTTGGGTAGCCTAGTGGGTGTATAGTCGCAGACTATAGTTACTTTGGGGGTTTCCCTCCCCCAGTTTTTGTGTTACAGCGGGTTCAAAGTGAGATTTTTGGCTTTGCGGGACCTCAATACACATTACTTCCACTAAATGGTTCTAGATAGTTATAACGCCGAATGGGGGTATACTGGATACAGTTTTGGGTAGCCTAGTGGATGTATAGTCGCAGACTATAGTTACTTTGGGGTTTCCCTCCCAGTTTTTGTGTTACAGCGGGTTCAAAGTGAGATTTTGGACCCAATGTTAACTCAATACACATTACTTCCACTAAATGGTTCTAGATAGTTTATAACGCCGATGGGGGTATACTGGATACAGTTTTGGGTAGCCTAGTGGTGTATAGTCGCAGACTATAGTTACTTTGGGGGTTTCCCTCCCAGTTTTTTGTGTTACAGCGGGTTCAAAGTGAGATTTTTGGCTTTGCGGGACCTCAATACACATTACTTCCACTAAATGGTTCTAGATAGTTATAACGCCGATGGGGGGTATACTGCATACAGTTTTGGGTAGCCTAGTAGGTGTATAGTCGCAGACTATAGTTACTTTTGGGGGTTTCCCTCCCAGTTTTTGTGTTACAGGGGGGTTCAAAGTGAGATTTTTGGCTTTGCGGGACCTCAATACACATTACTTCCACTAAATGGTTCTAGATAGTTATAACGCCGATGGGGGTATACTGGATACAGTTTTGGGTAGCCTAGTGGATGTATAGTCGCAGACTATAGTTACTTTGGGGTTTTCCTCCCAGTTTTTGTGTTACAGCGGGTTCAAAGTGAGATTTTGGACTTTGCGGGACCTCAATACACATACTTCCACTAAATGGTTCTAGATAGTTATAACGCCGATGGGGGTATACTGGATACAGTTTTGGGTAGCCTAGTGGGTGTATAGTAGCAGACTATAGTTACTTTGGGGGTTTCCCTCCCAGTTTTTGTGTTACAGGGGGGTTCAAAGTGAGATTTTTTGACCCTATGGGAACTCAATACACATTACTTCCACTAAATGGTTCTAGATAGTTATAAACGCCGATGGGGGTATACTGGATACAGTTTTGGGTAGCCTAGTAGGTGTATAGTAACAGACTATAGTTACTTTGGGGGTTTCCCTCCCAGTTTTTGTGTTACAGGGGGTTCAAAGTGAGATTTTGGACCCTATGTTACCTCAATACACATTACTTCCACTAAATGGTTCTAGATAGTTATAACGCCGATGGGGGTATACTGGATACAGTTTTGGGTAGCCTAGTGGATGTATAGTCGCAGACTATAGTTACTTTGGGGGTTTCCCTCCCAGTTTTTGTGTTACAGCGGGTTCAAAGTGAGATTTTGGACCCTATGTTAACTCAATACACATTACTTCCACTAAATGGTTCTAGATAGTTATAACGCCGATGGGGGTATACTGGATACAGTTTTGGGTAGCCTAGTGGGTGTATAGTGGCAGACTATAGTTACTTTGGGGGTTTCCCTCCCAGTTTTTGTGTTACAGGGGGTTCAAAGTGAGATTTTGGACTTTGCGGACTCAATACACATTACTTCCACTAAATGGTTCTAGATAGTTATAACGCCGATGGGGGTATACTGGATACAGTTTTGGGTAGCCTAGTGGATGTATAGTCGCAGACTATAGTTACTTTGGGGGTTTCCCTCCCAGTTTTTGTGTGTGTTACGGGTTCAAAGTGAGATTTTTGGCTTTGCGGGACCTCAATACACATTACTTCCACTAAATGGTTCTAGATAGTTATAACGCCGATGGGGGTATACTGGATACAGTTTTGGGTAGCCTAGTAGGTGTATAGTCGCAGACTATAGTTACTTTGGGGGTTTCCCTCCCAGTTTTTTGTGTTACAGCGGGTTCAAAGTGAGATTTGGACCCTATGTTAACTCAATACACATTACTTCCACTAAATGGTTCTAGATAGTTATAACGCCGATGGGGGTATACTGGATACAGTTTTGGGTAGCCTAGTGGATGTATAGTCGCAGACTATAGTTACTTTGGGGGTTTCCCTCCCAGTTTTTGTGTTACAGCGGGTTCAAAGTGAGATTTTTGGCTTTGCGGGACCTCAATACACATTACTTCCACTAAATGGTTCTAGATAGTTATAACGCCGATGGGGGTATACTGCATACAGTTTTGGGTAGCCTAGTAGGTGTATAGTAGCAGACTATAGTTACTTTGGGGGTTTTCCCTCCCAGTTTTTGTGTTACAGCGGGTTCAAAGTGAGACTTTTGGCTTTGCGGGACCTCAATACACATTACTTCCACTAAATGGTTCTAGATAGTTATAACGCCGATGGGGGTATACTGGATACAGTTTTGGGTAGCCTAGTGGATGTATAGTCGCAGACTCTAGTTATTTGGGGGGTTTCCCTCCCAGTTTTTGTGTTACAGGGGGTTCAAAGTGAGATTTTGGACCCAATGTTACCTCAATACACATTACTTCCACTAAATGGTTCTAGATAGTTATAACGCCGATGGGGGTATACTGGATACAGTTTTGGGTAGCCTAGTAGGTGTATAGTAACAGACTATAGTTACTTTGGGGGTTTCCCTCCCAGTTTTTGTGTTACAGGGGGTTCAAAGTGAGATTTTTGGACTTATGTTAACTCAATACACATTACTTCCACTAAATGGTTCTAGATAGATAGTTATAACGCCGATGGGGGTATACTGGATACAGTTTTGGGTAGCCTAGTGGATGTATAGTCGCAGACTATAGTTACTTTGGGGGTTTCCCTCCCAGTTTTTGTGTTTACAGCGGGTTCAAAGTGAGATTTTTGGACCCTATGTTAACTCAATACACATTACTTCCACTAAATGGTTCTAGATAGTTATAACGCCGATGGGGGTATACTGGATACAGTTTTGGGTATCCTAGTAGGTGTATAGTCGCAAACTATAGTTACTTTGGGGGTTTCCCTTCCAGTTTTTGTGTAACAGCGGGTTCAAAGTGAGATTTTTGGCTTTGCGGGACCTAAATCCACATTACTTAGCTTCCACTAAATGGTTCTAGATAGTTATAACGCCGATGGGGGTATACTGGATACAGTTTTGGGTAGCCTAGTGGATGTATATAGTCGCAGACTATAGTTACTATTTTGGGGGTTTCCTCCCAGTTTTTGTGTTACAGCGGGTTCAAAGTGAGATTTTTGGCTTTGCGGGACCTCAATACACATTACTTCCACTAAATGGTTCTAGATAGTTATAACGCCGATGGGGGTATACTGGATACAGTTTTGGGTAGCCTAGTGGGTGTATAGTCGCAGACTATAGTTACTTTGGGGGGTTTTCCCTCCCAGTTTTTGTGTTACAGGGGGTTCAAAGTGAGATTTTGGCTTTGCGGGACCTCAATACACATTACTTCCACTAAATGGTTCTAGATAGTTATAACGCCGATGGGGGTATACTGGATACAGTTTTGGGTAGCCTAGTGGATGTATAGTCGCAGACTATAGTTACTTTGGGGGTTTTCCCTCCCAGTTTTTGTGTTACAGCGGGGTTCAAAGTGAGATTTTGGCTTTGCGGGACCTCAATATACATTACTTCCACTAAATGGTTCTAGATAGTTATAACGCCGATGGGGGTATACTGGATACAGTTTTGGGTAGCCTAGTGGATGTATAGTCGCAGACTATAGTTACTTTGGGGGTTTCCCTCCCAGTTTTTGTGTTACAGGGGGTTCAAAGTGAGATTTTTGGCTTTGCGGGACCTCAATACACATTACTTCCACTAAATGGTTCTAGATAGTTATATAACGCCGATGGGGGTATACTGGATACAGTTTTGGGGTAGCCTAGTAGGTGTATAGTCGCAGACTATAGTTATTTTGGGGGTTTCCCTCCCAGTTTTTGTGTTACAGCGGGTTCAAAGTGAGATTTTGGCTTTGCGGGGTCCTCAATACACATTACTTCCACTAAATGGTTCTAGATAGTTATAACGCCGATGGGGGTATACTGCATACAGTTTTGGGTAGCCTAGTGGATGTATAGTCGCAGACTATAGTTACTTTGGGGTTTCCCTCCCAGTTTTTGTGTTACAGCGGGTTCAAAGTGAGATTTTTGGCTTTGCGGGGGACCTCAATACACATTACTTCCACTAAATGGTTCTAGATAGTTATAACGCCGATGGGGGTATACTGGATACAGTTTTGGGTAGCCTAGTAGGTGTATAGTCGCAGACTATAGTTACTTTGGGGGTTTCCCTCCCAGTTTTTGTGTTACAGCGGGTTCAAAGTGAGATTTTGGCTTTGCGGGACCTCAATACACATTACTTCCACTAAATGGTTCTAGATAGTTATAACGCCGATGGGGGTATACTGGATACAGTTTTGGGTAGCCTAGTGGATGTATAGTCCCAGACTATAGTTATTTTGGGGGTTTTCCTCCCCAGTTTTTGTGTTACAGAGGGTTCAAAGTGAGATTTTGGACCCAATGTTAACTCAATACACATTACTTCCACTAAATGGTTCTAGATAGTTATAACGCCGATGGGGGTATACTGGATACAGTTTTGGGTAGCCTAGTAGGTGTATAGTCGCAGACTATAGTTACTTTGGGGGTTTCCCTCCCAGTTTTTGTGTTACAGCGGGTTCAAAGTGAGATTTTGGACCCTATGTTAACTCAATACACATTACTTCCACTAAATGGTTCTAGATAGTTATAACGCCGATGGGGGTATACTGGATACAGTTTTGGGTAGCCTAGTGGATGTATAGTCGCAGACTATAGTTACTTTGGGGGTTTCCCTCCCAGTTTTTGTGTTACAGCGGGTTCAAAGTGAGATTTTTGGCTTTGCGGGACCTCAATACACATTACTTCCACTAAATGGTTCTAGATAGTTAAACGCCGATGGGGGTATACTGGATACAGTTTTGGGTAGCCTAGTAGGTGTATAGTCGCAGACTATAGTTACTTTGGGGGTTTCCCTCCCAGTTTTTGTGTTACAGCGGGTTCAAAGTGAGACTTTTGGCTTTGCGGGTCCTCAATACACATTACTTCCACTAAATGGTTCTAGATAGTTATAACGCCGATGGGGGTATACTGCATACAGTTTTGGGTAGCCTAGTGGATGTATAGTCCCAGACTATAGTTATTTTGGGAGTTTCCCTCCCAGTTTTTGTGTTACAGCGGGTTCAAAGTGAGATTTTTGGCTTTGCGGAACCTCAATACACATTACTTCCACTAAATGGTTCTAGATAGTTATAACGCCGATTGGGGTATACTGCATACAGTTTTGGGTAGCCTAGTAGGTGTATAGTCGCAGACTATAGTTACTTTGGGGGTTTTCCCTCCCAGTTTTTGTGTTACAGCGGGTTCAAAGTGAGACTTTTGGCTTTGCGGGACCTCAATACACATTACTTCCACTAAATGGTTCTAGATAGTTATAACGCCGATGGGGGTATACTGCATACAGTTTTGGGTAGCTTAGTGGATGTATAGTCCCAGACTATAGTTATTTTGGGAGTTTCCCTCCCAGTTTTTGTGTTACAGAGGGTTCAAAGTGAGATTTTGGACCCAATGTTAACTCAATACACATTACTTCCACTAAATGGTTCTAGATAGTTATAACGCCGATGGGGGTATACTGGATACAGTTTTGGGCAGCCTAGTAGGTTTATAATAACAGACTATAGTTACTTTGGGGGTTTCCCTCCCAGTTTTTGTGTTACAGGGGGTTCAAAGTGAGATTTTGGACACTATGTTAACTCAATACACATTACTTCCACTAAATGGTTCTAGATAGTTATAACGCCGATGGGGGTATACTGGATACAGTTTTGGGTAGCCTAGTGGATGTATAGTCGCAGACTATAGTTACTTTGGGGGTTTCCCTCCCAGTTTTTGTGTTACAGCGGGTTCAAAGTGAGATTTTTGACCCTATGTTAACTCAATACACATTACTTCCACTAAATGGTTCTAGATAGTTATAACGCCGATGGGGGTATACTGGATCAGTTTTGGGTAGCCTAGTGGATGTATAGTCGCAGACTATAGTTACTTTGGGGTTTTCCCTCCCAGTTTTTGTGTGTTACAGCGGGTTCAAAGTGAGATTTTATGTTAACTCAATACACATTACTTCCACTAAATGGTTCTAGATAGTTATAACGCCGCTTATAACGCCGATGGGGTATACTGGATACAGTTTTGGGGTAGCCTAGTAGATGTATAGTCGCAGACTATAGTTACTTTGGGGGTTTCCCTCCCAGTTTTTGTGTTACAGCGGGTTCAAAGTGAGATTTTTGGACTTTGCGGGACCTCAATACACATTACTTCCACTAAATGGTTCTAGATAGTTATAACGCCGATGGGGGTATACTGGATACAGTTTTGGGTAGCCTAGTAGGTGTATAGTCGCAGACTATAGTTACTTTGGGGGTTTCCCTCCCAGTTTTTGTGTTACAGCGGGTTCAAAGTGAGATTTTGGCTTTGCGGGACCTCAATACACATTACTTCCACTAAATGGTTCTAGATAGTTATAACGCCGATGGGGGTATACTGGATACAGTTTTGGGTAGCCTAGTAGGTGTATAGTCGCAGACTATAGTTATTTTGGGGTTTCCCTCCCAGTTTTTGTGTTACAGCGGGTCAAAGTGAGATTTTTGGCTTTGCGGGACCTCAATACACATTACTTCCACTAAATGGTTCTAGATAGTTATAAAACGCCGATGGGGGTATACTGCATACAGTTTGGGTAGCCTAGTTAGTTACTTTGGGGGTTTTCCCTCCCAGTTTTTGTGTTACAGGGGTTTCAAAGTGAGACTTTTGCTTTGCGGGGACCTCAATACACATTACTTCACTAAATGGTTCTAGATATTTATAACGCCGATGGGGGTATACTGGATTACAGTTTTGGGTAGCCTAGTGGATGTAATAGTCGCAGGACTATAGTTACTTTGGGGGTTTCCCTCCCAGTTTTTGTGTTACAGCGGGTTTCAAAGTGAGATTTGGCTTTGCGGGACCTCAATACACATTACTTCCACTAAATGGTTCGAGATAGTCATAACGCCGATGGGGGTATACTGCATACAGTTTGGGTAGCCTATGGAGGTATAGTCGCAGACGATAGTTACTTAGGGGGTTTCCCTCCCAGTTTTTGTGTTACAGCGGGTTCAAAGTGAGATTTGTCGGCTTTGCGGGACCTTCAATACACATTACTTCCACTAAATGGTTTCTAGATAGTCATAACGCCGATGGGGGTATACTGGATACAGTTTTTTGGGTAGCCCAGTAGGTTGTATAGTCGCAGACTATAGTTATTTTGGGGGTGATACTTTGCTTTGGGTAGCCTAATGACTACTCACTAAATGGTTCTGATGTTTAGGGGTTATCCCCCATTGGGGGTTTACAACAGTTTTGGGAGCTAGTGATGTATATCCAGACGATAGTTACTTTGGGATTCCCTCCATTTTTATGTTAGATAGTTCATAACGCGAGGGGTGGATACTTGTTTGCGGTAGCCAGTATGTATGTATATCCAGACTATAGTTTACTTTTGGGGGTTACCTCCCAGTTTTGTTACATGCGGTTCAAAGTGAGATTTAGGTTTGCAGGACCTAATACAATGGGTTTCCCTCCATTTTTGTTTAGATAGGGTTCAAGTGAGATTTGGCGCGGTAACTAATACACATACAGTTTTGGTAAACGTTGAAGTTATAACCCGAGGTAGGTATTTGGATAGTTTGCCCTACCAGTTTTTGGTTACTAGTGGGATTAATGATTGAGATTTGCTTGGGTTCTCTAAAGTTACATTACTTCCACTTAATGG
>CM067351.1:48050489-48070079 GCA_034190875.2 Urechis unicinctus | reverse complement strand
TAGCACTGATACGAAGATCATGTTTAATGGCCCCATCAATATAGTAATTTACCGCATATTGCATGTAACATATTTGACGTCAATTGCGAGAATTTTACCGTCATAGTTAATTGTGAAATTTATTACTATGCGCTGATTAAATGTCTCATCGAGGACACCTATATGCGCAAAAACCATGCCGCTATCACCTGTCGTGGCACAACGATGTTTGTATAATGTAGATCACATCATGCTAGACCTACATCTCCACTATGCACCCGATACATTTACCAGGCAATGCTTATAAATATGGTTAAATTTTGCCTGAACTCAAAAATTCAATAATCAAACTAAATAATCATTATGATAAGCGAATAAAGTATATTAACACACGTGATATTCCGCTCTTATATCTCACCTGTCTAAGCTTAAAAAAGTTGAGAATACAAATCAGCGATTTACATTTGTTGCTTCACTATTAGTAACATGTAATGCAAAAAAAAGTTTGCCAATGCCATAGACTAAATTTTCGCGGATTTTGCTGTTCATGCAACAAGTAGTTCTACTGTTAGCCTGTTCTAGGGCTTATCTGGAACCTAAATTATTGACTGATTAGCAGAATGCAATTATAATGAGCTTTGTGTGACTTGTCCGTATTGACCGGGGGAATGGGGGATCAGAGATAAAACAGGGAGATGTTTTATCTGTAGTACAATCAAAAGCAGCTATTTTCGAGCTGTTGTTCTTATCGGCGTTATATACTCAGCCAAAAAGAGGTTTAACGAAATCCCTTATTCACATAGGATAAGCAGGGTATTTGGCTTTTAGCGAATATAGACAAGTGAAATATATTTCCCCTGATGGCGAAAGGAAAATTAGATAATAAAGATAAACATTATCATTTGAATGCATAATGATCATCATATATCAGTGCAAGGTAGGTATTAAGTTATCCAAGCACGGTAACAAGCAATGTATAAGTAAAGTTTATTGACCTTAAGTGCGGCGTTAAGTATAAACCGTGCCAGAAAGATATGGGCATCCATGAAGCTCCCTAATGGTACCAGCTCTGCAGATTTCCACGACTGGAAAAAGGACTACCCCCTGTTCGGCACACGACATGCACGGAATGATATGGCAATGATGTCTTCATTGATATACTACGCATGCATGCCTCAGTCACGTATATATTGTTCTTGTAACACCAATTTCAATATCTTTCCAATTACAGCAACACTTTACGAAGTGTAAGTTTGGCTCCATATGTTGTTGCCTTTGATGCGCTTCATGAGTCTTACTAGATATTACGATCAATAGTATCGAAAATAATATTGCAACTGTGACACTTAAATTCATGTAAACGCAACGTTTTGTATTAATTTATTTGTAAGGGACGATATTGGTCTAGTCTAATGCCTAGGTCACATGAGACTCACGAGCTGTGTATGGGCTGTCTACAAGCCCCGTAAAGGCCAAAACCGTGCGGGTCCGTATGGTGTGTCGTGCTGCCCACAGGGATTTGCATTGGCCTGCCGGCCGCTATCTTCTATGTATACATAAACCCAAGGTGAACAACGATTTCGCCACCAGCTCACAAAAAAAAATCCCGCTTAAACCATCCTAAATCCCGTTTACTGGCCTGTCGCGCCTCATATCCATAGATAACATGTTTTTGGATGGTTAGGGCATATGCGAAGCACAGAGGAAACTGCTCTCTGGAAGCCACAGTTTGTTACTCGGTTGGGTCATAGCGAGAGAAGATTTCCTTTCCTAATGTCTCAGTGCAAAAAGTAAATCTCACACTAACAGACGTTTAGTTGAACGCCACCACATGCCCTTGGGAGCCATTCACTAATCCATTTCTTGGCTTAACATTTTTCAGCAGCATCACACGGCATCCCAGCTTCACTGCCAGCACTTTAGGGACCCTGAGTCTATGTAACTGTGCTGGATCCCCTTTATCTACTGCCTGGAACAAGCTCATGTCACCAGGCAAAGTATCTAACCCAGCACGGTTATGTCTGTCCACAGTGAAATTGTCACAGCATAACTGGGTCACATTCTGACATTCGACAGGGGCCAGCGGGCGAGACAGAGAAGCAATCAGTCTGTCACATTCCATGGATGCAATACCAGCAAACACCTCACCAATCATCTTAACCATATCTTGGTTCGCTTGTCGGTGATGGGTAGAGAGGTTTACCTTGTGGCGTAAACACAGAGCCCACTCAAGACTCTCAAAACAGTAGTCACCGTTGTCACCGTAAAGCATGTCAGTCACTGGGGGAAGCTGTCTAGGGTCCAAAACCGCAATGACCTGAACTCTCCCAAACACAACATGAACTTCCTTGGCAGTACGGAATGCTAACTCTGCAGCCATCCCAGTTGAGGCTGTCACAGCCACTCGCTTATTGTGAGCTTTCAGGTTTTGAGTGATTTTGTGGATCAGCAAACCTTTCCCTGTACCGGCTGAACCTGTAATAGCAAAGCTGTGATGTAGGGGCCAGCAGAGCAGCAATGGCAGCGTCTAAGGCATGTTGTTGGTCATTATCCAGCTACAAGAAACAATGAAACATTTTGTTAATTACACCAGCTATTACACTAAGCCTTTGGTCCATTAGCTATTGGGAGTATAGACAATATTGAATAAATGCTGTTAAAACGTGATCCTATAATGTAGAGTTTAAAAAAAAATAAAATAAAGGTAAATGTGACTTAAGTTTCAACTGTGTTTGGTTTCTATCATTTATATCATTTCATGTAGGCATAAGCAGATGAGAATAAAATCATCATTCACCACCCCTCGATTGTGAGATATTATATAATTTATCATCAGGCTACATAAAGTAGAGAGGGAGAGCATTGTGTAGCTACCTCGTGTCGACGACACCATTTTATAAACAAGAGCCCAAACCAGCCCAAAGGACAAACCCGGAACACCGGATTTAAAACGCCCCCCAATCAGACCATATTATCGCCTACAGCAGTTGCATTCACGGGCGATTACTGTAACATTAAGCATAACTACTTTCATTTTTGTTCGCCTTCAATACATTAATGTCTACTAAAGACTAATAACTCATTTGTCGTTCAGTTAAGACTTACACTAACAGATAGCAAATATAAATTTGTCTCCGAAAATTCAAACATAACAAACCCCCATGGCAGCTTCGTCCATATTTGGATTGTCCAATCACAGGTCGCGATTGCTTTTCCCCGGACGACGGGCAGATGATCGATGAATTTCCGGCCACTGCAATCGATCTAAATGGCTAAAATAGCGTTCGAACTCGAAAAAAGTAATCTTTCGGGTGGCAAATGTCGAGGCAGATGGTTTTGTTAGGTAGAAAAAACATGTTATCAATCGATTTGAGGCGCGACAGGCCAGCAAACGGGAGTTAGGATGGTTTAAGCGAGATTTTTTGTGAGCTGGTGGCGAAATCGTTGTCCCCCTTGTGTTTATGTATACATAGAAGATAGCGGCCGGCAGGCCAATATAAATCCCTGAAGTGCTGCCCCGTACGATTTTGTAAAGATCTTTGGCCCTGTACAGGCCCAAAAGCGTCCGTTTCCCAAAAATGAACATGTACTACTTTCAGGCATGAGATCCTCACCGGTTCAAGTACGTAAAAGCCTGTATGCTGTCTTACGGGGTCCTTGCGGGGTCCGTGGCAATTTCCTACGGGTTCTCTAAGGGCCTATATAGTGAACGTATGGCTCATGTCGATCCCGTGGCCGAATAACTCTTAGGACCTCGTAGAACGTCCGCAGACCACATGTAAAGCATGTTGGCATATCTTCGTACAGGGGATGATTTCTTACCGGCTTCCTACGGGGCATACGGAGCCCGTAAGCACCTGTAGGTCTCAAGTTACTAAGCCAAATGTCGACATAAAACCTATTCCTTGTTCTTAGCAACAATTTCTTCGTTCATCATGCATGGATGTATAGTTTTTAAATGACATTCGGTAGCACAAAACCCTATCTGCGTCGAAACGGTAATCTAGATAAAGGACCCATAATGGCAAATGTCGTTTTTCTTCTATCCGCTTTCAAGCCTTCTATGACCCCACTATCACGTTTGCTGCCACGAGGAGGATTGTTTCTCATTAATCAGTCAGCAAATGGTAATTAAAATGTAGAGCTAGTTTACCGTTAAAGGTGGTACTCAATGAGGTCATCTCCATGCTGCAAAATTTGTGACATCCTTTTTAAGAGGGCTATTTGATGCTCACTGGATAATCTGACGCGATGCAAATTACTTAGAATTTAACATGCAAGAAATGTTAAATATTTAACAATTCTCCTTCCGCTTAGCCAGTTTGTTCAAATGTGACTTATTCTGCAACCTGAGTTATTTTTATTGAATGATCGGTTCAGCGCTTGTTTGCAGCACAGCGCCGGAAAGCAACTATTACAACCAATCGTGAAAATTACGTTATCATTCCGATACCATGGTATCGAAACCTGGCACATCGCATCAGACATCGATGCAGCAGACCAAAAAAATGAATGATCTATTCCTTAGGTTGTGCACTTTTCATCGATATTTGGCATTTTCAGAACTCCATTAATTATTATAGTTATACATCTGCTCCCATTCATTGTGGGCCAGCTGGAGCCATCTAAAGAATGCCACATAAACCGAATTCATGACGGTCTGTTTATTTCCTTCATCAGTCACTGAAACCACAACCAGAACTTCAACTGCGTTTTGCCATAGCTGCATATTTCGTGGACAGACAACAATCATTGTCCTGCTTTAAAGAGAAATTGAACTCATGGCACAACCTTTTGACATAATCACAAAAGCATTAATCATTGGATGCCCACATTGCAGTCACACATCAAAATATCATGTTTGAAATCGTTCCGGCCAATAATATTGTTTTGCTGGCACCTACATCTCAAAAAAAAGTCCGGCTCATAGACCCAGATAGCGCGTGTCAAGAAATCAGCCTAATTTTATTAAACGAAAAGCTTAGCAATAAATACCCACTGCCTGTGACACAATTGTTGAGTACGGTTCAAAGCACGATTGAAGACGCCGACTGGTCTCTGTGGTATTGTAATTAACCTCTTAGCTTTTCGGCTAAGTGTGACAACCTGAATGGTAACATTAAAAGATTTGAATCTTTGAGTTCTATTCCCATCTTTATAAAATCTCCTCATGAAATGAGTGTAAAATGTAAGATTTTAGCGAATGTGCCTTAATTCATACGTTCCGCAACCAGACAATATAGCGCACGATAGATTACCGTCCTTACAAATGTCGTCGTCCGATTAGGCATCCACCATTTATTATACCAAATATGGCTTTTTTATGCCATGATTTAACATATATATATATAAATATAAATATATATATATATATATATATATATATACATATAAATATATATATATATGTATATATATATATATATATATAGAGAGATATATACATATATATAATATATATTTACACTCATATATATATATATATATATATATATAAATCTATATATATATTTATATATGTATATGTATACATATATATATACATATGTACATATATATATATATATAAATATATATATATATATAGATATATATATATATAAGTGTATATATTTATACATATATATATATATATGTATATATCTCTCTATACATAAATATATATATCTATATATTTTTATTTACGTATATATATAAATATATATATATATTATTATGTGCATATAAAATTATATATAGGTATATATATATATAAGTATGTATATATATAGATATATATATAAATAGATATGTATATTTGAATGAATATATATGCATATGCATATATATTAATATATGTATGTATATATCTCTAAATATATATAAATATGTATATGTATATATATATATCCATATATATATCTAAATATATATCTATGTATATATATATATATATATATATATATATCTATATATATATATATATATATCTCTATATGTCTATATATATATATATATATATATCTATACATATATATATATATATATATATTTATATTCATGTGTATTACCTGCAGCCGATAGGAAATAATAATATGTCGGGGGCGCTATCCATGTTGCAGTTTATCTTGGAATATTTGGCGGGTTAAAGGCTTTTTTCTGTAAAGCAATGTTGACATGTTTAGTCAAAGAGGGTGAACGAGACATTTGTTGTTGCTGAGAGTGGTACGGTCTGTTGTTACAAACACAAAAAGATCCAAACTTACATAACAGCTCCGAAAAGAAATTGAATTTTGATTATCATTCGCCGTCCATTTGTTTGCGTTTCCCCTAAGCCACGTTAGGATAATTGATATGAGAGGTTGCAGCCTCTGAAAACATTTTAAGCTATTTACTGGGCACTGTCCACTCGTGAAATCGTAAACAATGCCGATACCATCATGCGAAATGATGTTTTCCTTGCTATCATTTAAAGTCGTATGATTATGCAAGTACGGCAAAGTTTGCTTTGCTTCGATGGTACATATGAGCAAAATTGAGTGGTAATTTGTTTATGGCAATAATCTGCATTAAGAGTAAATGCCGCACATGTTCGTGCTGTAGTAATATTTACTTGGGCTGCGCTGCACGGGGCTCAGCAGAGCACTGCTGCAAGGTTTTGATAGTTATCTAGCAACAGATGCTCGATCAGTTGAATAGGTTTTGTTTGGCCAAAACCGCCTTGAATAACTAGTTAGAGAATAAACTGTTCCGGTCAAAATCGGTATCGTCAGCGGACGATATAACAGTCTTGCTGCATATACTCTTTCTTGCAACATCATTAGTCAATACACTCCATAAATCTGCTTGTGCAGCTAGAATTAGCAAAACAATAATCGCTAGCTCTTGTCGGCTTGTACTTACTCTTTAATGGCGTCTAAAGAGGCACATCAAAGATTCATGAATTTTAATACGGTTCCTAAATATATTTTAAAAAATATTTTAATGTCGAATAAATGAGCCATTTCTGTCGAAAGTGTGAATAACCGTGCTCACAGAATTGGACTATACTTTACATAGCACCAGAAGTATGTTAAGCCTCAATGTTTTGTGATGGACCTTGTACAATAACAGTGAATGATCATGTTCTTATTCCTAATTTAAATTATTACTGGTCTGATTGTCGAGAATTTTCGTGTGCCAATGATTGAGACTCTGAATGATAAAGTGATAATGCAGATGTGGACCCTGACAACCGGACCTTTAATCGCGTTAACGACAGGCATGAATTGTGACGAAAATCCGAGCAATCGTGGTTCTGCTAGGCTCATTGGCTAGCACTCACCAGGTGCTATTCTTGCCTCACCTTACGATATTCATTACCGATGAAGCATCCTGTCATAGTATTGCACACCCTACTTACAGTTTGCCCAATGGAAAACTAATCGATCGCCTAAGGCATCTGACAAGTTAAGTCTACAAATGTACCACTCTGGTGTTGTCGGGTACATATGGCACTTACATGAGCCTCGAACAAGTGCACAAAAGCAGCGGTGCTCTCGAAGATGTTATGCATGTTTTCTATTCGCTGCAATTATACAGCCATTCATCAATACTGTCATTTTCTGACGTATTTAATACCACACCTATTAATGAGTATGCGGGGAAACTGACTACTTGCTAAGATGATAACAATATCTTGCGAAGGTACTCTTATTTGCAGAATATAAACGCAGTTAATTTATCCTGCAGATCGAATCAGTAGACAATTCTTCGTTTACACAAAAACACATTCGCTTTACGGCTAAAGGCACCAACTAGTATCACTGAACTTTTTCAAACCAGCTGTTAGTCAAATATCAATGTCCATCTCGGCACCGGATTTAGTCAAGTAAACATATCCTGAGCAGCGGCGTAGATTGGGAAACCCGTGTTATAAATAGCTGATCTATCATTTGCGTATTGATGATGCCATACATTATATAAAGAAATAGATCAAGTTCTTCGGAAATATGAGCAATTCTAAATTCTAAACAGTGAAGTTCACGAAACGTCTTATGTGAATGTATGAGTTATTGCATGCAAGATCATAAGCCGAGATAACCACCAGATCATGTTAGTTCAATGGTGCACGAGGTATTCAACAGAGGTTATCGAAGATCTCTTGAAACTAAGCTCTGTAGTATCAGCAGATACAGTGCTAAGCATGTTGTTTTGTGTCCTTCCTAAAGCAATAAATGCTGCGATATTGGTCCGCTGCAGTATGACCCACATATGATTCTTATATGATATCTGATTCAACAATGAAACAAAAATAATTTGGCACAGGTTATCCTGACTGGAAGTTAAAGATATCCATCGGTGTATACGACAAGCTACACGTTGTATCGTACATGATCAGCTGTAGGGGGCAAAGTTATATGACGTCGGAGCCGCTCTGAAATCATAACATAAACCAGACGTGCACAAGAGGCCAGTGTGTTTTAAACCATGCATGTTATACACGCCATTGTTCGACAAAAGTTGTTTGTTCTGAGCACTGTTTGTCGTTGAGCAAGGCTATATAAGTGATGTCTTTCCCGTTGTTTATTTGTGACGGGACGTGATAATATATTATATTGGTTATGGCAACTCATGCAAAACTGATGTTAAGCTACATTTCATATTAAATTACTTGATACTTGGGAGGTTATTATATTATACTCAATCAAATGAAGCCCTTCAAAGTGTAGTCAATTAATTTATTTCTTTGATAACGTGACCAATACACATCTGTACATGTTAATGTGTTAAGTTGACAAACATCGATTGGGGTCTATTCATGGGCTTGGTATCGAGTCACACCTACGAGTCCGAGTTGAAATCAACGCAATTGGGAAAGGAAAAAGCTGTTCGTCACCAAAGAGACAGAAAGGACAGGGAAAAGTCATAGAATACTGGCCACAGAGTTCGGTATTGGCCGGACTCAGATCGGCAGTATTCTCAAGAGAAAGCGAGAGCTTACTGATTCGTTTGAGAGGAACGAACCAGACGGCAAACGACGATTCTGCAGCAGCAAGCACGGCGATGTAAACACATTAACTTGGCTGTGGTTTATTCACGTGCTAGTGCAGAATCTACCAGTCAGCGGTCCCATGAGCCAGGAGCAAGCCAGGTCCTACGCCAGGGAACTCGGAGAAGATGAATTCGAGGCGTCGAACGGTTGGCAACATAGCCTCTAGCAAGCTGTGTGGGGAAAGTGCCAATGTCTGCCCAGAGACAGTAGAAGATTGGCACCGTAAACTTCCATCCATATGCGAGGGGTACGCCCCACGGGACATTTACAATATGGATGAGACAGGGGTGTTTTTCCGGGCTCTTCCTGACAGGACCATCAGCAGTGACCCCGCACCATCTGTGCATGTCCGCGAAGCCTGCCGCTGGATCGCCGGAGTAGTAAAGGAGGTAAAGCCGGAGACAGTGACCACCCGTTTCCTCAACGCTGGCTTCCCCTCCGACCTGCTCGCCACCTCTACACAGGTTTCCACTGAGTTGGTGTCACCCCCTGACACTGAGCTTAGCAGCCTTCTTGCCGCTACCACCTCTGCACTTGACATCACACAGCCCATGTCTGCTCAGGAGTATGCAGTTATGGATGTGGATCCCCCTGCCACTGAGGAGTTGAGCCAAATCTGGCGACACGATCTCCTCAAAGAACATTTGCAGGGCAGTTGCAATGCACCTTGTGAGGACTTCCCCCTACTAGAAGAGGGAATATAGCCAGATACGTACGCTAAAACACTCACTTCCTGGTTGGTCAGGCCTTCCTTACATTCATAATCATATGTATCTGGGGGCACACGCATAACATCAATTAATGCCTGAATTTGGGATGGCAGATTGGGAGTTTCAATTGTTGATGTGACAGGTGCTTGGACTGTTGCGTCTGCTGGAACTAGCTGTGACACATACAAGTCGGCTGTAATGTGGTTATATCTTTGTAACTGTGTCAAGACACATTAAGATTAGGGTGCAGTCTCTACTTCTTGGCATTACCTTCAATTTGAGCCTTCTCACCTTAGTACAAAAATAATTACATGATTACCCCCTGAGGATACCGAAAATTTGTTCCACACAATAAAAAAAACATTCTCCATAACATGTTTGGAAAGATGAGAGCTGGCACAGTAATACCTGCGTCTTTAATGCATGAATTTTCATCTTTAATTTCTTTTCAATATCTGTTTTCTCCATGCCTTCAGTTTTCTCTTCTTGCGTGTTAAGTTCAGATGGAGAGATTGAGCATTCTGCATGGTTTTGAGAGTGGCAGTGATTTTATCTTGTTATAATTAAAAACTGCCCTTATGTTTCTTCTAATGAATAGGCAAAACATATTTTGCAGGAGTTGCAGAGGTAAGAACAATAGGTTTTGCATGAGAAGTTGTATGATAAATGAGTACAATAATGTAGCTAAAGCTGCTTTGAACCACAAAGTTCATTTTTACTAAGAAAAATCAACTTTCACAAACAGTCATTGTTTACCTTTACGGCTTAATTTTTGTGGTCTTACGAGATCACATGTTGGAGCTGGAGATGGACGTTTTCCGATAGTACTTTTTGGTGGGCTGGGTACGTCGAATATCGATGGTATTGCCTTCTTGATGAGCGACTTCTTAAGGCTGTTCATAAATTGGTTGCTCTCAAAATGCTCAGAACATAGTACACAATTTTGGCTCAAGTTCCCTGGGGATTTTCCAATCAGATCCTGACGTGTAGTGTTTTGCCCCCATTTCAAGCATCTGAAATGAGACCAAAAACAGCATGGATTTTTACCTATAATACACATATTTTGCAATTTTTATCATTAAATAAATGCCCTGAATATATTATCATCATGCAACTTATTATTTGTTAAACACATTCTAACAATATAATCTATATCTTACCACTTACAAATTGTAGACTTCTATGAAACATCTTAAATAGATTTATGAATATTTAAAAGAATTCATTCACTTGTTCTAAAATGTTTTTTTCAAAAAAAGATTTGCTTTTAGAAAACTTACAATATCAGTCGAATAAATCCATTGTATGCTGAGATTGGACGGTATTAATCCAAAAGCCATGTGTTATTGGCAGTGAGGTGAAATAAGAATATAACACATCTCATCATGCCAAAACACACAGTCATGGATATGTGATCATGGAAACAAATTCGTCACCATCCCTTTCTTCCGTGACATAATACTGACATATAACTTGATGACATTTACACATTCAAAATGGATATAAACATATTATGTTATATCAGGTTATAAGATTTATTGCTTAATAATTGGGGTATCTATTGTTGATCTGGCTCCAGAAGAACCAGCACGGAACCATCCTTTAAGTTGCTGGGGTGTCACTCATCTGGAATGCATAGTAAGAGTATTGTTTATATAGAATGGAAAAAAATCCACATTGGTTAGGGCTTGGACTATACAACTGCTAGTATAGGTGTCAAAAATTATCATTTACACTGGCTTCCATCCATCTTTAAAATACCTAATTCCAAACACAACCTTATGTTAGACAAATAGTACCTCAACATAGATAAACATATGGGTCAAGCCTCGCAAGGCAAATACACCTGGAACATATATAATAGTCATGAATAAATAAACTTTAGTCAAGTTGAATTAATTTAACTATTGGTAACTAGGCGGATTTGTTCCAGCTAGGCTTAATTATGAGAATCTGGCTGTGAACCCTTCTGTATGTAGATAAGAGATATAACCAATAGTCAATACAAAGAAAAAAACACACTAGGGTCTCTACCTATGTATTGCATTGGCTCAAACAACACATCTAGATCTTGGCATGTATTCATTGCCATTTAATAAACGGATAATAATTGCTTAAATATATGGCAAATACTGCGTGATTATCGATTTAATCGTACAGGGTTTATCTTACCACCGACGACTTTTTAAACCCCCTTAATCTGTTATGTTTACACTACTTATCAATAAAACAGCTTCCTTTATCGCCCACAAGAATTTCAGACTTAGCTTTCCTCATCTTTAGGGAACCGAAAGAAGCCTAATCCCTTCGGTTCTTTCTACAATTTTAATTGCAGCAAAGAAGTGCCCATTTGTGTTTGACTGCCAGTCAGACATATTCGCAAGTCATAACCAAGTTGGTTGGTTGCTGCGCCTCGAGTAGCTTCCACAAACGTTGGGGGCGCTGACTACACGGTGTCACGGAATTTGTCGGGCGAATTGCCGAGTCTGTAGCTTATTATAACAAGATCTTTGGACATACTGCGTGACGGATTGATCCTTTTCCCATTGCGCTGTGTATATAAAGAGTCTGTGATCAGCTTTTGCCGATTGTTCTATTTCAAATTAGTATGCATTGCAGTTAAGGAGCAGCCGGTAGTTTAACCAAACGGGTCAAATACCATTATGTTGAATGCAATTAGATCCGATATGGAGTGGGCCCAGTTGGGCTTCAGTGCAAATACTAGTTTTTTAAACATTATATGCTGTAACATTTTTCGCGTTGGCAAAGCAAAATAAAATTCAAATGATTAGAAAATATTTGATAAACTTGCATCTAAATCGCAGAGCAAGTGTTGCTCATGAGTCACACTTGCGTGATAATTTTTCAACGTGAACATGGGTATTTATTGAATCCGGACATTATATCAGCATAATGATATAGTTGACAAAAATTTGCATGTTGACTACTGTCACTACTGCAATAATGATATGTTTGCAATAAATACCGTGTGCTGGATAAAACAAAATTATAATCAATATTTCCTTTTCGCTACGTAGCAAAACGATACACGCATGATGCGTCCGGAATCGGTTTGTTGCACACTTGCATAATTTATATATCTTGGTGTGAATCATTAGCCATTCAGTATCCAGTATGTTAACGTGTACCAGCTATTTTATGCCGTTCGATCAGCTGAACCGGTCTTATTTTGTTAAAGCCGTCATGCGACAGACCATAATGTTGCTTTTGTGGTAATACTTATATTATAATACGTTTGATACCATCACATAGTATATTTCTTAATGCATTAAATTATTTTCATGAACATAAAAGAATATGACGTAATTCATTACAAATATTCGTTACACAGTGCCGCTACAAGCGCTCATGTTGCTCTTTGTTAGTCTCGCGACGGATGTCACATATGTGTACTGTTCTAATGCTATAATATAATGCATGATATAGTTGTTACAATTATTAGAATTTTTTTTGCTGAATTAATTATTATGTGGTGTGACATTAATGCCCAGAAGATCGGGAATATAACAGTGGGACAATTTTACAACTAACTCGGCAAAATATGAGTTTCATCTCAAATACAGTTCAAAACATCATCCGCCTCGACAACCATAGCGAGAACCACCTCGAATGCACATACATTGCAATGTTAATTAAGTTGTTTTCGTAAACATCATATATTGATGCATTCAGCAGACTATTTAGCAGCCGACATAAAAAGCACGAGCCATAGGTTAAAATAACTGACAGTTTTATTAAGCAGCGGTCATTTAACACATGGTTAAAAACCTTCGGAAATGTTTATTCATTGTTATATACATCGCCGCTTTGCTATGATGCGGTGCAATTCGTATACGTGTAATCACTATAATACATCTTACGAAAGTGTCAAAATTAATGCTGTACTCTTCGAAGAAGATGGGTGGTTTGCGTGCGCAAAACAAATCCGCACACTCAGTGAAACTATTCAAAAATGTCCCTTGGAGAGTTAACGTTATTTGTATGATGCTAAATCTCGGTCGCTGGCCTACATAGCCAGCATTTATGGTGTCTAAACATTTCCATAAAAAAAAAATCCGTTGCGTCAGAAGCCGGTGAATCGATACGGCTCATATGTTCCTTCTTGCAACACCAACAGTTACAGTCAAGGTTTCATCAGAACGTACTCGTGCCAGTTACGATCTGCCAGAAATAACCTGCCAGCACGCGCCTGTTGTTCCTGACAAACTAATTGGCTCAGGTGTTCATGCTATGGAACAGTAGCAAAAGACGTTCGGGGGGAAAATATGGCTATGGAACTCATATCCACAATAATGCACTATTCTCCTAAATCGGATACACTGTTAGACCAGATGTGGAAATCATCATACCCACTCAATGATATTCATTTTTTAAGGACAGTGAGAGCTTAAAATGTGCAAGCGATGACTAGAAATGGGAAAGTTAATTGGAAATACCTAGGTTGCTCATCTTAATCGTGATAAAATTACACCTTTATAGCAATGAATCGTTCTCTGCTATTATACGCGTCTCCGTTTGCGTAGTCAGTCTTTTATTGAAACCAGATCCACAAATCACCAAAACAAACATGTTAATCAAGTAGCATTCGTGCAACAAATCAGCTTGTTTTGGTTTAAATGGCACTGCTAGATATCAAACGATAAACGGATGGAGTCTGAGCCATAACAGAGAGAACAATTGAATTAGCCGTCCTCTACACGTTTTCGTATGTTTGTCAGCTGTAAACGATGGATTGCATCCGCGTTAATTTAGCTATATGACGGAAACTAACACAGACAATAGTTGCCAAAAATGCATCTATATTTTATTGCTACGGGAACAGTGCAATATATACCTGCATGTCTTAAATGAAAAACTGTCAATAACAACACTCAGCTTCCGAAACTCATTCGGCCTGTGCCAGCTGCAACACATTCATTATGATGGAAAGAAATTGACAGAATTCGTCACGGAGGGGTCCTGTCTGATGTGTACACCAAGCTGCGGAATGAAAACAAAGATCAATTGTAGACTTTATTAGTAGCATGATAAAAATTAGCAGCTCTTGTTTCCATGTCCAATTCATCAACTGAGAAGAGAGACATGCTCAGCATTTAATGAACCAAGCCAGCCTATTCTTCCATATGAAAACGCAAATAAAAAATGCGCGGATGCAGGGTTAGAGCTTAAACTAACACATGAATTAATCCTGCTACAACAACACTGTTCTCACGGTATTCGTTTATATATATATATATATATATATATATATATATATATATAGAGATATATATATATAGATATATATATAGAGAGATATATATATATATATATATATATATATATATAGATAGAGAGATATATATATATAGATATATATATATATAGATATAAAGATATCTATGTATATATCTCTATAACTATCTATCTAAGTATATCTCTATATATATATTCTATATAAAAAAATATCTCTATTTTTATATATATAGAGAGCTGCATATATATATATATATACATATATATATATACGAGTACCGTGGCATATTAATATATATATATATATATATATTTATATATATTATATATATATAAATGTATATATACATATATATATATATATATTAATATATATATATTTATACATATATATATATATATATATATATATGTGTATTATATATATGTGTATATATATAAATTATATAGATCTATGTATATATATATATATATTTATATATATATATTTTTATATATATATTTATACATATATATGCATACATATATATATAAATATATATATATATACGAATAACGTGAGAACAATGATATAAATATATGTATATATACATATATATATATATATATGCATATACATACATGTATATATACATACATGTATATATATATATTCATATATATATATATATATATTTATATGTATATATATATGCATATATTTATATTCATATATATATATATATATATATATATATATATATCTATATATATCTCCCCTATATGTATATATATATCTATATATATATCTCTCCCTATATCTATATATATATATATATATATATATATAGATTTATAGATTTATATATTTATATATATATCTAGATTTATATATATATACTGTTTAAATGCCATTTTGGAGCTTTTTTGATACACATTTTTTACAAGCGAGGTAGTTAACATTTACTTCTGACTGCGTAACGTAGATATTAATTTTTATGTCCTGCGTTTCCACAAACAAGAGCAGTTGCCAGCTGTTAGTAAGGTAGAGCCTTTAGACTTGGCACTAAATTTCAGTCTGCCACCGATGATACAAATAGTGGCATAGATTATGAAGGATTAAAAAGGCGTTACCGGTATTCTACATAAACTCCCCAGGCAACAAGTATGTCTTGCAAACGATTACATAGTATTGATGACCTTCAGCCATTTCGGTGCTATTCACCAATTTCGCACAACATAAATGAGCATTCATTTTGTATTAAATTTTATGTTCTAATCAATAGTGAATGGTTTAGAATATATACGTACATAAAGCTCTTGACTATATTACATCACTTATGTATCCATAGCAAGGCTTGTGTAATGGAGTAATAGGACATAAAGCGACCACTGCAAGAGCTTCAATCTGCCAAGCCATGCTAGCTGTTGCTGAAACATGCTAGATTCTGGTTAGGCAACTAATCGTCTGTTCGGGTAATTGTATCGTGGATAAAAGCCCCATGATGGGGCACGTAAGAATGATTATCCTTTTATAACATCTTATTTGAGAAAGCTTATGTAGTTTTTGGAATGCATATACTCCTCTAGATTCGTCATAATCGTTTTGTTTGTCTGATTTCTTGAATATATGTACAATATGGATATTTCGTTTTAACCTCGAAATGGGCAATATATTTCATGCTTAACAAATGCGGTATTTGTGCTCTCGTCAAATGCATATGTTTCACGCTTGCGGGGTTTATACCGGTCATATTTAGGTATATGAATGTATGCATGATCTCTCATGGGATTAGCAGTGTGGCAACTTTTGCTGAAAACTATGGCTTCACCGAGAGGTATTCCCAAACGAAGCAGCTGATCGACTGGAATCCTTGTTAAACTATTAACAATACGAAGCAAGATATTGAAAGCATTACTCAGATTGAATTTGCCATTGAAAGCATACAAATGCGATAGCGTCTAAACATAGTGATAATGCAGTTTTAATATGAACTTACGACACTTTTTGATTGGACCACACTGGCTGTAAAAGGCTTACTGCAGGATAACTAAGGCAATTATGAATACATTGGTTCTGTCCGTGCGCTTTGATCCGAAAAGACTGCTGATGTGGCTATTTTGGGGTTTTGAAGTCAAAGCGCAAATACATATCTACACTGCCGGGACGATAAATATTGCTACATTTATTGCTACTACAACCTAGCAGACAATGAAAAACATGATAACTAACTGGCCAAATTTCCACAATAATTGTTACAAAAAGCAATGACCCGTGCTTGAAATACCTGAAGAGTTTGTACATCTAGCTATAAGATATCAGACGAAACCCGCGGGACACACTTCTGATTAACTTGGCTTTCTCATGATACTATACCAAGAGTGTAATGCATCGCCCTTATCGATGCGCGAAAAATATAAAACCATCGTCGCGCTTCAGGTTATGTTCTGTAAGCCAGGATCATTTCGGTTGGTATATTTGACACAGCAATCATCAACTGATGAAAAAGCTTTATACCGTGGTGGTTTTATGCTAGAATAGATACTTATACACAGCACCAGAGCAACGACACAAGATGCATGTGTTGGTTATCAAAACCTCATATGTGTCGCGTGCTTAACACATTCCATTGTACGGTAGGTTGCAACTTTTGATTAAACGCTTGTTACAAATAGGATAATTGAGGTTACGGATATATAAATCACCCTGAGCCTGTTTTATACTGCGCCAAGAAAACGTATTGTATCAATGCTGTTCTGAACAGTACGGGGTCTGCTATACCAACCGCAGTCAGAACACAAAAAACATGTATAACGAGTTCTAACACAGCTGCATAAAACCATCACTCACAACGAATCGCTGACAGCACGTGACAGTAACGTACCCCACGCCACAGCTATATGTGTTATGAATTGTATCAACAGCTGTCCGGGAGAATGCTGACTGAAAGATGGTTTCTGATTTCTGTAGCTGGCGTAATTGAACATGCCACCACCCTTGTACGCTACGCCTGTTCACAATATTTTGTACAATGTCATGATAATTGTTCATTTATTCTTAGATTGAACTACTAGTTATGTTAGTTGCATTTCAGGCAAAATGTATCAATCACGCCTCTACGAGACACAGCATTTTCATACATAAGTCTTTTAATATGTAAATGGTTGTACATTCTAATTCTATCGAAGGCTCTATGCTGGCGTTATTAATGGATCGGTCGCAGAAGTGCATATTTCATCTCACCATAAATTATCAAAGCTCCCTACTGGAACGATAAAACAACTTTATCCCATTATTGCAGTTTTTGATCGATCGTTACGGCTTTACACGGGGTTCTGGCGAAAACCGCTACAAAATGGTGAAGGTTTTCAGTAATAGAATCTTTTGAAGTACTAAAGTAATACGCTAGTGATACATAACACTGTACGGTATGCCGGCTCCATTTTAGAATTAATCAACAAATAAAAATGGAAGCCGAACCGATGAAGTGAAGTTAATGCTGGAATGATCATCGTTATCGTGACCAGCCACTGGAAATACAAATGTGTACTTTGTCGATATGCTGATGCGATCAAATCTCAATAACAATTACGGTTACTGAATGGTTAGTGGCGCGGTCGCGTTTGGTGACGTGTTTGTCTCCTAGAATCTCAATAATGAGCAATTGAGTTTGTTTTATCTTTATCGAATGTCAGGTGAGCAAGAGGTAAAACAAATTTACACAAGAATGGACAAAAATGTTTGATTATTTGGCTTCGCAATTGTATGCAGGGCCGAGTAATCGAAAGTAGTGCATGGGAAATAAATTTTCGATCCAAATTGTGTAAATAGCACAGCACGGTATTAAGAGCAATCTAAACATGTTTTGCCAAACAAATATATGATTCCATTGCACCAGGGTTCTATGGATCATTAAAGTTGAGGAATCATTTCAGTCATTAAAATGTATCCGTTTGGTTTTATGCTACTATCAGCGCATCTATATATGATGATTGGCCTCGGTCGTTCACCCCAATAACAGCAAAGATAAATACCGCTACATTCATCAACCTGTCGCGTCGTAGTGCGTAACAATCCTGCTGCATCTTTGCAACGTCATTAGTCACTGCTCTCCGACAGAGCCATATAACATGCTTCTACCCGCTCTGATCCGTACGACACAAACTGATGACTCTTGTCAGGTTGCTCTGAAGCATTAAAATTCAGAAGGTTAACATAAATAGCAAGGTACTGTTACAAATGTTGACGATTCAATTAAAGTCGATATGTCAATTCCTCTGTTGAGAAAAAACCACACCATCTGAGAACTAGTTGTATGAGTGACCTGAATTCATGGTGATGTACTGAATATGGTCACTAAATGTTCATGGCTTGGAGTAAAATGTGCATTTTCATTAAAATCATTCAAATTCTGTTTTGAGAAAAAAATTATCAACCGATTTCTAAATACGTTTAGTAATGATATACAAAGAAACTTAAGTCGAATCGGCGACCCGATCTGTGCGTATGGCCTTTGTAAGGTTCCATTTCTCATTTGTGACTAGACGCGAATTTTAACCCATTTATGGCATACGGTAGACGCTAAAACTTATCCGAAGCTGAAATGGCCTGTGTTTGATTCAAGACAATAATAGAGTTGTCCATGCGTAGTG
>CM067351.1:48036379-48042608 GCA_034190875.2 Urechis unicinctus | reverse complement strand
ATGGATTCATTTTCTCTTATCATAATCAGCAAAGTTGTTACATTATATATATCAGTGTCTGAAAAGGTTCTCCGAACGGCATGAACAAATTTGCTTCTTCCTATTGACGCAGGAGCCGTTATGATATATGAGACGTCCCAAATGCAAATATATAACTATCCTTCCATGTATTGATGAAGAGCAAATTCTCCATTTATTGAAATATATTGCAGTGTTGGTTTATTGGCCACCTGCGACAGCATTCCATTCATAGCGCAGATGATATATTGTAGTTTCCCATTCACGATGGGAAAAAAATGCAGTATATACAAACATGCTGACCCATTTTGTGTGATCCATTGGCAAATTCATGACAAAGGCACTCACTTTACTTTTGGTCATTTATTCGTTATACTCATTGGCGCATGCGCACGTTCAAACTGAAATGCGAGAGTAACCAATTGAGTAGCCGGGGCGACGTTCGGAACCAAATAGTTAGCCACTTAACTGTATCACTGTCGAGAGCCGCTATTGGGCCAACTTACTAAACCTTGAAATCAAAAGTTTAATTTTCAGTCAGGAGTATGTACATCTGAACATAAAGGAAACTAAGTTACGGTAAACAATGCAACAACGACAGAATATCTATACACAATTTTGTTACACTCACAAGGGTTGTGATAAGCGAATGCACGGAAGGAGGTATAGCATTTATATGTATTTGTGTCAGTTACAGCCTTTGCGAAACAAATCGCCTTTCAATACTTGAACAGGATAATTATAATATGCTCGTTGTTATATGTCCGTTGTTTGAATTTAGTATAATTGTTATCATTATTATTATTAATTATATGTGCTAAAGATATGACCGATTTTCAGGGGAAAATTCCCAACATCAAACAACAACCTAAACTATTGGTGTGATGGCGCTGGTTACATGATGTGTGTAAGCCTGAGCAGCTGTCGACAATACCTTCATCAGTATAAGTACTTGAATTTGCCCATAATGACGCGTTATGGTGTTAGCTAACAGCAGTGATTGGGCCGCATCGACATCTTGTAACGGTGAAGTGTATTATTTGCAGACTATTACGCATTAAAATTTTGAATGAAAGTATTTATTTAATCATTGGCTGCCAATAAATTTATTTTTATACTCTATTAACCATAACATAATAATAGTTAATTAAGATTTGACAATAATATATCTTATGCAACGGTAAAAGGACAAATCGCTAACCGATTTCTGCTTCAAAGATAACTGATGCATTAAACGATAATGCATTAGCAGTATTACATAATAGCATTCAATATTGCAGCTTTGTTTGAGTGCAAGGTTGATACAAAAGGAAAGGCACAAGCAGCAATCGCTATTGAGCACACAGGTGATGTACAACTGTGTTTATGGAATTGCGTTATACAATACGGTAGCCGAAGATTCATTGTGGTATTCACAGCAACGGCCGTTTGGCGACTCTTAATCTCCATCCATAGCAATAAATTTGTGAATGCACTGTGGGTATTTGGAGGAATTTGCCCGATAGTTTATGATGCAAGCATGATGTAAAGTACGATGATTTTGCCTAGAATCCTATAGTGCAGTGAGTCAATGGTGAAATTTGTCCGAAATCATGTCGATGTCCTGCATGCTTTAATGTGATCAACGTGATGATCAGACTGTAATCACCGGGATTCGAAGAGTACTAGCAGTGGAGCACCAAATGAGTTTGCTTGCCAGAATCCGTTTATCCATCCCAACCCGGGCATGATTCCGGTGTCAATAGTGATTCGCGTATTTGCCTGCATAGCCGTAATTGTTCGGGATGCGAATTGTAGACTTGTATCGCATGTCTGCAGCTGCGCCGTTTACAGGGTGATGCAACATGGATGTTTGGCCGTTTCAAATGGTTACATCGTCAATTTGTGCGACTATTTTATTGAGTAATGTGTATTAATGACTAGATGTTAATAGCCATTTTTGATTGATAAAACTGAGGTGGCAAATATTATAAAAGTCAATCAGTCGACACGCTAATATTTAGATATCGATGAAAATGTGAACAATGTTTTTGTCGTATTCTGCGTATACAGACGAAGTCATCTGAAAGGAAACCACCTATCTCATCTGTATGGTAATAATAGTTAGTTTTACATTCGGGACGGTATACATCAGAAAATGCCAAACGATTTGAATCATATCTCGGCTGAACCCTCTTATCTTGCGTTCATATTGAGCAATGGTCCTCTTACTTGTAGTCTCACATATACCCATTAATCGGCTAATGGTTTTTCAATTACGGTTATTCATCCATTACCATTTTCACAAAAATTATTCAGCGCATGAGTTAATGTAACATTAGGGATAGATTGAACAGTTGAAGGTACATTGTTTGTTACTTGATATATTGGTTAATCCCTAAACTAATTCCATCGGCTTTGACAAACATTGCCCTGTAAAGTGGTGTAACGGTTCCATCTGATCCGAGCTGACGCCTGCATTTGGTTATACAAGGAATTTCTTAGTGATATGCATAGGTATATTAAGCTACTATAGATATTTATATACATTGGAGATAATTCTAGCAATAATGTCGTACTCAACACAAGTCAATTATAGTGATGGTAGTTCTCAATAGTTGTCTACAAATCCGTCAATAAGATGGCACCAACGTACCTCCAATATCTTTTCGCTCCTTATACTCGAGGGAAAATAAGTGAGATCGATTGAACAATGTCTACTGCAAGTTCCTTTTTGCGTTGTCAGGAGGGGAGCTGCGGCGGGC
This sequence comes from Urechis unicinctus, assembly GCA_034190875.2. Classification (NCBI taxonomy): domain Eukaryota; kingdom Metazoa; phylum Annelida; class Polychaeta; order Xenopneusta; family Urechidae; genus Urechis; species Urechis unicinctus. The sequence goes on along the minus strand of CM067351.1, from coordinate 48,039,846 downwards.
TTTCTGTGTTGCTGGCCCATTCGTGTGAAGATTTCTTTTCGCCAATTATTATTTGCTTCTATATTTTGTGCAGTTGCTAAAATGACACGTTAACCCTCCGCTTATGTTATTAGGAACACCAAATCATCGTTGATTGATCGGTTAAGACGCATCTAAACAGCTTCTGAAATCTGTTTCCTAAAATATGCAAATGAATAGCACTACGCATGCACAACTCTATTATTGTCTTGAATTATAGCTCAAACACAGGCCATTTCAGCTTCGGATAAGTTTTAGCGTCTACCGTATGCCATAAATGGGTTAAAATTCGCGTCTAGTCACAAATGAGAAATGGAACTTTACAAAGACCATACGCACAGATCGTGTCGCCGATTCGACTCAAGTTTCTTTTTATATCATTACTAAACGTATTTAGAAATCGGTTGATAATTTTTTTCTCAAAACAGAATTTGAATGATTTTAATGAAAATGCACATTTAACTCCAACCCATAACATTTAGTGACCATATTAAGTGCATCACCATGAATTCAGGTCACTCATACATCTAGTTCTCAGATGGTGGGGCTTTTCCTCATAAGAGGAATTGACATATCGACTTAAATTGAATCGTCAACATTTGTAACAGTACCGTGCTATTTATGTAAACCTTCTGAATTTTTTAAGAGGACGTTAAAGCTTCAGAGCAACCTGACAAGAGTCATCAGTTTGTGTCGTACGGATCAGAGCGGGTAGAAGCATGTTATATGGCTCTGTCGGAGAGCAGTGACTAATGATGTTGCAACGATGCAGCAGGATTGTTACACACTACGACGCGACAGGTTGATGAATGTAGCGGTATTTATCTTTGCTGTTGTTGGGGTGAACGACCGAGGCCAATGATCATATATAGATTCGCTGATAGTAGCATAAAACCCAACGGATACATTTTAATGACTGAAATGATTCCTCAACTTTAATGATCCATAGAACCCTGGTGCAATGGAATCATATATTTGTTTGGCAAAACATGTTTAGATTGCTCTTAATACCGTGCTGTGCTATTTACACAATTTGGATCGAAAATTTATTTCCCATGCACTACTTTCGATTACTCGGCCCTGCATACAATTGCGAAGCCAAAGATAATCAAACATTTTTGTCCATTCTTGTGTAAATTTGTTTTACCTCTTGCTCACCTGACATTCGATAAAGATAAAACAAACTCAATTGCTCATTATTGAGATTCTAGGAGACAAACACGTCACCAAACGCGACCGCGCCACTAACCATTCAGTAACCGTAATTGTTATTGAGATTTGATCGCATCAGCATATCGACAAAGTACACATTTGTATTTCCAGTGGCTGGTCACGATAACGATGATCATTCCAGCATTAACTTCACTTCATCGGTTCGGCTTCCATTTTTATTTGTTGATTAATTCTAAAATGGAGCCGGCATAAAGTACAGTGTTATGTATCACTAGCGTATTACTTTAGTACTTCAAAAGATTCTATTACTGAAAACCTTCACCATTTTGTAGCGGTTTTTCGCCAGAACCCCCTGTAAAGCCGTAACGATCGATCAAAAAACTGCAATAATGGGATAAAGTTGTTTTATCGTTCCAGTAGGGAGCTTTGATAATTTATGGTGAGATGAAATATGCACTTCTGCGACCGATCCATTAATAACGCCAGCATAGAGCCTTCGATAGAATTAGAATGTACAACCATTTACATATTAAAAGACTTATGTATGAAAATGCTGTGTCTCGTAGAGGCGTGATTGATACATTTTGCCTGAAATGCAACTAACATAACTAGTAGTTCAATCTAAGAATAAATGAACAATTATCATGACATTGTACAAAATATTGTGAACAGGCGTAGCGTACAAGGGTGGTGGCATGTTCAATTACGCCAGCTACAGAAATCAGAAACCATCTTTCAGTCAGCATTCTCCCGGACAGCTGTTGATACAATTCATAACACATATAGCTGTGGCGTGGGGTACGTTACTGTCACGTGCTGTCAGCGATTCGTTGTGAGTGATGGTTTTATGCAGCTGTGTTAGAACTCGTTATACATGTTTTTTGTGTTCTGACTGCGGTTGGTATAGCAGACCCCGTACTGTTCAGAACAGCATTGATACAATACGTTTTTCTTGGCGCAGTATAAAACAGGCTCAGGGTGATTTATATATCCGTAACCTCAATTATCCTATTTGTAACAAGCGTTTAATCAAAAGTTGCAACCTACCGTACAATGGAATGTGTTAAGCACGCGACACATATGAGGTTTTGATAACCAACACATGCATCTTGTGTCGTTGCTCTGGTGCTGTGTATAAGTATCTATTCTAGCATAAAACCACCACGGTATAAAGCTTTTTCATCAGTTGATGATCGCTGTGTCAAATATACCAACCGAAATGATCCTGGCTTACAGAACATAACTTGAAGCGCGACGATGGTTTTATATTTTTCGCGCATCGATAAGGGCGATGCATTACACTCTTGGTATAGTATCATGAGAAAGCCAAGTTAATCAGAAGTGTGTCCCGCGGGTTTCGTCTGATATCTTATAGCTAGATGTACAAACTCTTCAGGTATTTCAAGCACGGGTCATTGCTTTTTGTAACAATTATTGTGGAAATTTGGCCAGTTAGTTATCATGTTTTTCATTGTCTGCTAGGTTGTAGTAGCAATAAATGTAGCAATATTTATCGTCCCGGCAGTGTAGATATGTATTTGCGCTTTGACTTCTAAAACCCCAAAATAGCCACATCAGCAGTCTTTTCGGATCAAAGCGCACGGACAGAACCAATGTATTCATAATTGCCTTAGTTATCCTGCAGTAAGCCTTTTACAGCCAGTGTGGTCCAATCAAAGTGTCGTAAGTTCATATTAAAACTGCATTATCACTATGTTTAGACGCTATCGCATTTGTATGCTTTCAATGGCAAATTCAATCTGAGTAATGCTTTCAATATCTCGTATTGTTAATAGTTTAACAAGGATTCCAGTCGATCAGCTGCTTCGTTTGGGAATACCTCTCGGTGAAGCCATAGTTTTCAGCAAAAGTTGCCACACAGCTAATCCCATGAGAGATCATGCATACATTCATATACCTAAATATGACCGGTATAAACCCCGCAAGCGTGAAACATATGCATTTGACGAGAGCACAAATACCGCATTTGTTAAGCATGAAATATATTGCCCATTTCGAGGTTAAAACGAAATATCCATATCCATATTGTACATATATTCAAGAAATCAGACAAACAAAACGATTATGACGAATCTAGAGGAGTATATGCATTCCAAAAACTACATAAGCTTTCTCAAATAAGATGTTATAAAAGGATAATCATTCTTACGTGCCCCATCATGGGGCTTTTATCCACGATACAATTACCCGAACAGACGATTAGTTGCCTAACCAGAATCTAGCATGTTTCAGCAACAGCTAGCATGGCTTGGCAG
>CM067351.1:47971379-48033879 GCA_034190875.2 Urechis unicinctus | reverse complement strand
TGAGTACGTTCTGATGAAACCTTGACTGTAACTGATGGTGTTGCAAGAAGGAACATATGGGCCGTATCGATTCACCGGCTTCTGACGCAACGGAATTTTTTTTTATGGAAAAGTTTAGACACCATAAATGCTGGCTGTTGTAGGCCTGCGACCGAGATTTAGCATCATAAAAATAACGTTAACTCTCCAAGGGACATTTTTGAATAGTTTCACTGAGTGTGCGGATTTGTTTTGCGCACGCAAACCACCCATCTTCTTCGAAGAGTACAGCATTAATTTTGACACGTAAGATGTCTTATAGTGATGACACGTATACGAATTGCACCGCATCATAGCATAGCGGCGACGTATATAACAATGAATAAACATTTCCGAAGATTTTTAACCATGTGTTAAATGACCGCTGCTTTATAAAACTGTCAGTTATTTTAACCTATGGCTCGTGCTTCTTAAGTCGGCTGCTAAATAGTCTGCTGAATGCATCAATATATGATGTTTACGAAAACAACTTAATTAACATTGCAATGTATGTGCATTCGAGGTGGTTGTCGAGGCGGATGATGGTTTTGAACTGTACTTGAGATGAAACTCATATTTTGCCGAGTTAGTTGAAAAATTGTCCCACTGTTATATTCCCGATCTTCTGGGCATTAATGTCACACCACATAATAATTAATTCAGCAAAAAAAAATTCTAATAATTGTAACAACTACATCATGCATTATATTATAGCATTAGAACAGTACACATATGTGACATCCGTCGCGAGACTAACAAAGAGCAACATGAGCGCTTGTAGTGGCACTGTGTAACGAATATGTGTAATGAATTACGTCATATGCTTTTATGTTCATGGAAATAATTTAAAGCATTAAGAAATATACTATGTGATGGTATCAAACGTATTATAATATAAGTATTACCACAAAGCAACATTATGGTCTATCGCATGACGGCTTTAACGAAATAAGACCTGTTTCAGCTGATCGAACGGCATTAAATAGCTGGTACACATTAACATACTGGATACTGAATGGCTAATGATTCACACCAAGATATATAAATTATGCAAGTGTGCAACAAACCGATTCCGGACGCATCATGTGTGTACCGTTTTGCTACGTAGCGAAAAGGAAATATTTATTATAATTTTGTTTTATCCAGCACACGGTATTTATTGCAAACATATCATTATTGCAGTAGTGACAGTAGTCAACATGCAAATTTTTGTCAGTTATATCATTATGCTGAAATAATGTCCGGATTCAATAAATACCCATGTTCACGTTGAAAAATTATCACGCAAGTGTGACTCATGAGCAACACTTGCTCTGCGATTTGGATGCAAGTTTATCAAATAAGTTGAGTGCTATTTTCTAATCATTTGAATTTTATTTTGCTTTGCCAACGCGAAAAATGTTACAGCATATAATGTTTAAAAAATCTGTATTTGCACTTAAGCCCAACTGGGCCCACTCCATATCGGATCTAATTGCATTCAACATAATGGCATTTGACCCGTTTGGTTAAACTACCGGCTGCTCCTTGACTGCAATGCATACTAATTTAAAATATAACAATCGGCAAAAGCTGATCACAGACTATTTATATACACAGCGCAATGGGAAAAGGATCAATCCGTCATGCAGTATGTCCAAAGATCTTGTTATAATAAGATACACGACTCGGCAATTCGCCCGACAAATTCCTTGACACCGTGTAGTCAGCGCCCCCAACGTTTGTGGAAGCTACTCGAGGCGCAGCAACCAACCAACTTGGTTATTACTTGCGAATATGTCTGACTTGCAAAATGGGCACTTCTGTGCTGCAATTAAAATTGTAGAAAGAACCGAAGGGATATAAGCTTCTTTCGGTTCCCTAAAGATGAGGAAAGCTAAGTCTGAAAGTTAAAAAACCTACATGATTTTGCAAGTTAAATTCTTGTGGGCGATAAAGGAAGCTGTTTTATTGGTAACTAGTGTAAACATAACAGATTAAGGGGGTTTAAGAAAGTCAGCGGTGGTAAGATAAACCCTGTACGGTTAAATCGATGATCACGCAGTATTTGCCATATATTTAAGCAATTATCATCCGTTTATTAAATGGCAATGAATACATGCCAATATCTAGATGTGTTGTTTGAGCCAATGCAATAGATAGGTAGAGACCCTAGTGTGCTTTTTTCTTTGTATTGACTATAGGTTATATCTCTTATCTACATGCAAAAGGGTTCACAGCCAGATTCTCATAATTAAGCCTAGCTGGAACAAATCCACCTAGTAACCAATAGTTGAATTAATTCAACTTGACTAAAGTTTATTTATTCATGACTATTATATATGTTCCAGGTGTATTTGCCTTGAGAGGCTTGACCCATATGTTTATCTATGTTGAGGTACTATTTGTCTAACATAAGGTTGTGTTTGGAATTAGGTATTTTAAAGATGGATGGAAGCCAATGTAAATGATAATTTTTGCCACCTATACTAGCAGTTGTATAGTCCAAGCCCTAACCAATGTGGATTTTTTTCCATTCTATATAAACAATACTCTTACTATGCATTCTAGATGAGTGACACCCCAGCAACTTAAAGGATGGTTCCGTGCTGGTTCTTCTGGAGCCAGATCAACAATAGATACCCACAATTTTTAAGCAATAAATCTTATTACATGATATAACATAATATGTATATATCCATTTTGAATGTGTAAATGTCATCAAGTTATATGTCAGTATTATGTCACGGAAGAAAGGGATGGTGACGAATTTGTTTCCATGATCACATATCCATGACTGTGTGTTTTGGCATGATGAGATGTGTTATATTCTTATTTCACCTCACTGCCAATAACACATGGCTTTTGGATTAAAACCGTCCAATCTCAGCATACAATGGATTTATTCGGCTGATATTGTAAGTTTTCTAAAAACAAATCTTTTTTTGAAAAAACATTTTAGAACAAGTGAATGAATTCTTTTAAATATTCATAAATCTATTTAAGATGTTTCATAGAAGTCTACAATTTGTAAGTGGTAAGATATAGATTATATTGTTAGAATGAGTGTTTTACAAAGAATAAGTTGTATGATGATAATATATTCAGGGCATTTATTTAATGATAAAAATTGCAAAATATGTGTATTATAGGTAAAAATCCATGCTGTTTTTGGTCTCATTTCAGATGCTTGAAATCGGGGCAAAACACTACACGTCAGGATCTGATTTGAAAATCCCCAGGGAACTTGAGCCAAAATTGTGTACTATGTTCTGAGCATTTTGAGAGCAACCAATTTATGAACAGCTTTAAAAAGTCGCTCATCAAGAAGGCAATACCATCGATATTTGACGTACCCAACCCACCAAAAAGAAGTATCGGAAAACGTCCATCTCCAGCTCCAAGATGTGATCTCGTAAGACCACAATAATTGAGCCGTAAAGGTAAAGCAATGACTGTTTGTGAAAGTTGATTTTTCTTTGTAAAAATGAACTTTGTGGTTCAAAGCAGCTTAGCTACATTATTGTACTCATTTATCATACAACTTCTCCTGCCAAACCTATTGTTCTTACCTCTGCAACTCCTGCAGAATATGTTTTGCTTATTCATTAGAAGAAACATAAAGGCAGTTTTCAATTATTACCAGATAAAATCATTGACAATCTCAAAACCATGCAGAATGGTCAATCTCTCCATCTGAACTTAACACACAAGAAGAGAAAACTGAAGGCATGGAGAAAACAGAAATTAAAAAGAAATTAAAGATGAAGATTCATGCATTAAAGATGCAGGTATTACATACTGTGACAGCTCTCATCTTTCCGAACATGTTATGGAGAAGGTTTTGGTTTTATTGTGTGGAAGAAATTTTCGGTATCCTCAGGGGGTAATCATGTAATTATTTTTGTACTAAGGTGAGAAGGCTCAAATTGAAGATACCCTCCATACGAGGTAATGCCAAGAAGCAGAGACTGCACCCTAATCTCAATGTGTCTTGACACAGTTACAAAGATATAATCACATTACAGCCGACTTGTATGTGTCACAGTCAGCTCCAGCAGATGCAACAGTCCAAGCACCTGTCACATCAACAATTGAAACTCCCAATATGCCATCCCAAATTCAGGCATTAATTGATGTTATGCCTGTGCCCCCAGATACATATGATTATGAATGTGAGGAAGGCCTGACCAACCAGGAAGTGAGTGTTTTAGCGTATGTATCTGGCTATATTACCAGGAAATTATAGTTGTGTGAAACATGCCAGAAACAAAATTTCATAGTCAAAATTACAGAGAAATAGATATTGTCCATATGAAGAATTACCACAGTGCAAAGGATGGGCTCAAGCAAATCACTTGTAGATGCACTATAGGTTGAGGAACATTACCACAAAATCATTGACACTGTATTATATTGTAAGCAAGTGAAAGCCAGGCTTGTAATATTCTTGCTAAAGAAGTCCCATTAGAGCAACTCTACTGTGAATCATTGCAAGTGTCATGTGAGCAGTAATATGTATTAAGTAAACATCAGGGTTGCATCATTCCTTTAAAGAGGCTAACCGTTAATTAAGGGATCATAAGGAGAGACAAAATCGTAAAACATTGAAATTTTCCCACACATGAAGATGTTTGCTCTTATTTGTGTTGATGGCTGTTGTATGTTTAGATTTCCGTAAAATCAAATATTCTTGATTCATGATTATTTATTTCCTTGAAAGCCCTCTATGATTCCAAAGTATGTAGGACTACTTAAACTTCGATTATGCTTGCATGGTACTCAAATCAGATGTGTGTGTTAGATGGGCTAGAACTATGTCTGACTGATTTGGTGCGCATAATTGCATAAGACAGGGAGGCATATTGTCAACCTATGTGTTCAATGTTTACATGGATAAATTGAGCTCTGATATAAATAATTGTAGTGTTGGCTGTAGTTTTAGCTAGCTTGTATATATATATTTACATATATATATATATATATATAAATATATATATATATAGTTAATGATTATTAGACTCATGCTGCATCAATGTTTCAGTATGTGCTATGTCCTGATATGATGCATTATATTGTAATTATGAATAACCAAGAATATGTACAACAGTAGTACATAATAATGTTTACATGAATAAATTGAGCTCCGATATAAATATTTGTAGTGTTGGCTGTAGTTTTGTGTAGTTGATCTCCTAATGTATCCTATTTGTGGTTGGACTGTGGTTGATATATATATATATATATATATATATATATATATATATATATATATATATATATATATATATATATATATATATATATATATATATATATATATATATATATATAAATAATTAATGATGATTAGACTCGTGCGGCATCAATGTTTCAGTTTGTGCTATGTCCTGATATGATGCATTATATTGTTATTATGAATAACCAAGAATATGTACAACAGTAGTACATAATAAAATGATGTCAAAACAGGACAACCAATCACCTACAATGCAGCTTGTTGATTCGGTGTAGGTACGTCTGGGTGACCAATCAAATATCATTTAATCAGGAAAAGAGCATGAAAGTATCAAAATATGAGCATATCCTTAAATCAACTTCTTATATTTCATCTCAAAGATGACCACTAATGACAAAACTATAAAGAAAGAGGTAAATCACTTAGGTATCTTTATCAACTTAAGATTTGTCTTACAAATAAGCACAAGCAGTCTAATAGTCTCACAATTCTTGCAAATTTATCAATTGCAAGTATTGCAAGGAAAACCTTGTTGTATTGTCCAAGCAAAAACAGGTAGAGAAGTTAAATAATTGATCCATTTGATGCAATTGCGACTAAGACTGCAGTTGATCTCGTGTTCGTGGCATCACGTAACAATAGATGCGCAATATACCTATATTACATAGGAAACAAGTTATTATTAACGTACATATGCGGGGTAGTCAAATATAATAAAATAACCCGGTCCAGTTGGGGTCGAATAAAAACACCGATGACGTTTGAGTGACAATCTATTGATGGATACTTCGATGCAATATAATATGTCAAGTAGATGGATAACTGAAATCTCAATCTGCATTTATTAACAAGCTAGCGCCTATAGCTTTCCAAAAATACACTGTTTTGGTAAAATCATTAGTGATTTCAACCCCTCCCCCAATATAACAATATTGATGAGAGATTAACTCTATCATTGTCATTCGCACTTGGATAAGTTTTGAACATCTGTCATCAAATGATACTGCGAGTATATTTGCAATGAAAATATGAATTTTCAAATGAAATTACAAAGTACAAGAAAATGAACTATTTACGATCGTTTATAACGATCTCTCCATAACTATGACTGCGCTGGTTCAGGAGCCTCGGTATCATTCAACAGGTGTGTGTGACCTTTCAAATGATCCTGATGAATGATTATACAACGGATATAACTCTTAAATGAGGTTTCATCTTAGCCTATTTGCTATTTCATCCATCTATTTGATTACCCGAACAAACGGTCAGCTGCATAACCAACTTCCAATGGGATTGACGGTATGTAGCGGTACGTCTATTGAAGCTTTTGAAATATGTTTTCTATTTGTTTTTTCGCTGGTCCAGGTCTAGCTGTGCACGCGTTGTAACGGAATCATTAGTGAAAAGGTATGTTTCTGTTGAAACGTATATATGAAATAACATTGACTCTGTGTAGTGCTGCACAAATGTTTCACACCATGGCAAATTCATATCGATACATCATTAAGTGAGCTGTCGGTAACATTTGGGCTTTGCTTTCACGCCATTAACAATGTGATGTTATTACATATTATCCAAATGGACTGGAATATCGAACATAGTTGCAGTGATTTGCTTTAATGGTAGTTATCTCCGTTTAAGCTCATGGGAGAAAGGAGGTTTTTGATACAGATTATTACATAACCATTTGCCAGATGCAACAAGACACAATGTATGATGTCAATGACACCACAAAAACTTTGGATCCTTAGAGAAGTGGTCATATGCATGAACGATCATTGAGTCAGATATGAAGCATGTTTCTACATCCCTTGAAAAATCATCAGCACATTGAAGGGCTTCATTCGAGTGAGTATAATATGATAACCTCCCAAGTATCAAGTAGTTTAATATGAAATGTAGGTTAACATCAGTTTTGCATGAATTGCCATAACCAATATAATATATTATCACGTCCCGTCACAAATAAACAACGTGAAAGATATCACTTATATAGCCTTGCTCAACGTCAAACAGTGCTCAGAACAAACAACTTTTGTCGAACAATGGCGTGTATAACATGCATGGTTTAAAACACACTGGCCTCTTGTGCACGTCTGGTTTATGTTATGACTTCAGAGCGGCTCCGACGTCATATAACTTTGCCCTCTGCAGCTGATCATGTACGATACAACGGGTAGCTTGTCGTATACACCCATGGATATCTTTAACTTCCAGCCAGGATAACCTGTGCCAAATTATTTTTGTTTCATTGTTAAATCAGATATCATATAGGAATCATATGTGGGTCATACTGCAGCGGACCAATATCGCAGCTTTATTGCTTTAGGAAGGACACAAAACAACACGCTTAGCACTGTATCTGCTGATACTACAGAGCTTAGTTTCAAGAGATCTTCGATAACCTCTGTTGAATACCTCGTGCACCATTGAACTAACATGATCTGGTGGTTATCTCGGCTTATGATCTTGCATGCAATAACTCATACATTCACATATGACGTTTCGTGAACTTCACCGGTTAGAATTTAGAATTGCTCATATTTCCGAAGAACTTGATCTGTTTTCTTTATATAATGTATGGCACCATCAATACACAAATGATAGACAAGCTATTTATAACACGGGTTTCCCAATCTATGCCGCTCCTCAGGATATGTTTACCTGACTAAATTCGGTGCCGAGTTGGACATGGATATTGGACTAACAGCTGGTTTGAAAAAGTTCAGTGATACTAGTTGGTGCCTTTAGCCGTAAAGCGAACGTGTTTTTTGTGTAAACGAAGAATTGTCTACTGATTCGATCTGCAGGATAAATTAACTGTGTTTATATTCTGAAAATAAGAGTACCCTCACAAGATATTGTTCTCATCTTAGCAAGTAGTCAATTTCCCCGCATACTCATTAATAGGTGTGGTATTAAATACGTCAGAAAATGTCAGTATTGATGTATGGCTGTATAATTGCAGCGAATAGAAAAAATGCATAACATCTTCGAGAGCACCGCAGCTTTTGTGCACTTGTTCGAGGCTCATGTAAGTGCCATATGTACCCGACAGCACCAGTGTGGTACATTTGTAGACTTAACTTGTCAGATGCCTTAGGCGATCGATTAGTTTTCCATTGGGCAACTGTAAGTAGGGTGTGCAATACTATGACAGGATGCTTCATCGGTAATGAATATCGTAAGGTGAGGCAAGAATAGCACCTGGTGAGTGCTAGCCAATGAACCTAGCAGAACCACGATTGCTCGGATTTTCGTCACAATTCATGCCTGTCGTTAACGCGATTAAAGGTCGGGTTGTCAGGCTCCACATCATGCATTATCACTGTATTATTCAGTCTCAATCATTGGCACACGAAAATTCTCGACAATCAGACCAGTAATAATTCAAATTAGGAATAAGAACATGATCATTCACTGTTATTGTACAAGGTCCATCACAAAACATTGAGGCTTAACATACTTCTGGTGCTATGTAAAGTATAGTCCAATTTTGTGAGCACGGTTATTCACACTTTCGACAGAAATGGCTCATTTATTCGACATTAAAATATTTTTGATATATAGTTAGGAACCGTATTCATTTTCATGAATCTTTGATGTGTCTCATTAGACGCCATTAAAGCGTTAGTACAAGCCGACAAGAGCTAGCGATTATTGTTTTGCTAATTCTAGCTGCACAAGCAGATTTATGGAGTGTATTGACTAATGATGTTGCAAGAAAGAGTATATGCAGCAAGACTGTTATATCGTCCGCTGACGATACCGATTTTGACCGGAACAGTTCTTTCTCTAACTAGTTATTCAAGGCAGTTTTTTCCAAACAAAACCTATTCAACTGATCGAGCATCTGTTGCTAGATAACTATCAAAACCTTGCAGCAGTGCTCTGCTGAGCCCCGTGCAGCGCAGCCCAAGTAAATATTACTACAGCACGAACATGTGCGGCATTTACTCTTAATGCAGATTATTGCCATAAACAAATTACCACTCAATTTTGCTCATATGTACTATCGAAGCAAAGCAAACTTTGCCGACTTTAAATGATAGCAAGGAAAACATCATTTCGCATGATGGTATCGTCATTGTTTACGATTTCACGAGTGAACAGTGCCCAGTAAATAGCTTAAAATGTTTTCAGAGGCTGCAACCTCCCATATCTAATATCCTAACGTGGCTTAGGGGAAACACAAACAAATGGACGGCGAATGATAATCAAAATTCAATTTTTTTTCGGTGCTGTTATGTAAGTTTGGATCTTTTTGTATTTGTAACAACAGACCGTACCACTCTCAGCAACAACAAATGTCTCGTTCACCCACTTTGACTAAACATGTCAACATTGCTTTACAGAAAAAAGCCTTTAACCGGCCAAATATTCCAAGATAAACTGCTACATGGATAGCGCCCCCGACATATTATTATTTCCTATTGGCTGCAGGTAATACACATAAATATATATATATATATATATATATATATATATATATATATATATATATATATATATATATATATATATATATATATATATATATATATATATATATATATATATATATATATATATATAGAGAGATATATATATATATATATATATATATATATATATATATATATATATATATATATATATATGTATATATATATATATATATACATATATATATATATATATGTATATATATATACATATGTCGTAACGTGATCTGTGGTGTAGAGATGCTCACGCTACGCACTTGTAGTAAGTACAAGAATCGAACTCCAGATGTAGGGTTAATAACAACTTGAACTTTATTTAACTGTTTTCAACTTTCGAATTTCAGATGTAACTTAGCCTAAACTTAAGAGAGAGAAGTGTTGAGCTCGGAGGCCAGGAGAGAACAGATTTTGAAATATAAGTTGCTTCCCGCAACGTCTAAGGCACGCCATCCCAATTCTCATGGGACATGCCGTAGCCAGGTCTGTGAGGGCTGGGGCTAACGGGTGTTGCCTGGGCAGGAAGGTCATGTGGCTCTGGAATATGGGGTATGAGGAGAGGGGGGAAGTGGCAGGTGACATGTAGGTCACTTGTGGATCTGGGAAACTGGGGCGTATAATTAATATAAGCTGTTGGGGGTTACTCCATCAACTGATGACTGAGAGGGTACGTTATGATGAAGGGTAGGTTTGTTATCAATTTGGCACTCAACATATCCCTCTCCTTTTAAGTGGATGAATATCCACAAAAGAAACTAGGTCCCTTCATGGGAAAAAAAATAATCATGGGGATATTCTAAACTAAGGTTTGGTTGGTAAGGAAATGACTGTAGTGAGTCGGAATGTGAAATACACATTCCAGTGTACTTTATATCAGAATTGATAAATCTTATGGTAAAAAAAAATTCTAGTGCGATTAATTATTTTTCAGTGAAATCAAAATATTTATGGTATTATTATTACATTGTTATATATCTTACTTTTATTACTATACTTATTGTTAAACATGTGAAATGTTGGTAAATGTCGTCGTGCAGGCTGGCCTATTTTCTAGAGGTTGAAATTCAACCATATTTTAATTTTATGTTGGGACATGGTGCAATATCTATGGCTAGGGCATCTAAATTACTCATAGATATTGCACCATGTCCAAACATAAAATTAAAATATGTTTGAATTTCAACCTCTAGAAAATAGGCCAGCCTGCACGACGACATTTACCAACATTTCACATGTCATTTAAAAACTATACATACATGCATGATGAACGAACAAATTGTTGCTAAGAACAAGGAATAGGTTTTATGTCGTCTTATGGCTTAGTAACTTGAGACTTACAGGTGCTTACGGGCTCCGTATGCCCCGTAGGAAGCCGGTAAGAAATCATCCCCTGTACGAAGATATGCTAACATGCTTTACATGTGGTCTGCGGACGTTCTACGAGGTCCTAAGGGTTATTCGACCACGGGATCGACATGAGCCATACGTTCACTATATAGGCCCTTAGAGAACCCGTAGGAAATTGCCACGGGCCCCCCAAGGACCCCGTTAGACAGCATACAGGCTTTTTACGGACTTGAACCGGTGAGGATCTCATGCCTGAAAGTAGTACATGTTCATTTTTGGGAAACGGACGCTTTTGGGCCTGTACAGGGCCAAAGATCTTCACAAAATCGTACGGGGCAGCACCACAGGGATTTATATTGGCCTGCCGGCCGCTATCTTCTGTGTATACATAAACCCAAGGGGGACAACGATTTCGCCACCAGCTCACAAAAAATCTCGCTTAAACCATCCCAACTCCCGTTTACTGGCCTGTCGCGCCTCAAATCCATTGATAACATGTTTTTCTACCTAACAAAACCATCTGCCTCGACATTTGCCACCCGAAAGGTTACTTTTTTCGAGTTCGAACGCTATTTTAGCCATTTAGATCGATTGCAGTGGCCAAAAATTTACCGATCATCTGCCCGTCGTCCGGGAAAAGCAATCGCGAGCTCTGATTGGACAATCCAAATATGAACGAAGCTGCCATGGGGGTTTGTTATGTTTGAATTTTCGGAGACAAATTTATATTTGCTATGTGTTAGTGTAAGTCTTAACTGCAGAACAAATGAGTTATTCGTCTTTAGTAGACGTTAATGTATTGAAGGCGAACAAAAATGAAAGTAGTTATGCTTAATGTTACAGTAATCGCCCGTGAATGCAACTGCTGTAGGCGATAATATGGTCTGATTGGGGGGCGTTTTCAATCCGGTGTTCCGGGTTTGTCCTTTGGGCTTGTTTGGGCTCTTGTTTATAAAAAGGTGTCGTCGACACGAGGTAGCTACACACTGCTCTCCCTCTCTACTTTTTGTAGCCTGATGATAAATTATATAATATCTCACAATCGAGGGGTGGTGAATGATGATTTTATTCTCATCTGCTTATGCCTACATGAAATGATATAAATGATAGAAACAAAACACAGTTGAAACTTAAGTCACATTTACCTTTATTTTATTTTTTTATAAACTCTACATTATAGGATCACGTTTTAACAGCATTAAATCAATATTTTCTATACTCCCAATAGCTAATGGACCAAAGGCTTAGTGTAATAGCTGGTGTAATTAACAAAATGTTTCATTGTTTCTTGTAGCTGGATAATGACCAACAACATGCCTTAGACGCTGCCATTGCTGTTCTGCTGGCCCCTACATCACAGCTTTGCTATTACAGGTTCAGCCGGTACAGGGAAAAGTTTGCTGATCCACAAAATTACTCAAAACCTGAAAGCTCACAATAAGCGAGTGGCTGTGACAGCCTCAACTGGGATGGCTGCAATGAATTTGAGGACACTCCACGCGACCATGTTGCACAGTTTCACCGGCATCCTTGATGGGCGTATCACAAGCGAGGAACTCCAAAATCGGATAAAGTATGATGAGAGCAGTTGCGAAGTGCGCAGAGAGATGTCTTTCACTAATGTTTCGATCATCCATGAGGCCTCAATGATTAGTGTCCGGGTCTTTGAGCAGGCAGAGTTAGCATTCCGTACTGCCAAGGAAGTTCATGTTGTGTTTGGGAGAGTTCAGGTCATTGCGGTTTTGGACCCTAGACAGCTTCCCCCAGTGACTGACATGCTTTACGGTGACAACGGTGACTACTGTTTTGAGAGTCTTGAGTGGGCTCTGTGTTTACGCCACAAGGTAAACCTCTCTTCCCATCACCGACAAGCGAACCAAGATATGGTTAAGATGATTGGTGAGGTGTTTGCTGGTATTGCATCCATGGAATGTGACAGACTGATTGCTTCTCTGTCTCGCCCGCTGGCCCCTGTCGAATGTCAGAATGTGACCCAGTTATGCTGTGACAATTTCACTGTGGACAGACATAACCGTGCTGGGTTAGATACTTTGCCTGGTGACATGAGCTTGTTCCAGGCAGTAGATAAAGGGGATCCAGCACAGTTACATAGACTCAGGGTCCCTAAAGTGCTGGCAGTGAAGCTGGGATGCCGTGTGATGCTGCTGAAAAATGTTAGGCCAAGAAATGGAATAGTGAATGGCTCCCAAGGGCATGTGGTGGCGTTCAACTAAACGTCTGTTAGTGTGAGATTTACTTTTTGCACTGAGACATTAGGAAAGGAAATCTTCTCTCGCTATGACCAAACCGAGTAACAAACTGTGGCTTCCAGAGAGCAGTTTCCTCTGTGCTTCGCATATGCCCTAACCATCCAAAAACATGTTATCTATGGATATGAGGCGCGACAGGCCAGTAAACGGGATTTAGGATGGTTTAAGCGGGATTTTTTTTTGTGAGCTGGTGGCGAAATCGTTGTTCACCTTGGGTTTATGTATACATAGAAGATAGCGGCCGGCAGGCCAATGCAAATCCCTGTGGGCAGCACGACACACCATACGGACCCGCACGGTTTTGGCCTTTACGGGGCCTGTAGACAGCCCATACACAGCTAGTGAGTCTCATGTGACCTAGGCATTAGACTAGACCAATATCGTCCCTTACAAATAAATTAATACAAAACGTTGCGTTTACATGAATTTAAGTGTCACAGTTGCAATATTATTTTCGATACTATTGATCGTAATATCTAGTAAGACTCATGAAGCGCATCAAAGGCAACAACATATGGAGCCAAACTTACACTTCGTAAAGTGTTGCTGTAATTGGAAAGATATTGAAATTGGTGTTACAAGAACAATATATACGTGACTGAGGCATGCATGCGTAGTATATCAATGAAGACATCATTGCCATATCATTCCGTGCATGTCGTGTGCCGAACAGGGGGTAGTCCTTTTTCCAGTCGTGGAAATCTGCAGAGCTGGTACCATTAGGGAGCTTCATGGATGCCCATATCTTTCTGGCACGGTTTATACTTAACGCCGCACTTAAGGTCAATAAACTTTACTTATACATTGCTTGTTACCGTGCTTGGATAACTTAATACCTACCTTGCACTGATATATGATGATCATTATGCATTCAAATGATAATGTTTATCTTTATTATCTAATTTTCCTTTCGCCATCAGGGGAAATATATTTCATTTGTCTATATTCGTTAAAAGCCAAATACCCTGCTTATCCTATGTGAATAAGGGATTTCGTTTAACCTCTTTTTGGCTGAGTATATAACGCCGGTAAGAACAACAGCTCGAAAATAGCTGCTTTTGATTGTACTACAAATAAAACATATCCCTGTTTTATCTCTGATCCCCCATTCCCCCCCCCCCCCCCCGGTCAATACGGACAAGTCACACAAAGCTCATTATAATTGCATTCTGCTGATCAGTCAATAATTTAGGTTCCAGATAAGCCCTAGAACAGGCAAACAGTAACACTACTTGTTGCATGAACAGCAAAATCCGAGAAAATTGGCAAGGGCAAACTTTCTCGGGTTTTGCATTACATGTTACTTATAGTGAAGCAACAAATGTAAATCGCTGATTTGTATTCTCAACTGTTTTAAGCTTATACAGGTGGGATATAAGAGCGGAATATCACCTGTGTTAATATACTTTATTCGCTTATCATAATGATTATTTGGTTTGATTACTGCAATATATATATAATCATTGCCTGGTAAATGTATCGGGTGCATAGTGGAGATGTAGGTCTAGCATGATGTGATCTACATTATACAAACATCGTTGTGCCACGACAGGTGATAGCGACATCGTTTTTGCGCATATAGGTGTCCTCGATGAGACATTTAATCAGCATATAGTAATAAATTCCACAATTAACTATGACGGTAAAATTCTCGCAATTGACGTCAAATATGTTACATGCAATATGCGGTAAATTACTATGTTGATGGGGCCATTAAACATGATCTTCGTATCAGTGCTAAGGTAGATAAATTATCATTGATGCGAGAAACAAATGGATGTCAATGAATCTGCACTAATTATTGTTGCCAGCACTTATTAATGCAGTGCTTCACGGTGATGCCTGCTTAATCATATATCGCCAATACATATGCAACCAGCAGCCATTCGGGAAGCCTCTGCCAAATAAAGTTTACAACAAGGTGTAATATGATACTGTGATCGTGTTATGTTCCGCCATTTGAGCCGCCAGTACTCTGACCATGTAGGGTCGTACGCACATATGTCAAACTTATCAATCCATTGCGCAGTAGCACAGAGACCGTCTCCAGATAGTTATTTTCAATTGCAGATTGATGTTTCCAATCTCGCTGCCAAGATGTACCCATACGGGTAGGACTTTATCGCCAACCGAGGCACTGACTTGTGATTGTAATCCAAGTAGCAGGTGGCAACAGATATAAATTCATATCTGCTTTGGTTAACTCACACGACTTTCTAACTAACACTTGTTCGGCAATAACGGACGTGGAGTATATGTAAACCTTACACGTTTATTGCCTACCAAAATGGCGTGGCATTGAATGTCTTGATACGGTTGTCAATACTTCGTTGTAAAGTGATAGACTTCAGCAGCTGCTAATGGCTTAATACGTTATTAATAGCTGTATTAGCTGGTACATCAGTCGCGATAAATGGGCTTGACAGATGATTCAAAACTGTTGGTTATCACGTAATGCATTTACTTGAAAGATTCACATAAGCATTATGTGACCAAGCAGCAACGATGTGATACACACACACATACACACACACGCGCACACACACACACATTAACACCCGTAGTTGTTACAGAATCAATATTGTTAACAATCGTACTTACGGACCCTTAATGTACTTTTCGTATGCTTGCATTCTTTCAATTCAGACACCATGCCGTGGATGACCTTTGTAGTCAAACCATTTGAGGAAATCGCAACAACAGAAATTCATGAAAGACATCTCGTTTGATAAACGTAAAACCATTCATCAAGCGAATTCCTTTGGCTCGCTTTAAGGTCGCTCCCAATCTCACATTCGTTATTTCAATCATTTGCCATGTCGTTTTGAATTCTAGCGCCTTGATCGATATGCCACGCCCTTACACCTATTGGCAGGATGTACAAATACGCATTACATAAATACAGCGCACACAACGCACACGTTTTTTGGAACGATAATCAACTGAACTACTTGTCTAGCAACTCAAAGACTCTACTATGCGTTTCATATGTAGCCAGGTAGCTCTTGATATGGAAGAGTGCAAAAGGTTCAGTTGCTTGCAATTCAGCAGTTCATTATGTCGTCTGAGCTGGATAGACTCAGTATGCACGAGCGCCTTTTAATTTGCTTGCCTGACATCATTAGTCAGTGCACGGTTGTATGTTTATTTCATACGCATTGCACTGCTTGTAACAAATGCACAATTATTTTATGATGCAATAGGCCGGCATTGTGATAAAACGTTATCACAAATATTGGCAAGCAATTCGTACCACTTTATTTTTGTTAAGTTAACTAAGTGGGTGACGATAAAACATGATAGTTGACCGCAAATTAACGACCCCTTAAATGTTGGTGGGTCAGTATCTACATCTCCTGATAATTGGCACTGTTTCTTTTAATAATCATATATCTTATTGCAGTTATTTCATCTGGTAATGTTGAATGACGAAATCAACTTGCATGGATTGCTATGACCGCGTTTTTTAATTATATGCTCCTTGCCAAATGAGCAGGTAAACCACTGCTATGCAGACAACAATAATACCCTTAGGATATGTTTCAAATTGATCCAAAAGAGTTATTTCATAATGCGCTTTGCGTTTGTAGTGAAGGTGGAAATGTTTCAATCGTCCTAGCACTGTTTCAATCCAAAAAACCTTAGACTTCATTTCACAGACCAGGCCACCGAATGTAATTTAATACGTACATATTGCTGTCAACAGTATGATACGTTGAAACGAATATTCTATCCGATGTTTTGGGAATAAAAACGATAATGTAAGGTTCGGTCTCAATAGTTTTCCGACAGCCGCTTTTGTATACCTAGGGCTCTACAGAACTGACCGACTCAAATACTACTTTAGAATAACACTAATGGCTAGTAAAATGGGTTATTAAGGTGTGACCTTTAAGCTAGATTGCTTGCTTCAGTAAGCGATCCGAGTTGATATAAGTCACATCGCCGACTATTACTCCGACAAAACCAGTAAACATCTATTCACAAAGAAGGTCTATTGGATTAATTGTTACATATTGAGGTTGGGTTCATCCGGGTTAAATGGGTTGGTGGGTATTTGTATCCGGCTTTGTCGGGAGAATTGATATTTGTATCTGGCTTTGGTGGGGGAGCTGGTATTTGTATTTGGAATTTGTGGGCTGACGGGTTTTGCATCCGGTATTGGTTGACTAGAGGGTGTTAGTTTCAAGTAAGCTTTGAGTAAGCATGCGATCTATATGTAACAAGACATGGGGATCAATCCACATATTATTATTTAATCGCTTAGTTTATTCCTTTTCTACTAATTAATTGGTGATACAACGGTACTTGAATATTTTACGGTAGCGTTCTGCATACTCAAGCACAAAAGCATTAGGTTCAGCCAACAATTATGCAACGTAAATTGCCTCCCACGAGCGCAAAGGCACAACGAACTGTTCTAGAATTAAACACACGAACGCGAAGGTGTGCACTTACATGAACACACAATGTAAGGTTGCAAGGAGCACAGCACCAAAAAGCAAAAGTGTAGACGAGGAGTGCCGAAGCTTTATGTGCTTTTATTTCAGCGATTCATCGTCTCGTCCGAGCTAGGTAAGCTTTATGCCCGGATAAATATATGTTTATGAAAGCCAGGCTATATACTACCTCTATACCACCAGATAGTAAAGTGTTACGGTGCTTCCTAGAATCACGCCTTGCACTGCAAGTAACAGTTATGCCACGATCGATTAACTGCAGTAATATTGGCCATAATGTGATGTTTTGGTGACATTACGTCAACGATTCCGCCGGGAATACTAGAGATAATAATATTTTTCATTTTGTTCTCATTTCAGTTGAACCTTTTCCTTGTACCAAGACATAGCGATATGCATGAAAATAGGGCTAGATAATGTTTTTTGTTGTTTTAGTCGCATTATTCACAATACACGGTTTCAGGTTTACCTATCCATATAAATATGTGCTTTTCACTGGCTACGAATGGCAATTAAAAAATCCATGCAAACAAGCATCCCATGCGTTCATCCATAGTATATAAAGCCAATCCGGAAATTACATTTTTTTATATGTTTTGATAGTGGGATCTGCCCAGCCCTGCCGTTAGTCAGCATGTCTTGCATGTTCCATATCCGGTATATTTCCACAGTTACACCAATAATCGGTATCATTTCCTAGATAGATCCACTAAACTGAACAGAAGGAGCTTTTATAAATTATATTTCGATGACAGATGCTCTTCTGCGACCATTCGATAAATAACATCGGTATTGAGCCCCCTTTCTATTAAATAAGCATGTACAACCAGTCATTTATATCAAACTGTGAGCGTAAGGATTTCCAATGATTTGCTTAGAATCGCAGATCCATTTAGATGAATCCATTTTAGCGCTTAGAGAGTTTCATACGGGAGGCTTCTTTGATAAAATAACAAATGTACTTCCATTGTAACAATGTACAAATCATTGTGAACAAGTTCGGTGGTATTTTCAAATCCGCCGCTACTGACAGCAGAAATATTTGTCAGCCAAGATTCACTTTATTTTGCCCACAAATAGCCATTACTGTTTAGAACAGCTGTGATAAAATATTTGCTCCTAGCGCATAGAACAGCTTGTTTTTGTTAGTTCCTACAATCACAAATGTTGTATTTGAGATATGCAAATAGTTTTTATCAAAGATTGAATCTTACTGTCTTATGGAGCGAGCGTAAAAGTGCAACGAACTGTTCTAGAAAAATACACACACGAACGCGCACGAGCGCGCATCTATGACCACACAATGCGATATTGCTCGGAGAACAGTCTAAAAAAACAATTGTTTTATCATATGCAATGCTCTGTGTAGAGTTTTAACTGAAGTCAGTTGGTTCTTGGAGGAGGAGTCCCCAAGCTTCATATGTTTCATGTTTTTATCCCTGCGGTTCCTTGTAAATATAGGTTCATGAACGCTGGAGCTATTTACTATCTTTACATCACCAGTTAGTTGAGTGCTACGCCTCACACTGTAAGTAACAGTTATACCACCATCGATTCACTACAGTAGTCAAATATCACAACAATACTTCCTCACATATATTTGGCATAATGTGATTGTCAGTCATGGATGGTGTCCACGAGTCCGACGGAAATATTAGAGGTAATCATTTGTTCGCGATTTGTTCTTATTTCTATCCTAATTCTATATCATTTCTCATTTGAACCTTTTCCTAGACATAGCGATATGGACGAAGTTAGAGCAAAACAATATCAAATGCAGATTCCATCATTTTATTTGGTTACATTGTTCACAATGCAGGTCTGAGAATTTACAAATCCATATAAACATGTGCGTTTCACTGGCAACGAATTGCAATTAAAAATTACATGCTTGAAAACATGCCCTGCTTTCATCCATAGTATGTCAAGCAAAGTAATACAGTTGCACTTATAATCGAAAGCATGTCTTTCACTTCTACAGCGTTGTTCGTCGCCTTCACGTGGCGGTACGTTCCCTTTCTGGCTAGAGTAGCCAGAGGCTGGCGCGTTGTAGAGGTTTCTCACCATGATTGGCAAAAAAACTTCGTATCACACAGCGTCTGCACTGGTTAGTGTGCTGAATCGTTCATGGCCGCGCTTGTGATATCTTAAACTGCCAGTGACTCATGTGCCCATTTGCCAAAATTATAAGGTACACGCCAATCTGACAATTCACGAATCATTTGGAATAGTATTGTAAAACGATCATATACGTCTGGTCTATAAAGTGATGGGTCGTTTTCGGTTAATGCACATTACTAATCAAGTAAAGACTGATTGCAATAAGATGGTTTGGATAATACATAACGATGAAGCAAGAAACAAAATGTGACGGAGTATTTGATTTCGCGATCTATATTAATGTTGTAGATGGATGAATGATTAGAAAAAATAAAGCTTTCGGTAGTAAAATTAAAGAATCAATAATATCTTTTAACACTTCAAATATACATACTCAACACAGATTAAATATTTCTTCGGCCATTTTGGTCAAAGAATATTTTGCTGTACATAAGACATTGAGATTTTCGGGTAATGTCAACGAATGGTTAGTTGTTAAAAATTGGTTTCGCTATAATAACACAAAATCCAAGGAAATCAATGGGTAAATATTATCGTGACACGTTGCTAAGACTAGACAATCATATCAAAATGGTCAAACCATAGTATGTTCAAATATTTTTAACGAAAATGTGAATTGACTTTATATGGACATATTGGTATATCCTTTCGTCGACTCAAGTGTACGAAAGGTTGGCGGTTTGTCTACTAATGTTGCATATATATATATATATATATATACATATATATATATATATATATATATATATATATATATATATGTATATATATATATATATATATGCATATATAAAGATATACATATAAATATATATAATATATATATATACATATATATATATATATATATACATATATATGTATATATATATATTTTATATACATATAATATATATATATATACATACATATTTATATATATATATATATATAGGTATAGAGAGATATATATATATATATATATATATATATATCTATATATATATATATATCTCTCTCTATATCTCTCTATATATATATATATCTCTCTATATATATATATATATATATATCTCTCTATATCTCTATATATATATATATATATATATATATATATATATATATCTATATATATATATATATATATATCTAGGACGATTCTGGCATATGTAACCAAGGTAATGAAATGGTGAAAAGATCTGTACTTAAGAAATGAGTCATCTCTCATTACGGCATAAATTAAACGTGCATACCACTCCCGGTACTGCGATTAGGAGCATACTCTCTCATAAAGTATAGTTCGCGGATGTTCATATCTATGAGAGAGGCGATTTATTGTACGTATTTTAAGTCGAATTTGCTAACGTCAATCGGAATCGTAAGTGTAACTATTGCACCGGCATTTTGTTTTGCCTCAGCCTTCTCAATGATTGAAAAGATCTGTGTAATGTGATGAGTCAGGATCATCTTGGCGTTTTTGAGCCCATGAATATTAATTTACACAATCTGCGAGACTCTTCAATCATTTTTCATCCAGGGAGTCTTGAGGCCGCTCTACGTACTGTTGAATAAGATGCATTATTCGGCATGAAACCGAACGCACTCGGCCGATGTATAAAACCAAGAGGCCATCATGTATGAGTATTATCTGAATAATCCCAACACTACTGCAAGTATTTGATGCATCCCGAAATATTCAGCCAACGTCAATAGTGTTCTGAAATAGATATATTAAGTCTGGTGATTAGATCACAGCTGAAGGCTCACAGAAAAATATTTGTTGAGTTTCGGGCATGCCTCAGCATTGAAATAGTTACAGGGACGTTTAGGCACATTATGCTAACAGCTGTCATGCTGTTATGTGGATTGACGTTCCATGGATCCTCGAATCTTTAGAGAGAGATTGTGTCGAGCTATAAACTGTCAGTTTCGAAAAACATGATCCTCGGGCAACGCAAACTAACGGTTGATGGTGGAGAGAGTAGATTTTTTTACCCTAGATAT
This sequence comes from Urechis unicinctus, assembly GCA_034190875.2. Classification (NCBI taxonomy): domain Eukaryota; kingdom Metazoa; phylum Annelida; class Polychaeta; order Xenopneusta; family Urechidae; genus Urechis; species Urechis unicinctus. Next base: position 48,011,981 of record CM067351.1, on the reverse strand, counting down.
AACGGAAACCACAATGGCGTCTTGTAAGCGATCAAAAAACTGGTGGAGCACCAACGACCAGAATAGCTACTATGTGTGCGTGGGGCGCGATGGGTCAACTATTTACTTAATTGAGATTGCTGAACGCCCAATGTGCGAGCTCCGTACCTGTAGCTTGCAGCAGATGTAGTCCGGTACAGTGGTTATGCAACGCATATCGAGTCTATTGTGGTGTTTAACCTGGGTAACGCTAAATGTCTGGGAACGGTGTTACGTTAAGGGCCCCTGGTTAAAGATCCGACTCGACCTGTAGCTGTTATCGAACGCACTGTAGTCCCAGCTAGTGCAATGATAATACCGTAATCTAGTCTGTTCGTAGATATGCCACGGCCCATTGGAACCATAAACGCACAGCACATGGTCGTTAAATATGCAGAAAAGCGCGGTTTTTATAATTCAATGCTATTTCGATTAACATCGCCATCTGGAATTTTATGCTTTGTACGTACGTCATTGTTTTTATTCCAGCCTTAATTCCAGCTAAACTAATCGAATGCGTGAACAAAATCGATTATGACATCCTTTCAATGTTTATGAACATGAATAAATGAAGTGAATCGTTAGATAGAAAGGTCAGCAAAGGATTCCGAACCATGAATTGATGCTAAAGCAAAGCAAGACTACATTGTCTACAGTCGTAAAAGTATGTGCAAAGAATATTACCGAGAGGAGAAAGGAGTTGTCATATAACGGAACGGCAATCTTATTTCTTATGTTTATAAGTACCTCGACAATCTGCAGTTTAAAACATGTACTATGCGATTATCATTACTGGCTGTAATTCGTTGGTATCATACATATGCTAATAAGCCCTCTTATTTTATGGTCGGTGTTTTATTCTGGGTGGTTGATTTTGCTGGAATATGTTAGCGTGTTATTGGTTGATATAGATAATTGAAGTTTCGTTCATGTGCTAAGCAATATGATCAACGAGTTATGCTACACAAAATCAATAAACTTCAAGCCAGCAACGCGGAATGCTAAAGCTGGATTGAAAACGGTTGTTAAAGTGACCTGTGTAATTAAGGTGATGAACTAATCATGGAACACCCCAATTTCTCCGATAAGTGTATAGTCGCTTGGCCTTCTTTGATTGCACGATTGCTGCTAATCCTGGCCTAACTACTGCTTCCTTCTTAGATTTTTTTACAAGTTGGCAACATCATGACCAACTGCCGGACTCTGAACTAGATCAAATACTACCGCAGCATTTTGTGCAATTGAATGTCTGTGTAGATGGTACCACAACATTTTGGCAAGTAACTCGACTGAATTTTGTCATCGGCCTTCGTGCGCACTAATCCCTCATTTTAGACCGATATTCCTTCGGAAATGTCTGCCCATTTCACCGACATCGCTTATGTATTATCCTTAAAATACACAGATTATGCAACATATCATATTGAGGGTAAGGATTCTGAACCTCACACCTTCGAGAGATAAGCGAAAGCGATCAACAGCGATGATATTCTGGCCAAGGTTTTCAACTAAGTGGAACTGTGGGCATATGCCAGACACATCCCGGGACTTTAGTCTTTATTAACAATTTCACCCAATCTGTCTCTCGATCTCTATCTCTCTCTATCTACCCTCTACCCCTGTCCAACCCTCTCGCTATGCCTATCCCCTTCCCCCCCTACTCTTTCGCTTTATATATATATATATATATATATATATATATATATATATATATATAGAATATATGATATATATATATATATATATATATATATATATATATATATATATATATATATATATATATATATATATATATATATATATATATATATATATATATATATATATATATATATATATATATATATATATATATATATATACATATATATATATATATACTACCAGAATGTAAATATTACCATAACACAGGCATCATTCGTTTGAGTAGTTATTTCTTTCATGTGATGCCAGTACTCAGCTGCAAAGTAATTCCCTGGGAGCAGCTCAGTGTTGTGATTGTAACAATGCAGATACACACCCGAAAACACACACACGTATAGTGTTTTGTTTACGCTGACTTTTGTAGAGTCTTCCTAATATCACCTATGACACTACTAATGACAAATACCTTCATTAGTTTGCTGCTGTTCAGCATATCAAAGTAGCTTGATAATACGTAATATTTTGAACAGACACTGGGAGAATTATCGAAGAAAACCACAAATACTACACACGAGAACATTTGCAATGATCCCCCCATCCTGAAGGTTGCAAATAACTATTGCATAAACGGTTACTTGTATATGTTGCAAATTGTGAACATGGGCCGGACGGAACCACTGATAACTCACAGCATCCGGAATGATGAATAGACACAAATTTGATTGAGGGTTAGCTAGGATTTCTTATATAGTGGTCATGGGGGCCAACAAACTTATGTTTGTTAACTCCAGCGAACAACGGCGAATTAATAAACAGCTTAACCAAACGGTTGCTCGTTGTTGCAAAGATTGCTGGCTGTTGCTGTTACCATTATCATTTATTTTAGCTCCAGAACATTATGGTCATCCAAAGTCCTTACATTTATACGCAACATACTTATCATCAATAAATACACCCCCACCCTCACTAGTGCCCAAAAAACGTTTTCTTGAATCATTATGCAAGTTATACATATTATGGTTTTGGCCGTAAGCATATGTTAAGAAATGAATGATTCAAAATCCTGATCCTTTGAATGGTCAACTCGGAAGAACACCTTAAAAAACGAACATCTGTAAATTTAATTATCAAAGCAAACACACATGCTTTTACGAAGGCCAATAGAAGGAGTCCAGACAAATACGAATGCCACTCAGTCATGCAACGATACGTCAAAGTCTATCACAGCTTCTATAGCCATCACCTGCTATTGCGTGGCTGGTTTGATTGTGTTGGTTCCGAGCCACCTCTGTCGACGAAACGGAGTTGTTCCAATGGAAGTATGAGAATATTTTACGCAAGTATGCTATTATAGACGTGACAGAAGTCATGAACGTTTGGAGAATATAGTAGCTTAACCATATACTGGCATTTACAATTCTGTTGCCGTTGAGATCATCACAATTTTGAAAAATATAATATTTTGAATAGTCGTATCGTGCAAGATTTGCAAATAAAACAATCTGTCTGTATGTGGTTGCACTGACAAACACTGGTACAATTCAGGGCACATGCAGTTATGGCTTTGGGTACATCAGTTGCAGGTGGTACGTACCGTACGTCGTCAGTGGGGATATATGGTCCGGCTTAAGTTGATGATACATGATATTATGTTTTGGTAGTGGTAGTTACGTTGTTATTATATCAAAACATTTATTACACCCCAGAATAATTTAAATGAGTGTATATTTCAGTGCAGTATTTCGCATGTAACAAGTATTCGACTTTAATAGAGTTACAATTAATGTACTGGCTACATGACACGACAATTTAAGTCTAGTAAAGGCAAGAATACTGCTGGTGTGGGGCTTCATTTTCAGCGATGGTATATGAATGGGATAATTTTATCGTCAGTAACCATATCGACTCAGATACATACTTTTGTTACGATGATCATTAATTCAAGCATTTTGTCCAGACCTAGCTACGTTTCATAACTAAACAAACAAATACTGTGCTGTTACGGTCCATAACTGGATCCTGATTAATCACACAGTGGAACTAAGTGCAACTGTGGCCAAATGCCAGTCACACCCAGGAACATTAGTCATAATTTACATTTTCACCCTCTCTGTCTCTCGATCTCTGTCTCTCTCTGTCTACACCTCTCTCTCTCTATCCCTATGCTTATCTCTTTTCTTTCTCTTCTCTGTGCTGCTTAATAGACTTCCAAACTATAAAACAGTTGTAGGGCGACAGGTAGCGACGATAGCGGCAGAGAGTATTGCGCTACTGGGCATTTCAAATGACATAAGGTGACCATCATACATATATCATTACTCTCTTAAGTGTCATCAGATTCTAGGAAGCGAATATTCTTTCAGTAAATTCGATTACTCCGTCAAGCAGGTCGTCGTTTAAGTATAACCACAATGGTACCCTTGGCATTCTACATTCAAATAAATTGTTTGTACTTGTTTACGAGCATTTACTGAACGGTATCAGTGGCGTAATATGTCAATTTCGACCCCAGTGATGTTAGGTAAATGTACAATATCTTCCAATATAATACGCTTATCGTCCCTCTGTCGTCGGCGATCAATCAGAAAATAATTGAAAACACAATGAGGCTGAAATCAAATGAAAATAAATCTTGCCGATGCTACTTTATCAAGCATGTATTTATAATATGTGCACATCGGATGATGCAAATGATCGGCTAGTTTCTACCATATTTACTATGTGGGAAGATGCTACACCCCGTCCTTAAAGCATGAGCAAACAGTGTACCACTATATGTTAACGTTTAAAGATTAAATCATACAATACATATATCCGGTGACACTTTTTGTGGTTGCTTGTACCACCGGCCGAACCACGCATTCCTTCGGTGCAAAAAGCGGCTAACACTATGTTACAGAGCCGTTTTATTATCCATCCATCCATTGCTTCCCCTTTTGAGACTCAATAAAAGCAATAGCGCAATCTAACGAGATCTGGCGCCATGTTTCATCCTGGCAGCACATGCCTTGACTTGTGATGTTGCAAGGAATGACATCAGCCAGATTATTATATCGGCCGCCGACGCAAACGATTTATTATTGTATTGGCATATAGGCACTATTAATGCTTGCCGTCGTGAGTTATCCCACCACTCTAAGGAATAACATTAATAACTCCTACATTCAAAATGGCCTAACGCGAGACTATGCCCGATACAGCATCCGACTCTGTTATGCATTTGGAAACACTGAAATTCATATTTACCCCGATCAAAACTGCGGTACTTTGTCCGTCAGTAATTCCGCCAATTAAACTTCCTTGGCAGAAAACCAAATTTCCCCTCGATTGTTGACAAACCGATATATGGACATATATATATATATATATATATATATATATATATATATATATATAGATAGAGATATAGATATAGAGAGATAGAGAGAGAGATATAGAGATATAGAGAGATATATATATAGAGAGAGATATATAGATATATATATATCTATATATAGATATATATATATATAGATATATATCTATATATATATATAGATATATATATCTCTAAATATAGAGATATATATATATTTATATATCTATATCTATTTATATTGAGATATATGTATATATATCTCTCTATATATATATATATATATATATATCTATATATATATATATATCTTATATGTATATATGCATATATATATATCTTTCTATGTATCTTATATCTATATATATCCTCTCTCTATCTATCAGTCTAAATATAGTATATATATATATATGTTATATATATATATATATATTTATATCTTTCTATATATAATATCTCTATCTTTGTATATATCTCTGTCCATCTATATATATAGATATATGTCTATATATCTATATATATATATATCTATATATATATATATATATATCTCTATCTCTCTATCTATATATATATATATATATATATATCTCTATATATATATATATATATATATACAGATATATTCATATATGTTTCGTGCTGCTGAAGTCTTCAAAACTGTAACCTGTCTCAAAGAAGACCACCATCAGCCCATTTTTTTACAAATTAATGATTCCTATATGTTGCGTATACATTAATCGAGGTGTATCTAGCTATCAAATTTCTAGTGTACAACCGTCGAACTTCATACCTAGTCGAACCATTATCGCACATCGATGGCTTATGAAGCCAATCAACCATACCATACCAAAGATATGCTGTAATTGATAATCATAAAAATTATGGTGCACCTTGAATAATACATGCTTTACTGCGCCATACATCATCACTTCGCCTGATTGCCAAATCATTACTGGCATGGCCAATGTCCGGACAGGGAGAAGTTTTTTTCGAGTTGAGAAACTTAGTACTACCGGTACCTTCAAGACATCACAAATCACTATCATATCTGGATGACTCGGTTGATAATTAACGTCGTACTTAAGGTCAATTACTAATGCCTATATTTGGCTCACATCCTTGATTGTATTACTCATATCTGCCCTGTGAAGAAAAATTCAGATAATTACTATTTGTCGTTCTTGTCAAATTGTCTTTCGCTAAGGGGGGTTATATGTATTACTTGCTTATATTAGTCAAATACAAATACACCGCTTTTCATTTGTGAATCAGGGATTTCATTAAGCCTCTTTTTGGCCGAGTATGTAACTCAGATAGGAGAAAAAATTGATAATAATTGTGTTCTGTTAATACCACTCACCAGCCAATGTTTTTGCCTGTAAACAATAACGGGATTCTCATGGTGTAATGTCGCTACCATAAAGATGTTATCTGCCTTCATTTAACTAAGGCTAATATTATATGATACTGTGGTCGTGAAATGTTCCGCCATTTGAGCAGTCAGTATTTTGACCACGTGGATAGCCCGCATCACCTACATATGTCGAAGTTATCAATCCATTGCGCGGTAGCATCGAGACGGTTCTGCGTTATTATTACCTGCAGCTGAAGAGTAAAGTTTCCAACATCGCTGTCAAGAAGTATCTATCAGGGTGGGACTCCGTTTTCAACTAATGCAATAACCCATTAACTTGGGTTAAAGATTTCAACCCGAGTAGCAAGTATCACTGGATATCAGTTTATATTTGATCAGGTGAGAATCGAACGACTTTTTACAAGCTGTTGGTCCACCAGTGATAGGAATTTAAAGCAATCCAACCACGAGCATTGAGGATATTTAATCCGCTGACCTGTGTAAACATTTTATCTTCTGAATTAATGCACATCGATACCAATCAGGTGTTCACACATTCATCACAATCGCGAGCGTTGGCGAAGGTCGTCCAAACAGGTGCCAAATTCCCCTTTGCGACCATTACTTGTTCCAGCCTGGCCCAGAATATAAGCAACAAGCCATTGGCCCGAGCACCAGCTCTGGTAAATATCGCTTCAACATGGCGGTGTGGCATTGGATGTTTTCAGGGCGTTACCGATACTCAGTTGCAAATTAATGTACCACAGCAGCTGCTTTGTGCTGAAAGCATTATACATGGCTGTATGAGTATGTACATCAAAAGCGATATAACTGAGTGATATATGATTTCAAACGGCTGGTTGTTATTGTAAACATAGAGTATACATCGTGCTTTTGAAAAGTGGCATTGTCGCGAGGGGATAAGCTAATGATATTTAAAAGGTTTGGACTATCACGTCGACTGGATTTAATGAGGAACGAAAAAGATTTGGATATGTTAAATGACAATCAGTGGGATAGGTGAACGATTGGTAAGAAACAGCTTGAAGATCGTTCTTCTGTTTATTGCTTATTAGTGATATACCACTTTATCCGCCTATCTTTATTCAACACGAACATACATATATCATCGACCAATAACAATCTGATACACCCACACGCACACATGTATGCGCATAGACACACATGCATGCTAACACGTACACGCACACACACGCTAACAACCGCACTCGTGTTGCGGAATCAATATCGTAAACTATAACATTGACGTTTATTCATCGTTCGTGTGCTTGTATTCTGTCAATTCAGGCACCATGCCGGGCATGACCTTTGTAGTCAAAACGGCACACATCCGATGACGTTCATCGCTTTGTATTAACATAGCAATTATACCTATGCAGAGAATAATGACCAAATTAAGTCTCCAACAATTATGATTCCTTAAAAATACAACCTTGCGATGCAATACAGTGAATTTGTTTGGCTCTACATACGACTTTGAGGCAATCCCTAAACTCTACTCCCGTCTATAAACTTTTTCATCCCCACCCTCCCTTCACAACGTTCCCTGTGGCTTGCTAAATGATCACCCTAATCTCACATCCTTAATTTTAATCGTCCCATCCTGCAGTGTAACGCCTTTACATATTTGCGTCACCCTGGCACTTATCGGTATACAAATTCATATTAAATACACAAAGGACCGCATTGTTCAAGGTTCTATGTGTTTATCACCTAGAAGGCTACCATCAGGGTATGCGATGAAACCAGGTGGTTCTTGTAATGGAAGAGTGCCAAAGCTTGAGTTGCTAGTAATTCGGCTGTTCTTTAAGTCGCCCGAGCTAGTTTGGCTCAATATGCACGAGTGGCTAAACATTTGCTAACGTGACATAGATGGTTAATTCACTTTGGTAAAGTTTAACCACAACCACGAATTGCACAACTTGTAACGAATAAATCTTTTTTATTTGCTACAATAGGCAGGCATAATGATACAAAGTTATCACAAATATTGGTAAGCAATCAGTATAATTGTTATGTTTGATGAGTTCACTTTACAGGTAACGGTAAGACATGGTAGGTGAGAGCAAATCAACGAGCCGTTTATGTTCAAAGTTTTTACTAGCACTGTTTTTGCTTCACTCCCAATTCTGTCAGTATGTATATTTAATGAAAATGGCCTCTTTAATAACTCTATACCTCATTACATTTATTTTGCCGTGCAAGGATGGAAGATAGAAACAATAAGCATCGATCGCATAGATAGCAAATGTCATTTACTGTACCATTTCATTGTAACAATTGCTGTACAGTTTGTAATATTAAACAGGTTTTGCTATTCCGTTTTGCTAGGAATTTGTTCATAATAGATCTGCAGTATGTTTAAGCCGTATGCTACAGTCAGGAAGCAATTTGGCCTTCTGAAAACTGCTAGTGCAATTCAAAACACATAAAGCCCTGGCATAAGGTTCATTACTTGCAGATACTACCATCTTTTAATGGAGAGTTATGGTCGTCGTCATCTGGTTCTTCATTCATAAAACATAAATTTCTGATATCGATTGGTGAGAAACACCCCTTAATCTTTCGCAGAGCAGTTTAGATAAATATACCTTCATGGCGCAGTAGAATACCTTTGAACATAAATAATATGCAAAATACTCTGTCTCGAGTTAATGCCTAATATTCGTAGATAACATTCTTACTTTTATGCTAAATGTTAGAAACGGTATGTAAGGATAATTATACTGCATGACATGTTCGCTACATTTTGTTCACACTATTCGTTATCAATAACTATTGCAAAAATGTGTTGTTCGTACATTATTGACGTGTTGCCTGTGTCTATAGCTACGATTACTTTCGCCACTCTTTATTGCCATTGATCAGAACACGGACATCATTACATACTCTATCAGCCTAAATTTTACCTGGATTCAGGCCTTTTGTTCATCTCCTGGCAATAGTGGCTAACACGTCATATGCCTACTCCCTATATCCCTGACCATTGATGATAAAGGTGGTACTCGAAAATCCGGCCGGTGTTTTAAAGGGGTTTTTTTTCCCCCAAAAATATTTTTTCTTATCCACTTAATAGAACAACTCTTTTGGAACCCATACAAACGCTAAATCGTCGGTTACATCGAATCGAAATTTGTCGGTCACTCCCGTGTTTTCAAACATGAGCACATGTCAATGGGATAATGGCGCATGCGTATTGAAGGGTCATTTTTTTACAACACATAGTCGTGACGTCATGAGCATTGCGGATTCGACAGAATGCGGGAACGCAAGCAGCCGAAATCGTGAGTATTTTGATTCCGATATTTCTTCTTTTGGAGTGGATGAGTTTCCGTATGTTGTATAAGAAAAGAACCCGCCTGAATATAGTGAACACTATCGTTACAATGGATCACCGTAAATTTAACAATAAATAGTGTCACACCTGCAGGCAAACCCTGTCCATGTTCTTGCCTAGTCTACCACGTATTTGAATATAAAGCGGATGGCACTTGTTCGGAGTTAGATTTTTTCATATGCAATTATCAGAGCTTTTTCATGGCAAACCAGGTGAATATTCCTGGACCAACTGTTAAATTGTTTTATAAATCAAGAGGTTGGGGTCGCCCTCAAGACGTCTACGTTATAATCAACTGAAAAAATCCGTACTAGGAGTTTGGGGTGGTACGTATCATCGTGTGGGTTGGGTGGGACAAGGGACAGAAGACGGGTGAGGAGGTTTTGGTTCCGATTTGTGCCATTTTAGGTTTGTTGCAACCCATTTCGATGAGACTTTTACATATGGTTTGGAATGTGTCTCCGTAATTTTCCACTTTAACACCATAATGGTGTTGTAGAAGCCTCGGATAGCTGAAATGAATTAGGGAAATTGGAGTGACAGATGTCTGAGATTACCTTAAATGTGTATAATTTCCATTTTTTTTTCCAGAGTCATTCATTTATCAGTCTTGTAGGCTTTTAGCTCAAACACTGTGATAATTATAACATTATTGTTTTAATTATTCATGTTATGTGCATTCATTGATTAAATTGAGCTAACTCACTTTCAAATTTAAAGGAAAATCAAACGACAAGAATGGGATCGCGTACAAGAAGAGGCCGGTGTTACAGTTTATGATAACCTGTGTGGAACTGAGGTTGGTTGCTATATTATTTAAATTGGATTCTTATCATGGGTGTTTTATTGAAACCAGTATATCTGTTAGGACTAGGAAGGATGTGCTAAATACTTTGAAACTGTTCATCATGATAGGTGTGCGAGATGCAAGAAAGAGGTGGAGGACGCAGACCAGCCAAAAGAGGTGGCAGAGAAACCTCACCTTTTAAAACAATATACTATTGGCTTTGCTTTACCTAATTGAATCACACTTTTTCAGAAAAGAGGGGGTCCAATGTTGGGATATATTTCTACTGGTTCTCTTTGGTTTGTAGACCTCGACAGGCTGAAAGCGAGTCAACCCGGTTCGTAGAGGCTTCTTGGCACCACGACAAGAACTAACCAGGCCCTACAGCAGAGGAAAGTGGCTGCTGAATCTTTGGAGCTGTCACTGCGAGAGTAATTGAAGGTATTGCACAACGCAGCAGTTAGCACTCTTCGTTTGCTCGAAAAACCTTCATACAATTTTGGTCACAGAGTGCGATTTGCAGACTGGTACATCTGCCTTCAATGTTAGGAGATGCCTACCCCTGCAGAGTGGCAATGCTGCAATAACAATCCAGACTTCTGCACATCTGCATTACCTCAGATAGATAGAGTTGTGCTCGACCCGAGAGATAAATAACTAGTACCGGGCATACTTGCTGGGGGAGTTGGTGTGGTTGTTGAGGACCAAAATACAATGCTTAGACATGCAAGTTGTTCTCTGGATTCATGACTTTTTCGGGGAGGGCAACAGGAGGGTTATTCTCTCCTGTTGTGTCTGGAAGATAAGAGACATCTACCCTGACCAGTATGGACAGTATACTGGCTTTAAAAATTTGGGTAATATTCTTAGCTTAGATGATTTAATTCATAATTTCAGGAAATATCTAATTCTTCTTCTTGTTATTTTTGTGTGGATTATATAGTTGTCCCAGTATTGAAATTGCCTAGTCTCACCAAACGTTTGGTTTTATTTGTACTGAACATTTTTATGCCGATTTGTTTGAGTATTATGTAATGAGCATTCATATATCAGTCAATGTTTTGTCTCAATAACACAGAACAATACACGATGCATAAATTAATTACCCAGGTTTACCACTGTCAATTAGTCATAACACGTTATCTTCATATTTGACTTTCTAGTCCTGATGAAATAAGAAGTGACATTAAATTTAAAATGGGTTCATGTATTAATTATTTGCCTATTCATTGAGTTCTATTACAGTTTGGATTTGCACACACATGAAGGCGTTATGAGGGAATGACGTTTAGCGATAATAATACAGCTATTGCCAATTTCTGTTGACCTTGACTTCACAAGTGAAAGACTATTTGGTTCAACAAACATAAATAAGGACTAAGTAATTCTGTGTGTTTACCAATATGAGTGGCAGTGTTGCTTGATTAATATAATTCGGCGAGTTATGGACCGATACCAAACAAACGCACCTAGTAAAAGATGCTGAAATCGCTGTCGGTGTAGTTTTACACGCGGTTATATTAGGCACATATGAGCAGATGTTATCTATCAAACATATGGGTTCCAGACAGCTAGGTGCAAACCTTGGCTGCCCTATATTACAATCATTTTGAATGTATTCGCCCGCCTGATCAGACCTGGATGATAATTCTAGGTATAATGCAAAATGAATATTGCATTTAATGCAATTGTAATGACGAGACAAAAACAACAACTTAAACGCCCAAAGAAGTGGTAATATCATGCTTAGGTTTAAAACAATTCCGACAGTCGCTTTTGTTAACCTTGTGTTATATGAGCTGACCTACTCTATTGCTACTCGAGCAAGGAGCTTGGACTTTAGCTGAGACGTTTCATAAACACCATTTTTGAGAAAATCAGGCAAGCTTATGCATATATGTCCTTGCTGTTGCCATGATAGTGTAATGCTTTTATGCCAATCACACAAGAGATTTTCTATGCAGCAGAAGCATTCCAACTGATAAATTTTACGAACGATAAGCAAGATACACAATATATTTGCAAACCAATCAGAATTAGCTCTAAACTGATTTTCATCATATTTCAGGCAAGAGTTGGAAATGATACTAATGCGTAAATTTGTTTTACCTCTTGCTCCATCTGACATTCGATAAAGATAAAATAAACTGAATTGCTCGTTATTTATATTCTGGGAGACAAACATGTCACATAACGCGACAGCACCACCAACCATTCAGTAACCGTGTTTGTTATTGAGATTTGATTGCATGGGCATAACTCACGATTGAGGATCATTCCTTCATTAACTTCGCTTCATCAGTACAGCTTCCATTTGTATTTGCTGATTAATATCGGGCCGGTATTTCCGTGCATATTACTTTGCTTCTACGGAAGATTATATTACTGAAAACCTTAACCATTTTGTAGCGGTGTTCGTCAGAAGCCAATGAAATACACTACTCGTGAAATAATTCACAATAAGAATAAGTGGTTTGTTAACGTAGAATGCAGAGGATTTGCAAGATTAATACGTAACTCATAGCAGCTGCTAAAAGCCATAGAAGCGTGTCAAGCTGCGTCATAGTGGTTTGCGAATTTGAATATCACACATGCATGGATCTTACCAGTGCCAAATTATCGCACACGATCTAGTCTGAAAATAGACACACACGAACGCGCACATCCATAAACAGCCAACGCAAGGCAATTGCAAAAAGACATCTATTTGTGGTTGTGCTAGATAATCCCATCACTCTCTTTTATCTCTATAAAGGCATTAGGTGAAGCCAACTTGTTTTTGAAACGGCCAAAACGCCTCATAACAGTTAGTTAAATGTGCAACGATCTAGTCTGGAAATAGACACCATTTATTTGGGTACGAACATTACACGTGTGCACATCCATCAACAGCCAACGCAAGGTTAGTCGGAGCTCAGTACCTAAAAGCTAATGTTTTATCACCTTAATAGCTCTGTGTTATTGTTATATGAAATAACTGAGTTTTGCAGTAGATAACTGCCACAGCGTCCGATCAAGCGAATGGCAATTGAAAGGTCATCACGCCCAACCTAGATAGGCTCTCACCCACGATGTGGGCAAAGTCCATTGTTCTAATGCATATTTTGTTTTGAATCTGGGATCAAAAACTTAATCCAATTCATCACTGGTTAGTTAAGTGTTAAGTTAAGCATTACAAGAATACGCTATCCCATATATTGGCAATGATTCCGTATTATCATTATGCAACGAAGCACTAGAACCTTGCATATTGATGTTTAATCAGGGTTAGGTTGTTATTATCCGGCCGCTCCAGACACATGAAACCATCTTTCAGTCAGCATTCGCTCGGACAGCTGTTGATACAATTCATAACTCATGATTTGTTGTCAACATTTCTGTCGTGTTATGTGCTGTCGGCGATTCTTATGGTTTGTTTTTGACATTGATTCTTTATAATTTCCCATTTGAACTTTCCCCCGTGTACCAAGGCTCAGCGGTATGCATGAACCAATGAATCAACAATACAAACTTTAAATGTCTTTGCTTGTGTTGCCAGGGTGAAAGATGCGCCTCACAATTAAATGTCTCATGACAAACTGGTACCAGTATTTTTCTATGAAGACACCAGTATCACCTTGATGCTGAACCCCTACGAATTGTTTTGTCAATTAAACAAACCGAAAGGTCAATTCAAGCCAGTATGCCGTGCTGTCATCCCTAGTATATGGAAAGTTACTGTTCAGTTATGGTGAAAAGTATGACTATGTATATGATTGTCTGCCAGGTTGTAGCAGCAATAAATGGAGCAATATATATCGTCCCGGCAGTGTAGAGAATATGGCATTCGCACTTTGTCTTCCAAACCCCACGATAGTCATAATAGTAATCAGGCGCATAACGACTTTTCGGATTCAAACTCACAGACTGTATCAATTGGCTCCTACATGGCTCGGAGATACTGCATAACGATGACAAATCCATATCCTGGGTCAAATCTTAATATGAAGCATTGAGAGGGAATTCCGAAGTAACGAGTAATATGAAACAGTTGATATACATAACCAAGAACACAACCGGATATAAGATTTATGTAATCGAACATTGAAATGGTATTTTATGACTTGGTCTACACAACTGATCATTCGTGATCCTGAACTTTTAAACTATATGCAGGCATATGACTCTGGCAACCCAAACGCTAACCTTGCGTTATTTCTGCCACGGTAGCTTAATATTCACGACGATAATTAGGGCATGAAGTTGCGCTTGATTATCGCACGGAGATGCATAATCACGCCGATGATATGGGAAAATTTGTGTGTGGTTGCTTCGCACATAGACGCCGGAGTAGATATATTGAGCATTGATAAAATGAAGGAACATTTAGTTGCCCGGCAGTGTCATGAGAACGGTAGTTGTACTTAGCATTTAAAACAGCCTACACACGATTCTACAAAGGTGGTAATCAAGTGTCGTAGGACTTTCAAGTTCTTAGTGTAGGCACGGTATAAATGGGCTCCATTTTTAGAAGGCTGATAATAAAATGTCACAATTAGTTGGTTATCATACTCTGTGGTGTGGTGGGCACTAACGCATTTTACTAGTACAAAGCTATGTTTAACCTTCTTGCATACAGCAAAGCATCAAATACAACGAATCGGCTAAATAATAGAGGGCTGTTTGAGAATAATACCCTGAGAACAGTGTTGTTTGAGCATGATTAAAAGATAAAAATCCGCGCGTTAGTTGAAGCGCTGTCCATAACCCTGCATCAGCGCATATTTTATTTGCGTTCCCATGGAGAAGTATTTGGATAGATTGATTGGTTCATTAAGCGCTGAGGTGTGCCAAGTTCTGCTAAGCGGAAGCAGAACAGCGTCTCGCTACTCAGTTGATGAATTGGACATAAAAAAAGAGCTACTAAGTATAATCATGCTATCAATAGAGCAATGTTTCGTGTCTACGTTTTTTTTATCTTTGTTTTCATTCTGAAGCTTGGTGTAGACTCTAGGAGCCGTCGGTGACATAATCTGTCAATATCCTTCCACCAAAATGAATGTGTTGCTGCTTGCACCGCACGTTGCTGAAGTCTATGCCTAATCAAATAGGTTTCGGCAGCTGAGTATGGTTATTGTCCGGTATTCATTTTAGAGATGCAGGTATAATTTTAACGCAGATGTAACCCATCGTTTACAACAGACAAACATAAACAAACGTGTAGAGGTCGGCTAATTCGACTGCTCTGTTATGGCTAGGACTTCATCCGTTCATTGTTTGATACCTGGTAGTGTCTATCACGTGCCATTTAAACTTAAACAAGCTTATTTGCTGTACCAATGCTTCCTGATAAACGACTGATTCACATGTTCGTTTTGGTGAGTTTTAATCTGGTTTCAACATAAGACTGATTAGGCAAACGGAGACTCTTCGCGAAAAACAAGCGGCAGCAGCGGGTGCCTAGCAGATAATATTTGGCATATATGCATGTTTTTTTAATTCCAATATAACAAAACGGGGAATTGGTAACAACCTCAATTGGTATTCTGTTTTATATTAAGCTCTATAACAAGCACTGTGCATCATATTAAATACAATATCATGATCAATGCTTTTCTGTATCCGTATGGTACCAATTCAAATTTTAGGGTTATTTAATTGATTACCTCATGGTTGCATTTTCCTCTCAACTTACTATCACATGTCGAATTCCCCAACCTTGGTATTATGAATTAGCTGTTTGATTTCTAGCTACCGCTTACAAATTTTAAGTATTCAACACATTGTAAAATTAGATAATGTTAAGCGGGCACACATCTGATGTAATAGTTATCCGATTTATGAGAATAGTGCATTATTGCTGATACGAGTTCCACAACCATAGTTGGCACAGCTGGTGCGTGTTGGCAAGTTATTTCTGGCAGATCGTATTTGGCATAAATAAGCTCGGATGAAGCCTTGGCTGTGACTGATGGTGTTGTAAGAAAGAACATATGGGCCTTACCGATTCACCGGCTTCTGACGCAGCCGATTGATGTCGGCTGCTAAATAGTCTGCTTAATGCCTCGATATATGTTGTTTACCAAAACTCTGTCGTTAACAGGGGAAACATTGTAAAAATCAATTCACAGATGCGCGATACATTAGGTTGGCTTTACTTATTAGGTTCTTTTAAACAACCACAACCCAAAGTATACGTCTCAAATGTGATCTATCCTCCTGCATTATTCACACGGAAGCGTTATCAATATGTTGGATCTAAGCACACTGGCAATTTATGTCCGATTGAGGTGGTTCTCGCTATGGTTGTCGAGGCGGATGATGGTTGTGAACTGTGCCTGAGATGAAGCTCATTTTGTGTCAAATTGATGGTAAAATTGTCCTCCTTTCCAGTTAAGGGATGTGCATTGTTTCGCACATTCTATATGGCACAACATTCAAAGTGAACGTTTTAAGACCTAGCTGATCAGATTTAAATCCTCATGATCAAAACCATTCCACAGTAGCAAGCAAGCGTTGTAAGACTTTAAGGATCAATGCCCAAGAGCGTTATCATTGGAAGGCCATTTAGCTGGGAAATAAAAAACTATGACTTTGTTACTGGCTAAATATATGGTCTGGGACGTATCTTGGGATGACGCAGAAAACCGCCCTCTATCAAACCACAAAAGCGATGCCCCGTGATAATAGAAAACCATGTATTTGACTTAGAACATAGTATTTATTACGTCGAATGATCGATTTTCTTTTATCGCAAAACGCATTCTGTATTCTAGGTTTTTGTTCGAGCCGTTAGACCCACCCAATCTGCAATTGTCGTATATAACGGCTCTAACTTATTCCATTGTTAGCTTGTGATTGTATATGTCTGTCTCGTGCCATGTAAGCTGCATTCGAGCTGGTTTATCATCATTTCTCATACAATCGACCCCACTTGTTTCACTCTTGCTCTGAATTGGCTTTGCACATTTTTATATGTTTCCCTACGCACAAATGGTACGCAAAAACACCTGACAGGCAACTTTTAGGCCGAATTTAATTTGGATACGACAAGCAAACCTGTGTGTGTCACTTGTTTCCCTTGACTACAAGATGGCGTGTGACAAGTTGTTTTAACAACAGTTTTGTAATTGCTGATGGCATTCAACTGAGAAAACTGCAGTTAGAACTGTCTCAATAAAGCAAGCTAATGACTTTTGTTTCACCAGCTGCAATAAAACATTCAACTGTTACGTCCCTGCTTATTCGTATGCTGAAAATTGATAATACATATCGTTCGTTTTGACCATGGATGTCCGTCACATTAGCGGACATCGCACCCACCAACAGAGTTCCGTTCTATGAGTTTGTAGCTTGTAGTCATGACTGTATGATAAAGCTCTATTTGACACAATTAGGAGTTGGTAGCAGTAAGGGATATTTCTTAAATTGAACTTCATTGTTTAGTTTCTCAGCAATTGTGAACTAGATCATGTTGTAGCAATCTTACCTCAGCAGCAAAATCAACCAGTCCGCCTAATCTAACTCTGATAAGCCTTGTTTCTGCAGACGATTGATGGGTGTAGCTTGGCATCAGTGTGAAACCTGTTTCATACCAATATGATAATAACATGTCACGAGTTAATGCTTCCAAATGTGCGAAAAGTATATCTCTCACTTCGTGCTAGCAACATAACGGACAATACGCATGAGATAAATGCACTGTTATATTACCCATCTTGTGGGCATTTATGTCACACCACATGATAATTACTTCTGCAAAACAATCCTGATAATTGTAACATCTTTTGAAACATGTCACGCATTATATCATAGCATATGTACAGTAAATATCCGCATTTCAAAAAGAACGGCTTGAGCGCTGGTGGCAGCACCGCGTAACGAATATTTGTAATTTGCGTTACTTCATATTCTTTGATGATCATCGTAATAATTCAGAACATTGAGAAATATACTATGTCAACGTATGGCACGTATTACCACAAAAACAACATTACGGTCTATTGCATGACGGCTTTGACAAAATTAAACCTGTTCAGCTGATAGAACAGCATAAAATAGGCCCTACACAATAACATTCTGAATTTAATGAATGGCTAGTGATTCACACTAAGATGCATACATCATGTATAGGTGCAACACACCGCTTTCCGGTGCATCTTACATATATCATTTTGCTGCGTAACAAAGCGGCAAAATGTGTGATAATTTGGGCTTTTTTCTATTCAGCAAATGGCATCTATGGCAAACATATCATAATGGCATTGCACAGTTATTAATATGCAAATGTTCGTCAGCTATATCACTTTGCTAAAATAATGTCACGATCCTATAAATGTCAAGTCATGTGTTTCATAGCTAGACCGAGGCAAATGTCTTAAAATCTTAAGTTGAGTATTTGCCGGTGAACAACCGAAATTTGCATTAAACTGTGATGATTAGCGGACGTTAGCTACATCAAATTGGTGTAAGGCCACCCACGCACCAATGAGGACAACGCTCAGCGCTAATTAAAGTGCACGTTATTGTAATGAATTAATGTTGGAGATCAGCGAGGGTTAATAGCATCACAAATCGAGGACACGTGACCATCTTATATGGCAGAGTAACCTTAATTATTCGATAATAATAACAGTCACATAACGCATACAATGTATGCCGTACTGTGCTAGTGGCCTTTATGCCATCACCAATATGACATCAGTTTGACTCGATTTCTCAACAACGGAAGCGAGGAATAATTTTTTTATTCGCTTTTATTTACCTTTTTATTTAAATTCTAAGTCATAGTTGGCTGGTCATCAATTTCTGAGTATTAAGACGGTTTTGTTACATTTCCGGTGTTAGATACGCATGTATAACACCCGGTATTACCGTGAATTACTCGACGCGACTTGCAGCTGAAAATACTCGTATGATACTAATTACAATAACCGTACCTTACATTTTTTGTGAGCCCATATCTACGCGATGATGCAATACCGATTGCCTATTTCTCGGCTGTCAATCCTCTTAAATTCTAGTTATATCTGTAGTAAATCATTTGCCCTGGTTTCGTCTCTTGTTGATTTCATTTATGGAATTTCAAACCACATCAATCAGAATGCAATCGAACGTTCGTCGTGTCTTAATTGTCTATTCCAGTCGCTTAAACTGAATCACAGACTGCCAATGTAGTAAAAGCCGTCGGTAGAACGGAGAGCTTGATGTTCTTATCTGTTACTTTATCATAATAGCAAAGACTGGTGCTCTTATAATGAGGCCGATGAAAGGCAATACGACACATCCCTATAAGCCTCCATTGTACCTTTGAGATTCAAGTCCTTGGACCGCACTTATATTTCTTCATATATATATATATGTATATGTATACCAATATACACATATCGTTCGTCTCTAGTTGATTTCATTATGGAATAGCAGGTAATAGAATGCATATTCGTTGATAAATAATCACGTCGCTTAAAATGAATCACAGATGCAAATAGTAAAAGCCGTCGGTATAACGGAAGCCTGAGTTCTTATCTATACTATATCATATAGCAAAGACTGGTGCTATAATGAGGCCGATATATATGCGACCGCACATTCATCTGGATATATTATATATATATATATAGTATTATATATACGCATTCACGTGATATATATTATATTTGGCATGCTATATATACTTATATATATATATATATATATGTATATATATATAACATCTTTGCATACACATATATGTATATATAGATATAATGTATATATATGTATGTGCTATATATATATATATATATATATATTATATATATATATATATATAAATATATATATTATATATATATATATGTATATATAGGTATTTATATATTTATACGTATATGTATATCATAGATAAATGTATCTATATAAATATAAATATACATATATATACATATATTATATTGATATTATTTAAATACATACATACATATAAATATCCATTAATATATTGGTGTATATACATATGTGTATATATGTTATTATATATTTGCATACACATATAAACATATACATATATATTTATATATATATATGTGTTTATCGTTATACATATATTTGTACGTGTGTATATGTGTATGCTTATATATTAAAGCTTACATATAAATTGCGATATGGGTGAATCCTGCATTTCGAACCGAGGAAACCTTTACTCTCATATATTTTTGGGGCTAAGCTTTTTGTCAGAATGCTGAGAGTCCTGGCGCGACTATCGAAATCTAAAGTATTGTTATATGTACCCATCTTTGGTTAGGCTCATACTGATGCCTTTAGAGCATTTTGTTGTCACATAATTTAAACCAATAATGGCAAATAGGCGTTGGAAATGAAGCCACATATGCTGAGGAGACCTCCTTATTGCACCATGAAAGAAAATTGCGCCTATTATTAAATAGCATGTTTCGGGCTTGCACAAAGACTATTCAGATCACATATTGACCCCAATGGCTTAGCTTAACTTGACCTCGTCCTCAACCCTATCCAAGGGCATGCATCGTTTCCCGACTCTTCGTTAAGTTTATGTACACTGAACGCCTCGACATAATTCGTTCGGTAAATTAATCTGGCATTCACCCCTTCGTTAGCTCGTGCTTATTAAATCTCATCCTAGTTAGGGATTTATTGTTACATGACCGACCGCGCACTCACAAATATCTGCATATTTAAGCACTACCAACCAGGCAGACCAGCAGGTGCAACATTGCATTCTGCTGCACGTCTTCATGGACCACATGCAACATTTGAAGCTGATCGCGCGGGAGATAATTTTCAAGTCCGATATTAACAAACCGCCTCTGAATGTATGCATAGTGCTTGAAACCAGAACCATGTAGGGTAGTTCATTTGAATATAAACACAAAGCAAATAGAAGGCTTTGTTGATCCCAGCGTTCAAAACAAGATTAAAATGCACGACCGGTGTGACTAATGCATAACTCACACCAGCTGCTGCATTAGACTAGATAATCGGACATTTCATAATGCTTATATCGAGTTTTAAGTTAATTTACTAAAACCCATTAAGTGGATTGAATTATGGCCACAATCTCGACATTTGGTCTATCAAGCAACCCATCAGCGATGCAAAATCACAGTTAAATATGAAAAGGAAATTATGGGTTAAGTAAGTTATGGTAAACTTAGGATTTAGTGGCATATTGTCCACAGAAACGAGTCGCAACCAACGGCCAACAGGTTGGCTCCTCGTTGTCGCCTATTACGACATGCAGCAGGATATAGCGCACCTGGTTCTACCCCGGGACCCACAATGAGAGGTAGTCACGCAACTAATCGGCGGCAAAACATTACTGTTAAATCAGGGGATGCATGGAGACGTCAAAACTTACGTTCACTAACATCATAGCGTAGTTGAGGAGCTACATATCTACAACCACATAGACGGCTGGTGTTATCTTAACATCATCCCACCCGTCAGTTTACTTACATTGATTTAGCTCTTCTCGTGTTTGTTAAACCGATTTCTGCTGCCTTAGGCTATAAACTCTGATATATTGGCTCAATACGACTCGCTCCTCTATCCTCATATTATAGTCGCCTCTCTCAACATGATGTAGTATGTAATCGTCGGTCTAGATTTCTCCTAGAGGTACGATTGCTACCGGCGCTCTACAGCTCGCGCATGAAGGTGCCTAATATCGCGTCCGAAAAAGTGCTTACACATTTGCAATTTGCTAAATATTGATACGCAGCTTGATAAAACATTGATTCACAATGTATCAGATAGCGAGGAAGCACGCACATAGCTATTCTGAGATGTTTTGCGGACAGCTGTAATGAAGGAGCCTTGGATTGTATGTGTTTGTCTTTGTTTGGAAGCAATGTTGCAATGTACTTTATGGGAAGATCACATTCTAAACAAGAGACAATACGCTCCTTGATATTGTAATCTGTCTCATACTTGTTTTTGTTTGCTTAGAAAGCTGCACGAGCTTGATGAGCGTTGTCTGCCTATTTCGCTTGGCTTAGGGGACATTAAGCTTCAAAGTTTTATCTAGTGGCTTATAAAAAGATAATAACAGGCGTTGTCTATCTCAGGAAAATGTAAAGCTAAGCATGCAACTGAATGGTGATGAGGCATAGGGTCAAATATGGACCCATATCCATTTCCGAGAATAGATACAGTGGTAATCAGCACATGCGCTCCCTTGACAGTAACAGCCGTCCTTTACAGTATAATACAAGCAGAACACTTACAGTAGTTAGGTTGGGATGCAAATTAATATTGTGGTGCAATATGCGAGCAGTAGCAACTATAATCCTTAGAAGTGACATTGAGCTGTCTTAGCGTCGGATGAATTAGCACTTTGAAGTACAGTATCGGGTGTTCCGTGCCACCTTCTCAAGTTGCTGGGAATAAATGAAATATATTTATACAGCAATAAATGCGTTTTCATTGCACTACTGGGGTGGGTTAAGCGATATCAGACGCTCAAGTTAACAGGTTGCGAGCTCTTCAAAGGCAGTCATGAGCAGTGGTAATCACTCAAGAAGGCAATATCCCATTCATACCGGTCTGAAAAAAGATGAATGGCTCTTTTCTACATGCAAAGACATGTTGATATCACCCGGTGTGTCATTGTCAACATGCGAGGCTATACACGTTTGAGTCACCACATACGAAAAATACTTTTTACAAATCACAAAGCGCTTGTCACGTCATAAATCGATGTTCGTTTATAATTTTACACTACATACATTTGAATACTATATGTCTACGGCCTGTATGAGATGCAAGATGCTCTAAGGAGTGTTCCTAACTCAGGAACTCTCTTTCATTTGCAACTCATCAAGCGCGATATATAGACCAGCGATTCGGCTCGGAAGCTAAGCGTCGGGAACCAAGCCATGCAAAACACCTGAACGCCATCCCACCCTACAGAACCCCCTGTCCCTACCGCCAGATGCCACCACATACTTCTTCATTCCTTCAACATAATCTCCCCTACCCCTATAGGTTCCTTTTACGGCAATCAATTTCTTTCGATGGTCAACATGATGCGCCCGAAAGAATGAATTCAACAATACTATAACGCATCTGCTCCTTGACCAAGCATATTTTACCTTTCCACAGTAACTCGTACAGCATGGATAGGGCTGCAATGTCATGACGAGTGCCTGCGACTACCCCAAGCCTCGGATTACCTGCTATCTTGGTATTGAGGGAGCGGTGCACCTGGGTAAGCAAACAATCATGCGCCAGCTTCCAACGGCATCCAGACACCTGATGGAACCTTTGATGTCGGCACGCGACCCTTCCTCATATTGCTCTATAAATCGACGCCAATGTGTAACCTAACAGCAGTAATCAATGTGGATGGTCACTTAAATAAGCTCCGCTGATGAAAGCGAATCTCATTCTGTGTGTTATGACACGAACATGTGTTTGCTGTAAAGGTATTTCCTAACTGCCTGATATTATATAATTCTGACATAATACAATTTTGATGTAATACAATTCTGCAGATTGAATTGCAAAGAACGTCAATATTCAAATTTTACTTTAATATAGTACCGTGTATATACTTTATCTTTGATTTGGTAATATGATCTTAATATATAAATAAGCCCCATGTGCGTTTTGCATAGATCAGTAGGTGCTATTGAGCATTATATAGCTTATAAAACTATAAGAACTATTAATATTGGCGCCAATTAGACTGGGCATATGAAAGGCATTGTTATGCGTTGAAGCATCAAAGGTGAATTGCGGCTTCAGTATTGTACCATTTTACACAGGTTTTGAATGAAAAATCTAGCTCAGTGTAGTCATGAAAAAAAGAAAGCTCAAATGTACGTATTATGGTCTAGTATGCAGGATTGACTGAATGTAATTATATAGTTCTTTTGATGTATTGGCGTCAATAGTTGGAGTAATTGCGATGATGCTAGGACTAAATACAGACTTAGCAAGTATATAGCTCAATGAATATTAAGACACTGCATCTGTTTCGACCAATTCTTCTCATGTTTGTGACAAACTATTCCATTGACCAGTACAGTGGAGAAAAACTATGTCCGTGTAGCTATTAAAATCTCATTGAGCTGGTAAATTGTTCAGAAGTCGATATTTGACACATTTATTCATATAATTTGTTCATGTCTCGCTCACTTTACCAATAACATAGGTGGGCTAGATCCTGGGAGTCAGTTGACTTAGAAATTCTTATCTTCATCTAACGTTTTCCTTCTGTCGTTCGCCTTAATAATCTGCATGGTATTTATGTATCACAGTTAATTGAGGCAGCTATACGTTGATTGGATCGCTTTGACGAACGATGTACCCTGAGGTATCCTATCAAAAACGCAATTAAACGAGAACATTTGTTAAGATAATTATGTATAAGCACTCATGACTATTATTACGTTCGTCGGTAGCGATATGTACATCAACGGACTATTAGTTTCTTGTGTACTGAAAGAGGCTCCGGAACATCGAATTAAACTTAAGTAATGCTTGACCATTGGTAAGGACATTGAATATTTCGATACCACGTTATGCATCGGTGTATTTGTATAATTGCTTTCAAATTCCACAAGCTCACACTGATGCACTTACATCAAGAAAATGATGATGCTAAACATGACTGAGAGGAAAGCATAGCATATGCTCGATTACTCTCGTTTTCTTATGCTGTTAGAATAATATGTACATATATATACATATATATCTATATTTATATATATATACATATATATATGTACATATATATATATTATATATATCTATATATAAATATATATATATATATATATATATATATATATATATATCTATATATATATATATATATATATAGTGTATATATTATATATATATACATATCTTATATATATCGGTGTATTTGTATATGCTTTATTCCACAAGCTATATACATCAAGTGATATGCTATTGTCGCTGCCATCATGCGGCATATAATCAAACATATCTTTTTCCTAATCTCGCTGCGGATACCATTTATAATATTGCACAGCGCAAACTCTTTGTAGATTAATTTTGAGCGGCCCACTTATAAGGTGCTCCTGGTGGATGCTCAAGGTCATACACTATCTTGGTGCACCGAAGTGCCTTGCAACCCTCCTTAACCTGCATACTCTTTTAGAGTGCCTCATATGCGGATGTTCATAACTTTAACGAAGACACTTTGCTATACTAGTGTTTGGTAAAATCGGCTATCGACAGTGGAAGTCATCATTTAGACGGTAACTAGTGCATTTTTGTTCTGTCTCGGCCTTTATAATTATTGATAACATCCCACAACCATTATCCATTGCGATGAGGCAGTATCAAGTTTACTTTGTAGGGCCCATTAATATTAATCTACACTATTCAAGAGATGCTTCAGTAACGTTTCATATAGGGTATCTCGTGGCTGAACTACATTCTGATGAATGAGTTGCATAATGATGCGCGGAAATCGAATGCACTTGGTCAATAGATGAAACTACGTGGGCTTCATGGAAGAGTATCATTTGAGTAATCCTAACACTGTGGCAAATATTTAATGTCCATGGAATATTCAGCCATCGTCAATTGTCTCGCTAATATCGCTAGTATGGTGCCTCGGTCATATCTGGAGGCATATTTGATGAGTTCCGCATTAAATAGTTCCAGAGACATTAAGTAATATTGTGCAACCCATTTGCAGTACAGACAGACATTTCATGTGCATTTGCAGCTTTAGAGGGAGGTTGCATAAGTATAATCCTCGGGCAACCTGTACCCATGCGTAAAGGTGGGTAAAGCCGTTGGATACTGTTATGTGATGAACGTTATGATTAACATAAGTGTTTGTGGTGCCACCTAAATATAGTTCGTGGCTATTCACTAGAGGTCGCCCACGGGCTTCGCTATATTGTTTATGTCTATGTCATGTGCTTGAGTGAAAGTAAACTCATGACAACAAAACTGTCTTCACCTTCACTTCACATCATATTACATGGTGGCAGCGGTAAAAGGACAATACGCCCATATCACCAGTGCAGGTTTGTGAGTAATTCTGGCTACGAAACTCAGTAGCAACCCTATAAACTGTGGTGAATCCTCAATTTCTCCCATTATCACTCACACACGGAAAGCATGGCGTCCCTCATCTCTACCATGGACTGGTCTAGTGCTAACCTAATTTCGGCCATAAAACTATTTAAACAGCGCTGTGAACTTTATTTCTCAGTCAAAGACATTCAGGCTGAAAAGCAAGTCGATCATATCCTGTTATTTGCAGGGGAACAGGGCCTCAATTTTTTTAACTCATGGGACCTAAATGACGCTGAACGAAAAGACCCTGTCACAGTGTGGGACCACTTTGAAAAACAAATTCAGCCTAAAGTAAACTTTAGGCTTGCTCGTTTTCATTTGCAAAGAATCCACCAGGGTGCCCACGAGTCCATCAGCGACTTCGTCAGCCGGTGCCGGCTACAGGCACTGCAGTGTCAGTTTAGAGATGACGAGGCAGCAGAAGTGAGGATAGTAGAATAAATCATAGCGGGCACACGCTACCCGGAATTGCAGAACGATCTTCTTGGGAAGGATGACAAACTTACGTTCGCCCAAGCCGTTGATCTAGCCCAAACATACGAGGCGTCGGCGGAACACATGCGGCAATTCACGACGGTTAACACAGACGGTGCACAATCGCAAGTGGACGCAGTACGGGCCCATACCAGTAAACACGATGGGTCTGTGTGTTACAACTGTGGCCGTAGTCACGACAAAACGCCAAGAAACAAGTGCCCAGCATTCGGTACGACATGTAACTTTTGTGGTAAACAAAATCATTGGGCTTCTGTGTGTATGGCAAATCCTGAAAACCTTGGTCGCTCTCGTGGAAGGGGGCGTGGCAGAGGTCGTAGTAGAAGCCGTGGAAGGCAACGAGTACATGACAATCATGGAGGACAACAAAAGAACACTCAAATGGTACAGGAGCTAAGTGTCGAGGAACAATTCGAACAGTTATCTATAGAGACTGTGAACGTGTCCACAATCGATCGCTTCAACGCTGATACTCGGGACGAGGTCTTCACGAAGATCTCGGCAAAATTCCCAGAACGGCGCATAATCGCAGATATACGTGCCAAGATTGACACAGGTGCGCAAGGAAATACGCTCCCGGTACGAATGTTTCGGCAGCTTTTCCCCGACAAGCTCGACGCAGAGGGACTTCCCTTACCGCAGGCAGTAGACAAGCAAAATACGGTGCTGACTGCCTACAACGGTACGACGATACACAACTACGGTGCCGTACAGTTACTCTGTAAAAACCAGGAAAGTTGGACAACAGAAGAGTTTTTCGTTGTGGAAACAGACGGCCCAGCAATCTTGGGGCTGCCGACGTCAAGAAAACTCAAACTTATAACATTGCACTGTTACGTTGAGAAGCAAGGTCCTGTGCACTCCATCAAAGACTTGGTGCGAATATATCCCAACCAGTTTGATCGTACAGGTGATTTCCCAGGCCGGTACCATATCGTCACGATGCCGAACCCTCGCCCAGTAGTGCACGCTCAACGCAAATTTTACATACACCAACGAAATAAACTGAAGGCCAAACTGGACTCGATGGAGCAACAACGCATTATCAGAAAAGTCCTTGAGCCCACGGACTGGGTCAACAGCATGGTGGTCGAGCCGAAGGAAAACGGCGACCTGAGGATATGCCTGGACCCGACTGACCTTAACAAGGTGATCAAGAGGTGCCACCATAAACCCCCAACACAGGAGGAAATTACATACAAACTCGGAGGCGCCCAATACTTTTCGAACCTTGACGCAAAAGACGGATACTGGTCTGTCAAGCTTGATGATGAAAGTTCCCTACTGACAACTTTCAACACCCCTTTTGGCAGGTAAACATACCTGAGGATGCCATTTGGTCTCGTCATGTCACAAGATGTCTTCCAGCAGCGAATGGATCAGATCCTTGAAAACTGCCCCGGCACAATTGGTATCGCTGACGACGTGATTGTGTTCGCAAAATCAGAGGAGGAGCACGACGCGAATCTCCACAACCTGATGCGGGTGGCTGGTCAGATCGGGCTGGTGTTCAATAGCGCCAAGTGTGCCATTAAGCAAACCCGGGTCAAATTCTTTGGAACTCTATACGATCGAGAAGGCGCACACCCAGACCCAGCGAAGATCGAGGATGTCGTAACCTGGCCCGCCCCCACAACCATGCAGCAACTTTAATGTTTTCTGGGGCTCATAACATACATGTCGCCATTCATTCCTAACCTCTCTACTGAGACGGCTGTCCTCCGTGAGCTACTGAAGAAGGACAGAAAGTTTGACTGGACCCCAGCACACGACAACGTCTTCAATCATGTGAAGACACTTATCTGTAACGAGGTCACACTGGCATACTTCGACCCCAGCAAGGAAACGGTCATACAAGTCGATGCATCCCAGAAGGGGATCGGTGCGGTACTGACGCAGGAAGGCAAGCCAATCGCCTTTGCATCGAAAAGCCTCTCAGAAACAGAGCAACGATACGCCAACATTGAGCGGGAACTACTCGCTGTTGTGTTCGGGTGTGAACGATTCTATACCTATGTGTACGCAAGTCAGTTCATTGTGGAATCAGACCACAAGCCGCTCGAGATGATACAACTGAAACACATGGCAGCTGCGCCACCCCGTTTGCAGAGAATGCTACTGCGTCTTGAGAACTACGATGTCACGATCAGGTACAAGCCGGTTAAGGAGATGCTACTTGCCGATGGCCTCTCGCGAAAGCCATCGCGACATACTGAACACATCAACCTCGATCTCAAAGTCAACCTAGTACGTTTCAGCACAGAAAAGCTAAATGAACTCCAGCGCGAAACTGCTAGGGACCCAGTGCTATCGGCTCTCCGCGAAGTTGTAGTTGTTGGGTGGCCTGAGCATATGAAAGAGGTCTCAAAGGAACTTCGGCCATATTGGTCGTTCAGAGATAAACTGTCTGTGGAAAATGGCCTCTTACTGAAAGGACAACGCATTCTGGTCCCGAAAACCATGCAACAAGGGATCTTAACGAAAATCCACGAAGGTCACCAAGGCGTGATCAAATGTCAACTCAGGGCAAAGGACTGTGTATACTGGCTGTCCATCAACAAGGACATTGAATCAGTCGTGCGACAATGCCCTACCTGCCAATCTCACCAGAACAGTCAGCCAAAAGAAACACTTCAGCCACACGAACTGCCTACGCGTCCATGGCAAATCGTCGGAACAGACTTGTTCTTCCTGGACAATTCAGAATACCTGCTGGTCGCTGACTATTACGCAAAATTCCCAATCGTTAGGAAAATGCCAGTTCAGTGCACTAGCCAAGCTGTCGTCACGGCATTGAAACAGATCTTCAGCGAGCAAGGAATCCCCGAAAAGGTGATTAGTGACAATTGCAGACAATATGACTCTGAGTGCTTCCGCCAATTCGCTAAAGAGTGGTGTTTCGACCATGTGACAAGCTCTCCCCATTTTGCCCAGTCAAACGGTTTTGCGGAGAGAATGGTCCAGACTGTGAAGCAGACAATGTTAAAGGCAAAATCAAGTAACAGTGGACATACAGCTAGCGCTGCTCAGCCTGCGCACTACGCCTGTAGACTCTACCATTCCCAGTCCGGCAGAGCTGCTGTATGGTCGCAAGGTGAGGGGGAATCTCCCCATACGTACAGTGAATCAAGGTGTCCAGAGAGACTGTGAATGAAAGGCTGAAACAGAGAGACAGCAGACACAGGCGCATTACTACAATCGCAATGCGTCGGACCTACCACCTCTCATCCCGGGTCAATCAGTGCTCTTACAAGACCATGTGACTGGCCGATGGTCACCGGCTCAAGTCACAGAGAAACTTGATCAGCCACGTTCGTACAATGTGAAAATGCCAACTGGATCTGTGCTAAGACGGAATCGCCGAGGCCTAAGAGACACTGGTCCCGCAAAGACTGTTCGTTTCGAAGATGGAGAAACAACAGCTCCCCAGGATACTCCAACTCCTACAGCAAGTCCAATACCACCTGTCAGACCACCAGATGGACAATATCGTACTCGGTCTGGACGACTCGTGGTGAAGCCAGAGCCAGTTAATCTCTAGGACTTTATAGTGTTAATTCATAGTGTAACCTTGTAGACATGTCACACCTAAATGTTTATGTTTCCATTTTGCATTCATAGATATCGACAACACAGTGAAATGACTCCTTCCTGAGAAAGGGGGATGTAATGTGATTAACGTTATGATTAACATAAGTGTTTGTGGTGCCACCTAAATATAGTTCGTGGCTATTCACTAGAGGTCGCCCACGGGCTTCGCTATATTGTTTATGTCTATGTCATGTGCTTGAGTGAAAGTAAACTCATGACAACAAAACTGTCTTCACCTTCACTTCACATCATATTACAGATACCCTAGATGTAAGTGAGATGCAACAGGGGCGTTCGCCTGACAAACGCATAAAAGATGGAGAACCCAAAACAAGATTCGCCGCTGTGAGAGCGTTGTTATGAGCGAAGGATCAATTATCTACTTAGCTGAAGATGCAGTCGCACTTGATATCACTGTGCGTGATTAAGCGTGCGATTAGCGAGCTAATACATGGAGCAGACATAGTCCGAGCAAGTGGCTCCGGAACGCTTCTGGTGTCTCGTGTGGTCGGGAACCTCGGTAATGCTTACTATCTGGAAACATTTCTATGTAAACAACGTATATTTAAAGATCCAAATCGACTAGTAGCTGTTATCGGACTTGCTTGTGGGAGAATAATACAGAAATCGGCTTTGTTGGTAGATGCATCGTGGATAGGTGGCACCACTGGAATCATTCACTAACACCATATGTTCATTAAATATGCAGAAGTCTTTGCCCATGATCAGTAACATTTGCCTGGAGTTAAGTCGAATCAATACTACGCAAGGGATCAGCGATGTTTTTGCACGAAATGATGATAGCTTCAATATTACAGGCAATTAACATCAATGCCATCAACTAGAAAGATAAATACCATGGTTTGTACCAACATATGTGAACGTTGTGCAGGTAAGTTATATTTTGTGTTGTATCTTATAGCTGCGCCTCTTGAATTAGTAATGTTTACCTTGAAACAATAGAAAGGTCGTGCTTATATTTAGCACTTGGTCCGACTCAATATTACAGGGGCATTAGGGGTACAATATCAAATAATGTCAGGTGTAAAACAGGCTACATTGACCCCTAAAAGTAATCGTCTATGTTTTTGGACTTTTATCCTATATGTGTGCATTAGCGAGATAACATTAAAATCAGGCATCTCTTGCACCGCGTTTCATCATACACTGAACGTGCACAAATCCATTGCCACCTTTGATTTGTCAAAAGCCTACATATGTTCTGTTGCGTCAATAAACAGTTGAGCTTCTGACATAAACATAATGCAATCATCGTTAGAAATATAGAGGTCAGCACATAATCATGAATTAATGCTTAGGCGAAGCTACGCTGCAGTGTACACAGCCGCGTGTATGTGTCCAGGATATTCCCGAGGGGAGTGAGGATTTGTCAGATTACGGACCGGAAATTAAATCCCAAAGTCCGAAATCGTACATGAAAGTCAATATTTTTGCCTTGCCAGTAAATCACTTATCCAGGGATTATCATTCGGAATGTTAGGAGATCTGATACTGCCGCTGCGTTTCGTGCACCTTGATGTCTGTTTCGAAAGCGCCGTAACTTATGGGCTGGTTAAATAGATCGAATAAGCTTTTGTGCGCACTAATTTCTCTAATATAAACTTTATTTCTTGGGCTGGAGGTTACGTCTTACCGTTTAGCAGACAATCGATGATATATTATCCATAACATATTTCGATTATGTAGCCTAACATATTGGGGTAAAACATTCCGAACCTCTCACCAACGAGAAATAATGCGTAAACAAACAATGGCAATTATATTCCGGCAAGCCTCTACAACTAAGTGCTACTGTGGGTAAATGCCAAGCACCCAGGGGTCTGCAGTCTGCGCTCAGATTTTCAAACACCTGAAATCTGGCAGTTATATCGAAACCTCTTCACCACTTTACCCTGCTTCAAACTCCGTACCTATCTTTCCCTCTCTCACACTCTTTCACTCTCCTTTTCGCACTCTCTCTCTTTCTCTTTCTCTTTCCCTGTCTCTCTCTCTCCTCTCTCTCTCTCTCTCTCTCTCTCTCTCTCTCTCTATATATATATAAATAAATATATAGATGAATATGTATATATATATATATATATACATGCATATATGTATATATTTATATCTATATGCATTTATATATATATATTGTATGCATATATATATATACATATATATATATACATATGTATATACATATATATATATACATATCTATATATACAACATATATATATATATATATATATATATAGTTATATGTATATATATACATGTAAATATATATATATATGTGTAGATATATAAATATATATATACAAATATATAAAATATATATTGATAGATTTCATATATATATACATATATATATATCTATAAACATTTATTTATTAATAATATATGTATATATATATATATATATATATATATATATATATATATATATATATGTATATATATATATATATATATATATATATATATATATATATATATATATATATCTATATATATTTATATATATATATATATATATATATATATATATATATATATATATATATATATATATATATATATATATATATATATATATATATATATATATACACTTAGTATATTGTGCATGTTGGATTCTAGACGCATCAAAGGCATTTGATAGGGTTAATTATATTAAATTGTTTCAATTATTGATACGTAGAGGTTTGTGTCCTACTATTGTAAAGTTGCTCCTTTATATGTATTTCAACCAATCGTTGTTAGTTAAATGGGGCTCTAATGTGTCTGAGGCATTCCAATGCAGTAATGGCATAAAGCCGGGCGATGTGTTATCGCCGATTCTTTTCTGTATCTATATCGATGAGCTGCTTAATCGTCTTGAACGTAGTAATGTTGGTTGTCATGTCGGTCATCAGTTTATGGGTTTCATTTGGATATGCTGACGACTTCACACTCCTTGCTCCCTCAGTCACTGCTGCCGAGCTTATGATTTCAATATGCGAAGAATACGCACAAGAATACGATGTAATGTTCAATAGTGAAAAAAGTATGCTGCTGTGCTACAATATTCCACAATGTTATACCAATCTCGAATTACGGCTGAATGGAGCTATTTTACAAAAGTACTCTAAGGTTGTTCATCTAGGCAGTTATATTGGTTATGAAAACAACGATGCGAATATCGATAAAGCTGTAGAGAAATTGTTTTATCGTACTAACATTTTGATGTCCAGATTCGGCTTTTGCCGCACCGACGTTCGCACTAGGCTTTTTGATACCTTTTGTACAAGCTTCTATGGTAGTCCTTTATGGAAATTGGATTTAAAATCACTTGAAAAAATAAGTGTTGCTTGGCGAAAGTGTGTAAGGAGAGTTCTTAAGCTTAATAGAAGAACGAGGTCTCGTTTTTTACCGCTTTTGTAGGCAGACCAGATATACGCACTCAGTTATTGTTACGTTTTGTTAATTTTTGGGTTAAATGCACCGTTAGTAACAACCCAAAAGTTCGACTTGCAACTATGCTCACTAATGTAAGCTCATCTGTCGTATCGAATAATGTAAGATCATGTCTGTCATTACTAAATTTAGACTACCAACAACTAAGATTAATTAATGAAGGTAACCTTAATAATGTACGCGAATTGCTTTTAAATATTAATGTAGTATCAGCAGAAGACAGGGCGACAATATGCGCTTTGCAAGAACTGGGTCAGCAGCGCGAAGGCAGTTTGTTAACTTCTTGAACACTGCAAGAGGCAGATGAGCTTCATATGTTTCTTTGTACAAACTAATTGGTACTCATGTATTTTTTATTGCTTAATTAATATATCTTTTTGTAAACTTTGATTTGCGAATAAATGATATATATAATAATAATATATATATATAATATATATATATATATATATATATATATATATATATATATATATATATATATATGAATATATATATATATACACTTAGTGCTGTCAGTAGGTCAGCTTTTTCAAAAAAAACCATCGACATCAAGTTCAAACACTGAGAACATTCGCTATTAGAATCATGCAGATCGAGC
The DNA here is from genome assembly GCA_034190875.2 of Urechis unicinctus. Taxonomy (NCBI): domain Eukaryota; kingdom Metazoa; phylum Annelida; class Polychaeta; order Xenopneusta; family Urechidae; genus Urechis; species Urechis unicinctus. The sequence continues at coordinate 47,977,251 of CM067351.1, read as the reverse complement.
AATATATATTATCAGCTAGATAAAGGCGAATACATATGGAATCAAGTATATGACACTGAAGACAACATGGAACTATGTCAACGCTTACTTATATTCAGTTCGACTATCAGAAACAACGTCATTTATGCCTGTTCACAATCTTGTTCTTAATCGTATTGCATAAAACACCCCATGTCGGCTCATGTTGCAATCGATCTCTTTATAAGCATTCATATCGCCAGCAATGATAATGAGAATTCATTAGCACGATCGGAGAAAAACCATTTCTAGCTCCTTATACAGCACCAATTCCTGATACCATAACGTCTGACTGAAGGGATGCATGGTCGTTTACACAGAGCGGCCTTTTACTTAGCTTGATGTCATATCACACAACGCGCTTGTATGTATATCTTGAAGCCAAAGATAGTGTCATTATGCCTTACGGTACAATTCGCTATATATTGTACCAAATACGCAGATGAGAAATTTGAAACGAATCCCACAAACTGTAATGACAACTAAGAACAGTGCATATTAGTGGACTATGATAGCGTCACATTTAGTGAAGGTAAATACCTTTTGCTAGCGAAATAGTTCCGGATATTTAACAGTGGTTCATATTACCTATATCAATGGCTTACTGTTGATAGGGCTTCGTGTCTTTGGCCTGAGCTCTTTCTTTAGCAAATTGGAACTGAGAGATTACTACTAAAATCGTTGTCAAACGAGCTTTATCGCTGCCAGTGTTCGTGTGCCACACAGCGATAGCACAAATATCGCCGTTTGGTGGGTCACGGCTGATATAAGCGAACTATCAATGGTCTATATTTAGCTTAGCTGATATCAGACACATTAAGTAAATGTCAAACTAACTTAAGCATGCCTGCACATGGACGCAAATAGAATGATGCAGTGTGTGGTGTTTCATTGCAATGCAACTATACTCAAGAAAACACAATGAACCACGTTTTGAAAAGTCACCTTGATTAAGGGAAGCATTTACGTTTTATGTTCAAATCAACCGATTATTCTTTGTTATACATATGCGCATGACAATAGTGAACGATGCGATCTTCCTGGGTTGACTCATAAAGCATCAGTCGAAATTAAGATCAGCTAATTACTAAGCTTATTACCTTGAGGAAGTGATCTTCAATCGAACGTATGTAAAAAGATTGTTGTCCGCGGTAAACGTTTTTCTGGGAGAGTATATAACCATCTATTCGTCTGCGTATTACCTGAGAAACAAATAAAGCGAATTGTCTGGGGGCTATCTTACGTTGCGAAATCGTATAAGCCTAGTTTACAGGAGGCAATATAGATAAGCAAACTACATCTCACTTATCAATAAAGGCACACAACCAACACCTTAACGACAAAATGGATTGTTCATTGACCTGTTATGCAAAATATATGAAAAGTTATATCACCAGCCAATGTTGCTTTAAATGTAACACCCTGCAGTTTTGGTTTGATTCAACATTTTATTGATGTTTTATTGATCAACTCTCAAATGATCCTTATTTCCAACTGTTTTATCAGACGAGTGGCGTCTTATAATATGTCGCGTTTGCACCAAATTTACGTGCTACACACTCAATGTCACGAGATTTTAAACATCTTCATCTGTGCAATCTTGAACAGCAAAAGCAGCATCGCATTTGGGCACCTTGTACTAAGTAGCTTACATTTTGAACCTTTATTACCAATCCAGTAGTGATTATCATGGCCTTCCTAGAGTTTGATTACCGCAAGCTTCATCTGACTTGACATCAAAGCCCTCACGACAAAGAACTGTTTGTCCATAAACAACACTGTTCTATATGATGCGTAAATCATCGCGCCAATATATAATAAATCCTACTGGCATCAATATCGCGTAAATGATGTCTTTCATGGAACGAAGGTGTTATGGAATGAATATCTCTCTCTACGCATTGTCACATAGCATAAACATGACAGCGAGTTTGAAGAGGTATTTATAAAGGTACGATTAGACGACTGGTGTTTTACACATATAACTTGTCAGACTATTTATATTCTTAGCGCTTAGCGAATTTTAGGTATCGGGAACAATCCAATGCCTTAGCTTATATACACCGTTAGATTTCGTCTGCTCCCCGTACTCTTATAAGCAATAGGTGCCGTGAACATGATATGACCTTTACAACAAAAGGGAATTTAAACATATGCGCCTCCAAGTTTGTGCCCTGTAGCGACTGCTGTGACCAGCAACACCAATAAAGTAATTCGATCAAGTAAATCATTTTACGTTTAAGTACAATTCCACCCAGCTACTCTCTGTTTCACCGCATACTTATTAGGGGATAAAAATATGGACGCTCGACGCCATATGTCAGTAAAGCTGCCTTCTCCATTGTGAGTTCAAGTATTCATTATGAGTTGATGTATTTAGATAAAAAAATACTTTGTAAGGTTATACGATGCGCTATGATGCTTTCTATTCCATTATGATTTGACAAATTGAAAATGTTCAATACCGCACCTTCCGCACTAACAGCATGCTTATGTTGAATCAAAATTATCCCGAACCAGTTGCACAAATAATCAGCACAAGTACTGGGAATAATGCAGCAAGGTTAGAGACGAAGTCACAAGGAAAACCATCCAGGGTATGCTGATAGTGTCGCCTCAATCGTGACATGAATTGGTCGTTAATGTAGCAGTTTAATATAGAGCATCAATTAGAACCGCCGATGATAATAATGGTTTGTACCATATCCATGCTAATTGCATCTCGCAAATTATTCGTAAATATGCTCGTTATGTGCAGCAAGGCTGCTACATTGCTCATCTTGGCACAATACCCTGTTCTTATCAGCATAAGATAACAATACATATCATAACGATATATTATAGCATGCTTATATGAATGTTCCTTTGGAATAAGCCATCTACGGGAATCTGATTATGGAAACTCAAATTGACAGAGCGATTTCATGACCATTTTGCCGATCAGTCATCCATCATCCACTCGGATACACTATACGAGTGTACGTGGAGGTAGTATGGAGCAATGTCCCTCACAATGCAAAACATGTTATTGAAGTTATCTTATGTTCGGTATTACGGTTGAGCTCCTTAGCAATGTCTTCTGCTTTATTGAGGTGGTTTACATCTTGATGTATGAGCCACACTAACGGTTACAGCAGATATTAATGTTATCCGTATAGCAATGACAGTTTAAATTAGATAATCAAATGGGTCTTTTATCATTGCGAATGAATGTAATATTATTATTATATTTCTGCATAATGCTTTGAATGGTTATGCCTCTTAAGAACGAGGACTAAACCAGAACCAAGACGCCAATCACGAACAATAGTTACAGATGACCGCATCATTGCTCACAAAATATCGCCGATTTAGTGTTGTCATATATATATAATACAGGGAAAATCGTCCCTTTAGCTGCGCGTTTCAGCGGTTGCACTTCCTTCCCATGGCATTCTATGTCAATCATATACACATATTGGGACTGTCATGGCATATCAATGGCTTCTGTGACCACGGTTAACCATTAAATAGCTGCCCTATAGTGTGTGCTACATTGGCAATGCCTTCATATAAATTTACAACATTCTCGTGCATTCGAGCCTAGTACCTAGGATACCGATTCTCTTATAGGCTGATACAGTGTAGATGCTCCCGCTTGGTACACTGTGTGATATCATTAAGCATTAATCGCAGCAAATGCCAATATATTGCTAGTAATGATTTACATTTTGTCGAATATCATTGAAGTCACCCATACAGAGATCTTTACATGGTTTACTGTCTAATAGTTGAGATTCGCCCATAATATGTGTCAAATGCGTAGATAATTTTTGCTAATGTTAATGAGTAATTAGTACCGTTGAGATCAGTACCGTAGAGATCAGTACCGTAGATATCAGTACCGTAGTGATCAGTACCGTAGTGATCAGTACAGTAGTGATCAGTACCGAAGTTATCTATGGACTCGTCTATCACACTATATATCAAAGTCTGTAAACGTTCGACATACTGCTCGAGCAAATACCCTTCATATTAACATCGGAGCAGTTTAAATCATTCAATGAAATGTTCCCTGTTGACAGATAGAATACCATCTTCCCCACGTAACGATGCAAAGCTAATTTTCAATAGATTGAAATGTATTGCAGTGGTGGTGTACCGGTCACCTGTGACAGTATTCCTTTGATATCAATTGAAACACGTAGATGTATTGTTGCTCCCCATTACTATAAAAGCAGGAAAGTATCAGTATATACAGACTTGTTGACGCTGCAATCCCATAAGCCTCATAATGAGTGATACATGGCAATTGATGATAAACGTATTAGTATTACGCTCTGTCAATTATTCATCATCACCTTTGCCAATCAATAGTGCATTAAATCTGGACTACGAGAGGGGTCGCGCAACTGCTCATTACAACCGCATCAATGTACCGTAAATTGTATTACCAGTACGGGCAAGTTATAGCATTAATAACGCTTACTTAATAACGCCTCCATATATCAGAGGCTGTTGCGTGATCTTCAAAATTGTCTGGTGTGCGATCTGTAAAAAGTGTCATAATGAAGGTCGACATTTACTCTAACTTGTAATAATGCCCAACTCGCATGCTATGACTGTAAAACTGTAATATGGTTGACATTTTTTTAACTTGTTAATCCCAACTCATTACTATGACGTTAATTACGTTAGTCGGGATTAATCAGAGCTTTTAAGTATTCCACCCGGACTTTTTCAGAGAACAAAATTTAACAACAGTAAAGTAAATGAATATAACATCTGAAGGGGTGTGCTGTCACCGCTTCCGGTCACCGCATGGTCGATGTTTCTGCAAATTGAAAAAAACTGGTCTATACCTCTTAACATGCATATCGCTACCACTCTTTTACATCATCCATCTCTCCACAGGAGCCGGCGCGATTGCAAACACGTGACGAGACGATTATTCTCACTCACGCTATAGTGTCAGTAATCCTGGCCTCAGGTTAAAACTTCCTCCATGGCGACAATTAACCCGCAAGACCTGTTTAAATCCGCTATAGATTACCCTCTGATGAACCTTATTTCTGCAGGGTCTAATGCACTCATTTCTTTGCTGGTATTGTTTCGTACACTTTTTGTTATCATATAAAATGGATAGGATATCACAATTCAACGCTTGATCTAGCTGCGATAGCTTCTCTTTTTTATATAAGCCGGAACCATAGGAGATGTTAGTTTGTGCAGCAGATAGTATGACAACCTGCTTTACACCTGGTAACCTACGCTCATATCTCATATAGAGCCATAATGCCCACAAAAATCGTCCCATACAAAAAGCACTATCAACCATGACATTCTGCCACCCTGACTACTATATATGCAACTTCAGAGCGCAAACAAAAGTTTCTGCGCGCTATTTTTATTCACATCCTTAGTTTTTACACTATGCTATGCATGAGAGTTTCATAGTAATAACGTGAGGTCCAGCAAATGCGTTGGCGTATACTAAAAGACGGTCAGGTTTCTTACAGTTGCTAATGATATTTGACCACACAGCTGTGTGTTTGTCTGACACCATGGCTACTAATTAACCAGCTGTTACGCATGCTATCATCACTGCCGATGACGAATTTTGCATGTAGGATAAAGTCGTAAATTGGTCAAAGCATACGATGTAATTACGTAAGACGTTCTAATTAGCACTCTTGTTATTAATATTATTGTCTATGTATTGGCATTACGGGCAGAATATTCACCATGTTGCGGTTTGTCAATGTCATAAACTGTAAAATGATTGTACATATACGCCATTGGATACATGCCAATCCATGAGTGTCTCCTGTTTGTCATTTGTGAGGTAATACATTTCTTCCCTGCAGTTCAACAA
>CM067351.1:47863879-47956379 GCA_034190875.2 Urechis unicinctus | reverse complement strand
TGGTGTTGTAAAAAGGAACACATGGGCCGTATCGATTCACCAGCTTCTGACGCTAAGGGTTGATTTTTTATGGCAACGTTTATACACCTAAATGCTATTGGCTATTGTAGGCCTGCTACCTCGATTAAGCATCATACAAATAGCGTTTACTCATCAATGAACATTTTGAAATAGATTCACTGCGTATGCGGATCTGTTTTGCGCTCACATACCACCCATCTTCTTCAATGAGTATAGCATTGATTTTGAGAGTTTCGTTAGATGTCTTACAATGATTACACGGATACGAAATGCACCGCACCATTGCATAGCGGCGATGTATATAAGAGTGAATAAACATTTCCCATGGTTTTCAACCATGTGATAAATGACCGCTACTTAATAAAGCTGGGGGCTATTTTAACCAATGGCTTCACAAATGCAATCTCTATTGTCCTGCATTATTCACACAGAGGCGATATCAATATATAGGATCTAAGCACACTGGCAATGTATGTCCGGTTGAAAATTTGGAAATAGATATACGTTGTCTCGCGTGTTCCACATGGCGCAAATACAAGCTGGGGCTAGTTGAAGACCGAGATGATCAGATTTGGTATCCTCATGATCAAAATCATTTCACCGTAGCAATCAAGCGTCATAAGACTTTCGGGATCCAAGCGCACGAGCGTTTTCATTGAATATTATATGGTCTGTGACGTCGTTCTCTCGCGGATAACACACATAAATCAACATACTATGTGAATGCGATGCCACGACCGAGGTGAAAACCATGAACTTGACTGAACAAAGAGGTCACCGTATCAATCAAGCGAATGATTAGACTTTCCGTATCCAAGCAATTTTTTTTTCAAACGTTAGACTCGCAGATTAATGCGTGCCCCCTGAGATTGAAAATTGCTTGACTGGAACTAAAGGTGAGCTTCTGAAGAATGGCTCTTTGTCTCCATTTTTTTTTTTTAAACATGTAATTAATATTTTTGGGTGCTTTATAGCTATACAATAAATTGGCTATTCCTTAGATTTCTTGTTTTGTATTCGTTTATGCCTAACTGCTACCCTGAGACCAATTTAAATCTTTTGTCATTATTGCGATCAGACAGTGAAGATCGATGACAACAGCATCAGAGCTAGTCTGCAATTGTCATATCATTTCAGCTTTGGATGATATATGTCTGCCTCATGCCATGTAAGCTGTGTTAGAGCTGGTTTATCATTATTTATCAAACAATCCACCCCACTTGTTTCACTCTTTATATGTTTCCCTACACACAAATAGTACTTCCATCGTTTATCTCTTATGTGCTTTTACCTTATATGCAGCAGAAACACCTGACAGGCAACTTTTAAGCTGAATTTAATTTGGACACGAAAAACATACCTGTCCATGCCAGTGGGTTTCCTTGACTACCAAATGGCGCGTGGCAAATTGACTTCGTTTCCACCCATGCTCACGCGCATGAACTTATAATCTGTCAATCGAAAATGTTTTGTTTTAACAACAGTTTGGTAAATGCTAATGACATTCAACTTACTTAGCTTGAAGTATGCAAAGAGAGGAGCTGCTGTTGGAATTTTCTCAATAAAGCAAACTAATGACTCTTATTTCCCCAGCTGGAATAAAATATTCCGATTTTACGGCACTGCTAATTGTAATGTTAGATATTAATAATCATTATCGTTCATTTTGACCTTTCATACCCGTCACATTGCTGGGCATCGCACCCACAAAATGACTTCCATTGTATGTGTTTATAACTTGTAGTCATATCTGTATGATGGAGCTCTATTTGACACAATTAGGAGTTGATAGCCATTGTGTTTCTCAGCCATTGTGACCTAGATCATGTTTCAGCGATCTAACCTCAGCAGCAAAATCAACCAGCCAGCTTGATCTGGCTATAACAAGCCTTAGACGTGCAGACGATTGATGTGTTTAGCTTGGCATCAGTGTAAATTTTTTTTCGTACCAATATGTTGATAAATTGTCCCGAGTTAAGGCTTCCAAATGTGAGAATAGTATATAGTTCACTTCGTCCTAGCATCATGAAGGACAGTTCGCATGAGATAAACGCCATCTTGTGGGCATTTATGTCACACCAAAATATAATTAATTCAGCCATAACATCTTAATAATTGCAACAACTTTTGAAAAATATCACGCATTATATTTTTGCATTAGAACAGTACACATATGTGACACCCATCTCGAGACTAACACAACCACATTAAAAAAAGCCGCTTGAGCGCTGGTGGCAGCACTGCGTAACGAATATTTGCAATGAGTTGCATCATAGTTTTTGATGTTCATCGAAGTAATTCAAGCGTCTTATTATACAAGCATTACCCCGAAAGCAGCATTATGGTCTATTGCATGACGGCTTTAACAAAATACGACCGGTTCTGCTAATCGAACGGCATAAAAAAGCTGCTACATGTTAACATACTGCATTCTAATGAATGGCTGGTGATTCATACGTAGATATTTAAATTATGCATGTATGCAGCAAACCGAATCCGGACGCATTCTGCGCATATCTTTTTGCTACGTAGCAAACAAGAAATATTTATTTTAATTTTGTTTTATTCAGCACACGGTATTTATGGCAAACATATCATAGTTGTAGTAGTGACAGTTGTCAACATGCAAATCTTTGTCAGCTATATCGTTATGCTGAATTAATGTCCGGATTAAATCAATACCCGCCATGTTCATGTTGAAAAATTATCCCGCAAGCGTGTCTCATGAGCAACACTTGCTCTGCGATTTCGATGCATGTTTATTGAATAAGCTGAGTGCTATTTTCTAGGCAATTGAATTTTATTTAGCTTTTGACAACGCGACCTTAATCTTAACAATAACTGAGTCCACAAATGTTCCAGCTTATAATGTTTAAGAAAATAGTACTTGCATTTAAGCCTAACTGGGCCCACTCCATATCGGACGTTTTGCATTCAGCATAATGGTATTTGACCCGTTTGGCTAAACTACCGGCTGCTCCATGACTGCAATGCATACTAATTCGAAATAGAACAATCGGCAAAGGCTGATCACAGACTATTTATATACACTGCGCAGTGGGAAAGGATCTATCCGTCATGTAGTATGTCTGCTTCGCTGGCGTTGATAGCCGGAAATATTAAGAAAGAGGTAAATCACCTAAGATTTGTCTTACATATAAGCACAAACAGTCCGATAGTCTCGCAATTCTTGCAAATTTATCAATTGCAAGTATTGTCAAGAAAATCTTGCTGTATTTTCCTAGCACGAAATGTAGCTTAACATCAGTATTGTATGAGTTGCCATAGCAAATATAACAAACATAAACATCACTGGCTAGTAGCTATGCACTATCCAAGCTAAAAACTTACCGCTTGGGTATAATGATTGGTGGTTATAATAACATAGTATTGTCCACTCTGTTAACATAACATATACAGCTAACAGCTTGATAGCATCTTGAATGTTACAGCCACTGAGTTTTGGTCCCAAACTAATAATAAAGTTAAAACAGTCGAGTTGCAAGAGCTGATTACAGAGTAAACCGTGCACATAGGCTGAAGTGGTCGGAAAGCTAGCTTGCTGTGTGCATGTTTGATTGACCTTCTACTCAGAAAGTATTTGCATGGACCGCTGCGAAAGTATAACATGCATTTATTGTTCTTCAGTAGAACACAAAGCACTGAAGCGTTTGCATCTCGGCCAAATCAGTACTCTGCTGGCGTTTTTAGCCAAATGTTAACTTCACCTATCTACAATCTTCATTATTTAATTATAAAAAGCCTTTCTCAACTTTAAACAGTGGTCAGAACTAACAGCTCCTGTCGAAAGTATAACATGCATGGTTTGAAGCACTGGACGCAGGCCTCTTGTACACATAATGTTTATCTTATGGCTTCAGAGTAGTTACGACGTCATATAATATATTGCGCCCGATGTAATTATTCAGAAATAGGGTGTGCAATACTATGACGGGATGCTTCATCTGTAATGAATATTCTAAGGCGAGGCAAGATTAGCACCTGGTGAGCGCAAGCCAATGAACCTAGCATGACCAAGATTGCTCGGATTTTTGTCGCAATTCATGCCTGTCGTTAACGCAATTAAATGTCCGGTTGTTAGGCTCCACATCACGCATTATCACTGTATTATTAAGAGTCTCAATCATTGGCATACGAAAATTCTTGACAATCAGATTTTATTTTCATGAATGTTCGATGTACCTCTATAGACGCCATCAAAGCGTTAGTGCAAGCCGACAAGAGCTAGCGATTATTTTTTTGGCTAATCCAAGCAGCACAAATAGTTATTTGGAGTGCATTGACTAATGATGGTGCAAGGAAGAGCATATGCAGCAAGACTGTTATATAGTCCGCTGACGATAACGATTTTAACCGGAACAGTTCATTCTAAAACTGGTTCTTCAATGCGGTTTTGGCCAAACGAAATTTATTCAACTGATCTAGCATCTGTAACTAGAAACCTATCAAAACCTTGCAGCGGTGCTCTACTAAGCCCTGTGTAGCGCAGCCCAAGTAAATATTACTAAAGCACGAACATGTGCGGCGTTTTCACTTGATACAGATGATTGGCATGAAAAGATTATCACTCAATTCTGCTCATATGTGCCATTGGAGCAAAGGAAACTTCGTTGTACTTGCATAATCACACGACTATAAATGATAACTAGGCAAAACTTCATTTCGCATAATGGCAGCGTCATTGTTTACGATTTCACGAGTGAACAGTGCCCAGTAACTAGCGTAGCATGTTTTCAGAGGCTGCAACCTCCCAAACCTAACATCCTAACCTGGTTAAGGGGAAATGCCAACAAATGGACGGCGAATGTTCATCAAAATTCAATTTCTTTTTGGGGTTGTTATATTAGTTTCGATTTCTTTGTGTTTGTAACAACTGGCCGTACCACATTCAGCAACAAAAAATGTCGCGTTGACCCACTGTGACTCACCTTGTCAACATTGCTTCACTGCCATTTGTCCAGCCTCTACAGACTTCAACCGGCCAAATATTCCAAGACAATCTTCTAAGTTGATAGCGTGCCGGATATATTATAATTTCCTACCGATTGCAGCTGATACATATAAATATATATATATATATATATATATATATATATATATATATATATATATATATATATATATATATATATATATATATATATATATATATATATATATATATATATATATATATATATATATATATATATATATATATATATATATATATATATATATATATATATATGGGAATAGCACCCAAAGCGATCATCAAAGACATGAAAGATTCAAATCTCTTAATGTTACCACTCAGGTTGTTACACTTGTGGGCCGAAAAGCTAAGCAGTTAATTACTTTGCCACAAGGGCCACCCGGCGTCTTCAATCGTGCTGTTAACGGTACTCAACACTTGTGTCAAAGGAAGTGGGTATTTATTGCCAAGCTTTTCGTGTAATCAGATAAGGCTTATTTCTTGACACACGCTAATGGACTTACTGGCGGAGAAATTATTTCACTTGGTCTATGTCGAGATGTAGGGGTCAGCAGAAAAAAGGGGTGGCCGGAACGATTTCAAACATAATATTCTGATGTGTGACTGCAGTGTTGGCATCCGATGAACAATACTTTTGTGAGCATGTCAAAAGGTGTGGCAATAGATTCAATCGTTCTTAAAAGTAGGACAATGATTGTTTACTATCCACGAAATATGTAACTATGGCAAAACGCAGTTCAGGTTCAGTATGTGGTTTCAGGGTCTGATAAAGGTAATAAACAGACCGTCATGATTTCGGTTTTTCATTAATTCGCTTTATGTGGCATTCTTTAGATGGCTCAAACTGTGTCTAACATTTGCGTTTGGGCTCCTGTAGACCTTACGGAAAGTTGTTGCTTTTAGTTGAACGATCCATCTACAAATACCTATTGTACCTTGTGCCGGACAAATCTTTACTTCGGCTGATTGACTCTATTCACATAATACAAATAATTATCATTAAAAGATTGCATGGCCATACATATGCCATTTGCAAGTGACCTCCATTCCCTCAGCTAATTAGGTGGGACATCATGCGTCTGAATGTATTTACCTCAACAATGCCGACAAAACGCACTAAATGAATGGGAGCAGATGTACAAATATGATAATCAATGGGGTTCTGAAAATGCCAAATATCGATGAAAAGTGCACAACCTAGAGAATAGATCATTCATTTTTTTTATTGTCTGCTGGACGGATGTCTGATGCGATGTGCCAGGGTTCGATACTCTTGTATCGGAATAATACGTTATTTTCACAAATAAGTCACATTTGAACAACCTGGCTAAGCGGAAGGAGAATTATTAAATGGATCAAATTTCTTGCTTGTTAAATTCTAAGTAATTTGCATCGCTTCAGATTATCAAGTAAGCATCAAATAGCCCTCTTAAAAGGATGTCACAAATTTTGCAGCATGGATATGACCTCCCTTTACATTTTAATTACCACTTGCTGACTGATTAATGAGGAATAATCCTACAGGTGCTTACGGGCCCCGTATGCCCCTGTAGAAAGCCGGTAAGAAATCATCCCCTGTACGACAATATGCTCACATACTTTACAGGAGGTCTGCGGGCGTTCTACGAGGTCCTAAGGGCTATTCGGCCACTGGGCGACATGACCCATACGTTCACTATTTAGGCCCTTAGAGAACCCGTAAGAAATCGTCACGGGACCCGCAAGGACCCCGCAAGACAGCATACTGGCTTTCTACAGACTTGAACCGTTGAGGATCCCAAGTCTGAAAGCAGTACATGTTCATTTTTGGGAAATGGACGCTTTGGGGCCCGTACAGGGCCAAAGATCTTCACAAAACCGTACGGACCCGGCACGGGGCAGCACGACACACCATACGGGCCTGCACGATTATGGCCCTTACGGGGCCTGTAGACAGCCCATACACAGCTCGTGAGTATCATGTGACCTAGGCATTAGACTAGACCAATATCTGCCCTTACAAATAAATGAATACAAAACGTTGCGTTTACATAAAGTGTTAAAGTTGCCTTATTATTTTCGGTACTATTGATCGTAATATCTAGTAAGACTCATGAAGCGCATCAAAGGCAACAACATATGGAGCCGAACTTCCCCTTCTTAAAGTGTTGCTGTAATTGTAAAGATATTGAAATTGGTGTTACAAGAATAATATAAACGTGACTGAGGCATGCATGCGCAGTATATCAATTAAGACATCACTACGCCGCATTGCCATATCATTCCTTGCATGTAGTGTCTAACGGTTCTACCTTTCTACCATTCCACCACACTTTCTAGTTTTCCGAACCCGAAGTGCGGCTCTACCTTTCCACCATTCTATTAGAGATGGGTAAATGATGCAAAGCCCATTAAGAAAACCCATTCATCGTCCTCAGCATTCAATAATTGGTGGCTTTGTGATTACTTTGTCCTGCCTCTATATGACTGAATCATTTATGGCTACCAAGTCACAATAACAACAATATTTGTTGTGGTCCCAAGTTAGGCATATGTACCAAATTAAGAGAGGTTGGAAGCAGCGGGACAGCTTGAGATAATCCGAGCATATGCCTGCTTAATCATATATCGCCAATACATATGCAACCCGCCGCCATTCGGGAAGCCTCGGCTAAATAAAGCTTACATCAAGGTTTAATATGATACTGTGATCGTGTTATGTTCCACCATTTGAACCGTCAGTACTCTGACCATGTAGGGTCGTACGCACCTATGTCAAACTTATCAATCCATTGCGCAGTAGCATAGAGACCGTCTCCAGATAATTATTTTCAATTGCAGATTGATGTTCTCAATCTCACTGCTAAGATGTACCCATCAGGGTGGGACTTTATTGTCAACCGAGGCACTGCCTTGTGATTTTAATCGAAGAAGCAGATGGCACATGATATAAATTCATATCTGCTTTGGTTAAAATCACACGACTTTTTAACTAAAACTTGGTTCGGCAATAACGGACGTGGAGTATATTTGATCCTTACACGTTTATAGTCGACCTTATGGTGTGGCATTGAATGTCTTCAGCCGGTTGTCAATAATTAGTGGTAAAGTAATAGATTACAGCAGCTGATCATAGCTTAATGTGTTATTAATGGCTGTATGAGTTTGTACATGTATAGCGATAAACAGGATTGATAGATGATTCAAAACTGCTCGTAATCACGTAATGCGTCCACAAAAAAACCCAATTACTTGACAGACTCACATAAGCATAATGTGACCTAGCAACAACGATCGGATACATACAGACATACACACACACACACACACACACACACATACACACACACACACACACACACACAAACACACACACACACATACATACATACATACATACATACATACATACATACATACATACATACATACATACATACATACATACATAGACATACATACATACATACATACATACATACATATACATACATGCACATACATACATACATACATACATACATACATACATACATACATACATACATACATACATACATACATACATACATACATACATACATACATACATACATACATACATACATACATACATACATACATACATACATACATACATACATACATACATACATACATACATACATACATACATACGTCCACACGCACACGCACACACACACACACACACACACACACACACACACACACACACACACACACACACACACACACACACACACACACACACACACACACACACACACACACACACCAACACCCGTAGTTGTTACGGAACCCATATTGTTAACAATCGAACATACGGATCCTTAATGTACGTTTCATTTGCTTGCATTTTTTCAATTCAGACACCATGTCGTCCATGACCTTTGTAGTCAAAACATTTAATGAAATAGCAAAAACTGCCATTCAGAAATTGTATATAAGAAATAAAATACTATCACAATACCGTCCATGAAAGCCATCCTTTTTGAAAAACCATTCATCATATGAATTTCGTTTGGCTCGCTTTAAGGTCGCTCCCAATCCCACATTCTTAATTTCAATCATTTGCCATGCCGTTTTGAATTCTAGCGCCTTGACCGATATGCAACGCCCTGACACCTATTGGCAGGATGTACAAATACGCATTACATTAATACAACGCACACAAGTTTTGCGGAACGCAAATCAACTGAACTATTTGTCAATCAACTCGAAGGCTTTACTAAGCGTTTCAAATGTTACCAGGTGGTTCTTCTTATGGAAGAGTGCAAAAGGTTCAGTGGTTGCAATTCAGCAGTTCATTGTGTCGTCTGAGCTAGAAAGACTCTGTGTTCACGAGCGCCTGCTAATTTGCTTGCGTGACATCATCAGCCAGTTTGCGGTTGTAATTTTGCACTGCTTACACTAGATACACAATTATATTATGATACAATAGGCCAGCATTGTGATGCAAATTTTATATATTATGCACTGCATTGCTTGTAACAAATGCACAGATATTTTATCATGCTATGGTTTGGCATTTGCGATAAAACGTTATCACGAATATTGGCAAGCAATTTGTGTCTCGTTATTTTTGATAAGTTAACTATGTGGGTGACGATAAAACACGGTAGTTGACCGCGAATTAACGACCCCTTGAAGCTTTGTGGGTACACTTTTCCACCCGCTTTGTTTCTACCGATTCTACATAATTAAAAGCTTTCAGTACCTATATCTTCTGATAACTGCCTCTATTTATTTTAATAATTATATATGTTATTGCAGATATTTCCTCTGGAAATGTTGAATGACGAAACCAACATGCATTGATTGCTAAGACCGCGTCTTTCAATCATATGCTCCTTGCAAAATGTGCATGTGTACCATTTCCTCAGAACATTTGCTATGCAGACAGCAATTATACCTTATATTTTTCAAATTGATCAAAAAGAGTTATTTCATAATGCGCTTTGCGTTCGTAATGAAGAGGTGGAAATGTTTTAATTGTCCTAGCACTGTTTCAATCCATGAAATCGTAGACTTCATCTCACAGTCCCAGCGACCGAATGTTCTTTAATACTCGTTTATTCCCGTCAACAGTATGATACGTTGAAACGAATATTCTATCCAATGTTTTGGGCAAGAAAACAATAATGTAAGGTTCGGTCTCAATAGTTTTCCGACAGCCGCTATTGTATACCTAGGGCTCTGCAGAACTGACCGATTCAAATACTACTCTGGGATAACAGTAATGGCTAGTAAAATGAGTTATTAAGGTGTGACCTTTAAGCTATATGGCTTGCTTCAGAAAGCGATCCGAGTTTGTCAAACCTCTTTAATTCAATCAGACAATTGATTTCCGTCACATCGCGACTATTACTCTGACGAAATAAGTAAATATCTATTCACGAAGAAGGTCTCTTGGATTAATTGTTACATATTGAGGTGGCGTTAATTCGGCTTTAATGGGTTGGTGGGTATTTGCATCTGGCATTGGTGGGGGAGCTGGTATTTGTATCGGCATTTGTGGGCTGACAGGTTTTGTATCCGGTATCGGTTGACTAGAGGGTGTTAGTTTTTAGCCAGTGATTAAGTAAACTTTGAGTAAGCATGCGATTTATATGTAACAAGACGTGGTAGGGGATCAATCCACATATAATTATGTAATCGCTTAGTTTGTTCCGTTTCTACTAATTACTTGGTGATACAACGCTACTTGAATATGTTACGGTAGCGTTCTGCATACTCAAGCACAAAAGCATTAGGTTCAGCCAACAATTATGCAACGTAAATTGCCTCCCACGAGCGTAAAGGCACAACGAACTGTTCTAGAAATAAACACACAAACGCGAACGAGCGCACGTACATCAACACAAAATGCAAGGCTGCACGGAGCACAGTACCAAAAAGCAAAAGTGTAGACGAGGAGTGCCTAAGCTTTATGTGCTTTTATTTCAGCGATTCTTCGTCCGAGCTAGATAGGCTTTATGCGCTTATAAATATATGTTTATGAACGCCGGGGCTATTTATTACCTTTACACCACCAGATAGTTGAGTGTTACGATGCTTCCTAGAATCACGCCATGCACTGCAAGTAACAGTTATACCACGATCGATTTAATGCAGTAATATTGACCATAATGTGATGTTTTGGTGACAGTATGTCAACGATTCCGCCGGGAATACTAGTGATAATAATATGGTTCGCATTTCGTTCTTACTTCAAATTTACTTTTATGTCATTTCTCATTTAAACATTTTCCTTGTACAAAGACATAGCGATATGCAAGCAAATAGGGCCCGACAATGTTTGCTGTTGTTTTGGTTACATTGTTCACTGTGCATATGTGTAAAAAAACACCGGCTACAAACAGCAATATATATAGATAGATATATATATATATATATATATATAGAGATATATATATATAGATATATATATATAGAGAGAGATAGAGATATCATATAGAGAGAGATAGAGAGAGATAGATCTAGAGGGAGAGAGATATATATAGAGAGACACCTCTCTCTCCCTATAGATAGAGCCTCTATCTCTCTCTCATATACTAGAGACAGAGAGAGATATATATATCTCTCTATACTCTATAGAAATATATATAATCTATATATCTATATATAAATATATGTATATATATATATACACATATCTATGTATATATATACATATATATATATATATATATATATATATATATATATATATATGTATATGTATATTTGCAATTTGCAGATGCATATTATTATGTAAATTTTACATTCATATTATGCATAGACATACATGCACACAGTAATAAACGTCCCCTGATTTGGTGTGTAGCTGTTGAAATGATTTTTATTTTGCTTTATATGTATATATATATCTATAAATATATCTATCTAAATATATACAAATATATATACTATGTATACATGTATATATATATATATATATATTTATAAATTTTATATATTTACAATTTTGCAGATGCATATATATTATGGGAAATTTTACATTCATATTCATTTTATAGAGACATACATGCACACACTAATTTCAACGTCCCCTTATTTTGGTGTGTATCGCTGTTGAAATGATTTTTTCATTTTGTCTTTATTGTGGTGTCAATATATATATATATAAACATCTATAAAAATATATACATATATATATATACACATGTATATATATATATATATATATATATATATATAATATATATATATATAGAATAGATTTATTCGTAGACTTGCATCGATATTGTCGGCAACTACGCATCGATAATGATTAAAAAAATCCAAATAATGTGTCACTGTTGAAAATTTTCCATTTTGCTGCGTGCATTAGTAGGGACAATGTAGCCAGGGGCTGTCTTCCTTTTGTTCCTAAGTAGTCCCTGCACAAACAGTCTTACGATATCAACGATGCTAGCGGACCACAATTATACTAAACGGGGATCTCGGGAGCAGAGGGCGACAACAAATATCCACAAGCTAACTCCACGTGGACCGGATCAGTGACCTGAGATTCTTCATTAAGGCGTAGAAACGGAATAAAGCGATACACCTTAATGCCGTATATAAGCTAAAACATTATTCATGCCATAGTATAAGCAATCAAAGCCCCCCATATTGTAGATCGTATGAAAATAAACAATTTGCAGTTACATTTTGCATACAAGCAATAAAAGTTCATTAGGGCCATAGTATGAATAAAAGAGATTCGTTAATGCCATAGTATAAGTGAAGCCCCCCAGTTCTAGATGCCATTTTGAATACTCCACCCGAGATTCTCAATGTCACAATATGTAAGGTCCGCTAGAAAGCAGAATAAAGCGATACGACCGTTAATGCCATAGTATAAGCAATCAAAGCCCCCCAGTTATACGTTAGTGCCATGGTATAAGAAGTAAAAGTCCCTTAGTTATTAGTTATTGCAATAGTGTAAGCAATAAAAGTCCCTGAGTAATTCGTTAATGCAATAGTGTAAGCAATCAAAGTTCCTTAGTTAAATGGTAAGGCAATTGTATAATCAATCAAAGTTCCTCTGTTTAAATCACGGCAGTCGCAATTGTTCGCTAGGATATGTAACAACAAAAAAAGCCACGTTAATTGACTCTGCTGTTCAATCATACAATTTCCGGTTTATGGTATAGGTAGTACATTACTCTATTATCGGCCTGACTTTAATAGAATAATTGAACATTCATAACAGCTGCCTGAATATTGTGCGTGGTAAGGGAATGATGAAAAGATCTGTACTTCAGAAAAAAGTACAATAGGGTTTAAATTAAACGTGCATACCACTTTAAGCCCCGGTACTGCGATTGTGTAAGCATACTCTGTCATAAAGTATAGTTCGTGGATGTTCATATCTATGAGAAAGGCTATTTATTGTGCGTATTTTAAAGTCGAACCGGCTAACATCAATAGGAAGTATAAGTGTATTTTGCACCGGCATTTTGTTTTGCCTCGGCTTTCTCAATGATTGAAAATATTTATGTAATGTGATGAGCCAGGATCATCCAGGCGCATTTGGGCTCATGAATATTAATCTACACAATCGGCGAGACACTTCAATCATTTTTCATCCAGGGAGTCTTGAGGCCGCTCTACGTACTGATGAATCAGATGCATTATTCGGCACGGTACCGAACGCACTCGGCCGATATATAAAACCACGAGGCCATCATCTAAGAGTATTATTTGAATAATCCCAACACTACTGCAAATATTTGATGCATCCCGAAATATTCAGCCAACGTCAATAGTGTTCTGAAATAGATATATTAAGTCTGGTGATTAGATCACAGCTGAAGGGTTACAGAAAAAGCATACTTGTTGAGTTTCGGGCATGCCTCAGCATTGAAATAGTTACAGGGACGTTTAGGCACATTATGCTATCAACTGTCATATTGTTGTGTGGATAGACGTTTTATGGATGCTCGAATCATTAGATTTAGAGAGAGATTGTGTCGATCTATAAGCTGTCAGTTTAAAAAAACATGCTCCTCGGCAGCGCAAACTAACGGTTTATGGTGGAGAGAGTCGATTTTTTACCCTAGATATAACGGAAACCACAATGGCGTCTTGCAAGCAATCACATAGCTAGTGGAGCACCAACGACCAGAATAGCTACTATTTGTGCGAGGGGCGCGATGGGTCAACTTTTTACTTAATTGAGATTGCTGTGGCCTCAATCACCACGTGCATGATTTAACGCCCAATATGCGAGCTCCGTACCTGTAGCTTGCAGCAGATGTAGTCCGGTACAGTGGTTATGCAACGCATATCGAGTCTATTGTGGTGTTTAACCTGGGTAATGCTAACTGTCTGGGAACGGTGTTACGTTAAGGGCCCCTGGTTAAAGATCCGACTCGACCTGTAGCTGTTATCGGACGCACTGTAGTCCCAGTTAGTGCAATAATAATAATGGTCGTAGATATGCCACTGCCGGTTTGACCCATTTGAACCAATAACGCACAGAACATGGTCGTTAAATATGCTTAAAAAGCGCGGTTTCTATAATCCAATGCTATTTCGATTAACATCGCCACCATCATCTGGAATTTTATGCTTTGTACGCACGTCATTGTTTTTATTCCAGCCTTAATTCTAGCTAAACTAATCGAATGTGTGTACAAAATCGATTATGACATCCTTTCAATGTTTATGAACGTGTATAAATGAAGGGAATCGTTAGATAGAAAAGTCAGCAAAGGATTCCGGACCCTGAATTGATGCTAAAGAAAAGCAAGACTACATTGTCTACAGTCGTAAAAGTGTGTGCAAAGAATATTAACGAGAGGAGAAAGGAGTTATTTCTTATGTTTATAAGTACCTTGACAATCTGCAGTTTAAAACATGTACTATGCGATTATTATTTATGGCTGTAATTCGTTGGTACAATACATATGCTAATAAGCCCTCTTATTTATAACCACAGTCTTGAAATTCCCAAAGTGGGACCTTGCAAAGGAACCAATGGCATATTTGATAAAAGCATTTCGAAATTTTGATTGACCACCATACATCGCTTGCGCTTCTTCGGCGGATATCAGCACCATTTAGGATACTGTTGAAGTTAGCAACTTTTTTTTCGTTTAACAATCGAGTGATTTTTTTAAGAAATGCATCTTTTACAGAAATGTTTAGCATTTGGCATCTTATACGCAATGCATATTGCTCCTGCTGGTAATTAAAAGACGATTAGACGGTAGATTTCCTTCAAAACATCCCCGACAAGATGTGACAAAATGCCTTTGCTTCGTTGAAAATAATAAGTAACAAATCCAAGAGGTTGTTTCGCAGTTGCATTCTAAGGTGCTATGAGGGAATGACGTTTAGCGATGATAATACAGCTATTGCCAATTTCTGTTGACCTAGACTTCACAAGTGGAAGACTATTTTGTTCAACAAACATAAATAAGGACTAAGTAATTCGTGTGTTTACCCATACAAGTGGCATTGTTGCTTGATTAATATAATTAAGCGAGTTACGGACCGATACCAAACAAACGCATCTAGTGAAAGATGCTGAAATCGCTGTTGGTGTAGTTTTACACGCGGTTATATTAGGCACATATGAGCAGATGTTATCTATCAAACATATGGGTTCCAGACAGCTAGGTGCAAACCTTGGCTGACCTATATAACAGTCATTTTGAAGGTATTCGCCCGCCTAATCAGACGTTAAAGGTAATTCTAGGGTATAATGCAAAATGAATATTGCATTTAAAGGAATTGTAATGACGAGACAAAAACAACACGCTAAACGCCCGAAGAGGTGGTTACATCATGCTTAGTTTTAAAACGACTTATATGATCTGACCTACTCTGTTGCTACTGTGGGATAATAATCACTCGAGCAAGGAGCTGGGACTGCAGCTGAGACGTTTCATAAACACCACTTTTGAGAAGAATTATGGCAAGCTTATGCATAATATCATAACGCTTTTTTCAGATATGGCTCAAAGGTACTGACGAACTCTCTCGCTGACTCAGACATGTACTTTTTGTCACCCTCGACTGCCTGCCGTTCGACGCCTCCTCCAGGATTTCCTATCCATGCCGCTGTTAACGAACGGAGTCTGAAAATAGCAAACAGCTGATTTACACATTTACTGTGATTGTTGTCCTTGCTGTTGCCACGATAGTGTTATGCTGTAATGCCAATCACGCAAGAGATTTGCTCTGTAGAAGAAGCATTCCAACTGATATTTTTTCCGAACGATAGGAAAGATACACAAAATATTTGCAAACCAATCAGAATTAGCTTTAAACTGATACCGGTTGATAAATGTAGCGATACATATATTTGCTGTTGTTGGGATGAACGACCAAAGCAAATCATCATATGAATAAGCGCTAATAGTAGCATCAACCAAAACAGATACATTTTAGGGACTGAAGGGTATCGAGATTTTATTTCCCATACAATACGTTCGTTTACGCTGTCCTGTATACAATTGTGAAGCGAAAGATGCTCAAACATTTTTGCCCATTCATGCGTAAATTTGGGTTACTTCTTGTTACTTCTTGTTACTTCTCATCGGCCATTCGATAAAAAGATAAAACAAACTCAATTGCTCATTATTTAGATTCTAGAAGACTAACACGTCACTTAACCGTAATTGTTATTGGGATTTGATCGAATGAGCATATCGGACAAAGTACACATTTGTATTTCCAGTGGCTGGTCACGATAACGATGATCATTTCCTGCATTAACTTCACTTCATCGGTTCGGCTTCCATTTTTATTCTTTAGGTACAATATATTGTATTATTTCGTGGCTATCCAATTGGCAGGATAAGAGATTATGATCCTCAATTGATTTATCCCTGACAATCACTGGGTATCAAACTAGCTCTGTATGCCACTAAGGTGTATGTGCTATGATAACAAACGATCTTAATAAAGCTAATACATCCTCATCAAGCCGAAAGTCTCTGTAATAGATACTTACTTTGATACCACTGTATTGGTTCAATCATCATTCCCGGTATCTAATCGGCAAATGAATGGACTTCTTTATGTGACGCGAATTATCCTTCCGATATCGTCAACCATGTGTCCTAATTCGTCTTGAAACTGACAGGAAATGAATCTGTTTTTGTACAAATAACGATAGAGGATGCTAAGTTCTAGCTGTACGGAGGACGATAACAGGTAATGCGACTGATTCTATGAGATGAAAACTGCTGGAATAACTAAATGGAAGTCAAATATAATGACTTATCGGCCAACTAGTACTTTCAAAGTTTTCGTCTCGTTCCGGTGTACCTATGGGAACCGTTAATCAATGAAATTAAGTTGAATAGGGCACCTTATGTCATGACACGAACTTGACGATAATCTTTGGCCGACACATGTAATGTTTATGCGAATTGGTGTAGGTCATCTCCATGGAGTCTAAATTGCCTATTGCTATCGTCCCCACCTGATCAGAATATCAACACCAAGCCATTAGCCGATGTATCGGCGATATTCGTAAAACACAGGCAACATGACTGCGTTGCATTGAGAACATGAGTTTAAGGAAGATAAAACACCGGTGTAAAGGCACGTATTCAACGAAAAACGCCTCATACATGCTTTTAGGTGCAACGATCTATTGTAGAAATAGACACGTGAATGCTCACTCAACCGCATGCATAAACAGACAATGCACTGTTTGATCGGAGCATAGTACCTTAAAGCTCATGTTGTACCTCCTCATTAGCTCTGTGTAGTCTTTATATGAAATCAGTGGGTTTTTGTAGCGGATGACTCCCTAAGTTTTATTCAAGCGGTTGTTCATCACGCCCGAGCTCTATTCAATTTTGGCTTCTAATGCATATAGTTTTATAAATCTAGGGCGATTTACTTCCTGTTCTTCACTAGTTTGTTAAGTCTTGCGAAGCCTGCCTCTAAATCGCTTGTCGCTTTGCAAGAAACAATAATACCACTATTAATTCGGAACAATATTAAGCATTTAAACAATCTGTTATCCCATATATTGATAAAAAAAACTATTATTATCATCTAAGAAGTACACCCTGCCTTTGATGTTTTAACATGACTTTTTTAAAACTTTTTTTTCGCATTTGTCTCTTATTTTGACATTAATGCTATATCATTTCCCGTTTTAACTTTCCCCCGTGTACCAGGTCAGTTAGCGATATGCATGAACAAATGGCTAAACAATAAAAAAAATTACATGCCTTTGCTTGTGTTGTCATGGTGTAAGATGCGCCTTGCAATGAATGTCTGAAAACCTACCCTTCCATGAAAACGCTACCTTCTCACCGGCTACGAATTGCAATTGAAAGGTCCAGTTAAGCCAGTATGCCGTGGTGTCATCCATAGTACATAAAACGACGCCCCGAATCTCCATTTCTTCAGAAAACTGTAATTGTTTTGATAGCGGGAGCTGCACAGCAGTTCCCACCCCCTGTTTAATACCAGGTCCACTTTGTTCGATATCAAAGATATTTCCGCAGTTACACCAGAGATCGCTTTCATGCATTTCCCTTCTAAAGCCGTAACGATCCGCTTAGAGTAGTCGCTGTTAAAAACACTGCAATAATGGGATTAATTTGTTTAACCGTTCCAATATGGAGCTTTGATAAATTATGATTAAATGAAATATGCTCTTCTGCGACCAATCCATAAATAACGCCGGTACAGAGCTTTGTATAGAATAAGCATGCGCAACCATTTTCACGTTAAAATACAAGCTTTATGTATGAAAATGCTGTGTCTCGTATGGTGGCTTGCTTAATACATTTTGCCTGAAACGCATCTAACATAACTAGTAGTTCAATATAAGAACAAATTTACTTTTATCATAACATTGTACAAAATATTTTGAACAGGCGAATTTTACAAGGTTGGTGGCATGATCAAATATGCCCGCTATAGAAACCAGACACCATCTTTCAGTCAGAGTTCTCTCGGACAGCTGTTGATACAACTCATAACATATGAAGCTCTGGCATGAGGTACATTACTGGCACGTGCTTATGGCAGTTTATTAGGAGTGATGGTTTTATGCAGCTGTGTTTGAACTCGTTATACATGTTTTTGTGTTCTGACTGCGGTTGGTATAGCAGACTCCGTACTGTTTAGAACAGCATTGATAAAATTAGTTTTCGTGGCGCAGAATACAACATAGGCTCAGGGTGACTGATATGTCCGTAACCTCAATTAATCCCATTGTAACAAGCCTAGCGTTTAATCTAAGGTTGAAACCTAACATACTATGGAATGTGTTAAGCACGCGACACATATGAGGTTTTGATAACCAACACAAGCATCTTCATAAAACAATACTTCAAGCCGTTGCTCTGGTGCTGTCGCTCAGAAACAGTATCAATGATAGCATAAAACCATCACTATATGAAAACGTTTCATCATTTTTTATCAAGCTTTTTTGTCAGTTTATGATTGTTGCGTCAAATAAACCAACCGAAATTATCCTGGTTTACAGAACATAACTTGAAGTATGACGATGGTTTACATTTTTCGCGAATCGATAATGGCGATGCATTACCCTATTGGCATAGTATCATGATAGAGCCAAGTAAATCAGAAGCGGGTCCTGCAGGTTTCGTCCGATATGTTACAGCTATTTGTACAAACTCAACAGCCATTTCATGCCTCATGGGTCATTGCTTCTCGTAGCAATTATTTTGAAAATATGGCCAATTAGTTATCATGTATTTTTTTGTCTGCCAGATTTGGTAGATTGAAGCTCTTGCTGTGATCGTTCTATGTCCTGTTGGTCTTAAACGCAGGCCTTGCTATGGATACATAAGTGGTGTAATATATGCAAGAGCTTTATGTACGTATATATTCATCAAATTATACGCGTATAATTGAGTGCCCCCTGACAAATATCGATGTTAGTTGATGGAAGAATCAAGTGCTCATTAAAACACGCATTGTTAGTTCACGTCATCAATAATGTTATACCATTATATAGACATGATTTCCATTACATATTTATTAGAATATATAAACTATATAGCATCCACGTAATATTGTAATTTGATATAAATATACAAAACTAGCATGACGCATAGCAATATATCCACGTAAGGACCATTAGATGCTCACCCAATTTCGCTAGCAAAATCAGCAATATAGATATCACTTTAGCCTTTTGCAAGGTGAAGGGAAGTCGATTGGACCAGATTACCTGCGGCAAAGTTATAGATATCACTTTCTCGGGAAGTCGATTACTTGTAGATAAAACTGTTTTTAATTTACCCATGGCCATTACTGTTTATATTTGCAGCGGAATGGCTGTTCCCTTGAACATGTATATCTGCAATAATTCCTGTTAACATATTGGCAATAATAATACGATTATTATCCTCACTGATACCTTACACGTACAGGTTGTTAGAAGGTTGTCATGATTGTCCTATAAACGTTCTACATGTTGCTATATCATATGAACAAGGGGCTACGTTAATGATAATTCGTATTGGGCTTTTATCTACGAACAGACCGTTCACAAACAAGGTGTTTACTGTACGGAAATGCAGTAGCATCAACTCTGGCTCTTCAGGTCTTAGGCCGTCGGTGCACTTATCTTATCCAACGTGCAGAGTGATTAGATTTATCATTTAAATGT
Organism: Urechis unicinctus; assembly: GCA_034190875.2. Classification (NCBI taxonomy): domain Eukaryota; kingdom Metazoa; phylum Annelida; class Polychaeta; order Xenopneusta; family Urechidae; genus Urechis; species Urechis unicinctus. The sequence continues at coordinate 47,935,752 of CM067351.1, read as the reverse complement.
GTTTTTCTTCAAAGAGACAGGAAAGCCACCTGCGTAAAGTTGTATCGACCGAACATGAAAATATCAAGAAATTATCAGGTATTCTCAATCAGTCACTATTGTGTTGAACATTACGATCGAATACGATATAAAATAAATGCAAATTTATGTTGTGTGAAAATAGTGAATAGCAAAGAAATTGCTGAATGTAATCGATCGTAAGAATACTTGCTTGCCAAGGGTGTTTAAGTAGAATGCCAGTAACGCCCTTTGTAACCCTTTCTTAATCTATGCCACTATTTGAATAAACGGTGGCAGACTGAAATGTAGTGCCAAGTATAAAAGCGCTACCTTACTAAAAGTTGATTTGCATGTGTACTATAATTGATCGGTGCGTTATTCTTCATCGTTCATTATTGTATAAATGAAAAAAGTTTGCAGTGGGAGGATAATTGCAATATATATATATATATATATATATATATATTATATATATATATATATATATATATATATATATATATATATATATATATATCTATATATATATATATATATATATATATATATATATATATATATATATATATATATATATATATATATATATATATATATATATATATATATATATATATATATATATATATATGGGAAACACACTTAGACACTCCGCGTCCTCGTGTTTTTCACCCTCATCAACCACGCGACCATGCGATAACTAACACGCAACATGAGTTGCACGTTCGTATAATTGCAGTGAATCACACTCACGCCTAGAAACGCTCAAGGTGCTTATACCACAAAGAAAGCAAATTTGTTTCTACCACCTATAGGGCTTTCCGCAGATCTCAAAAGAAACCAGGTGGCGCTTGCTGCTGCTCAGTGCTTAAGCCTATGATTCATTCAGAACAGCGTTTTGTCGTCGTGTTCGAACTAGTGAGGGTTGACGTGTATGAGTAACAGATAAGAAAAAATATCAGTGCGATGGAACGTTACTTTTTCTACATTAATATTGCACTGTAAGCAACTAATCTACCACCCATGATTTGCCCCAATAGCCAGGTATTACACCAATAGTTCATTACAAAAATTGCCGCGAAATCCCGGCAATTGTAGTTCGATTAGAAGACGGACAGAAATTGTCTGTCAAAATGAGCCTTCCCGTCCTTTTATGCTGATTGATCAATTGCTTAGGCCTTCAGATATTCTTAAAAAGCCTAAGAATCATCGATAGTTATAGTATATGATAATTTGATGTTTTTGATATCGCGGTAACTCCAAGTTCGGTCTGTATTGTGTAGCCTTTGTATGTCCCGCTGCTTTTTTCAGGTCAAGCTTAGAAATCGCAGTTGTGTTTCATTATATTCGCCAATTAACTGCCAGTGTATTTCTTATGCGACTGTAGGTAGCTTATTCTACTAGTCGAAAATGCCACACGCGTTATCCATAAACCAATATTGGGATCGGAATGGTTGAAATACATTGTAAAGGATAAATAATAACCGAAGGCGTATGCCATCCTAAGTATTTTAACTTCAAAATGTATCTACTGTAAGCATAACATTGCTCAAAGTAATTCTAAATAGGCTTAATATCATTGGTTTGTGGCATGTACAATTCCGTCCTTGGTATACACTAGAAACCATTGTCTGCCGTTAGTCTTTCCGACAGCTATTGGTACAGTTCAGTACGCATGCAACTGTAGAATAAGATGCTGCCATCTCATGGTGTTTTTAAATCACAATGCACGGCCTTGTGTTCAAACATATGTTGATGTGATGTCAATTCAGTCATGTATGGATGATCCCGGTATGCAAATTGAATCACATACGACTTGTGGGCATACAGCTGATGATTTTGTCTATCTTGAGTCCACATCTGTGCCAACTATTCATCAAAATCTCGCCTTAAGGAACAATTCATTTCGTAACTAATATTTCCGGTACTATTTCTCCTAATGCGTAACATATATATTGAGCACTAACTGAAGCAAAACTTAGTTGCTTGGCAGTGCCATGCAAATGGTTTTTGGAAAGAGTCGTGAATTGTTATATTCGTAGTGCACGTGTTGCATTAATGGGCTTCGTTCTGCTATTTATCAACCACAAATATCGCATGAATACATTCGCTATATATATATATATATATATATAGAGAGAGAGATATATATATATAGAGAGAGAGAGATATATAGAGAGATAGATAGAGAGAGATTAGAGAGAGAGAGATAGAGAGAGAGAGAGAGAGAGAGAGAGATAGATGATATGAGACACATAGAGATATCTATAGATATAGACACATATATAGGGACAGACACTCATAGAGATACACACTATAGATATATATAGATATCCATATATATAACAGATATATATAGAAACTCCTATATATATATACATATATATATATATATATATATATATATATATATATATATCTCTATATATATATATATATATATATATATATATATATATATATATATATATATCTCTATATATATATATATATATATATATATATATATATATATATATATATATATATACCGTGATAACAGTGTTGTTGTTGCAGGATTAAAATATACACATTCACTCGTTAGTTGAGGCTCTGTTCATAACCCTGCATCAGCGCATATTTTATTTGCGTTCCCATGGGGAAGTTATTGGATGGATTACTTGGTTTATTGAGTGCTGAACATGTCCAGCTCCACTGAGCAGGAGTAAAACTGCGTCTCACTTCTGAGTTGGTGAATTGGACATTAAAACAAGAGCTACTAAGTATAATCATGCTAATAAAGTCGACGATTGATCTTTGTTTTCATTCCGCAGCTTGATGTAGTCACTAGACAAGAGCCCTCCGTGACACATTCTGTCAATTTCTTTCCATCAATATGAATGTGTTGCAGCTGGCAACGACCGAATGAGTTTCGGATGCTGGGTATGGTTATCATCCGGTATTCATTTAAGACATGCAGGTATAGATTGCGATGTTTCCGTAGCAATAAAATATGGCAACTATTGGTTGCTCGTATTTTCGTCATATAGCTAAATCTTCGAGGATGCTATCCATCGTTGACAGCTGACAAAAATACAAAAACGCGTAGAGGACGGCTAATTCCATTGTTATCTCCTGTTATGACTCAGACTCCATCCGTTCATCGTTTGATATCTAGCAGTGTCATTTAAACCAAAACAAGCACAAATGTGACCTGATTAGCAACTGACTAACATGTTCGTTTTGGTGAGTTGTTGATCTGGTTTTAATAAAAAACTGATAACGCAAACGGAGAAACGGGTGCCTAGCAGATAATATGTTGCATACATAAATGGCAATCAGAAGAAGCTTCATCTAGTATTTATTTAACAAGCGCTGTGCATCATATTAAAGACGATATCATGTTCTCTGTATTTCTGTATCCGTATGGTACCAAGACAAACTTTAGGGTAGTGTTATTGATCCCTCAATAGTTGTATGTTCCTTTCAACTTACTGTCACATGTCGAATTCCCCAGGCGATAGATAAATACTATCTACGCCTTCTCTAGACATTACAAACAGGCTGTCACATCACCATGAGTGATAGAGGGTTAATAGGGAAGGCTCCCTGGCAGATGAACGCTATAAGACAAGCAAAGCAAATATTTAGCACTTTATAATAAGTTTATATGTATCTTATTGCGATGTTTCATCATTATTTATGCTTTTCGCATTCGCAAGAACAACACCGGGAGTGTATACTAGCAGCGAGACACTTAATTGCAATAAAGATGTAATTTTATTACAATTAAGATGAGCAACCCAGGTATTATTAATTAACTGTTTAATTTCTTACCATTGCTTGCACATTTTGAGTTTTTACTGTCTTTAAAAAATGGATATCATTGAGTGGGTATGAGATTCCCACCTCTGGTCTAATAGTGTATCCAATTTAGGAGAATAGTGCATTATTGCAGATATGAGATCCATAACCATATTCTTTTCCCCGAACGTCTTTTGCTTTCTTCCATATCATGAACATCTGAGCCAATTAGTTTTTTCAGTTTTTTGTGCACAGAGGCAATATCAATGTATAGGATCTAAGCACATTGGCAGTTAATGTCCGGCGGATGTTTTTTTTTTAACTTTGCCTGAGATGAAAGATTTTACCGAATTGGTTGTAAAATGTCCAGTTTAGAAATTTTGGTAGGAGATTTGCGTTGCCTCACGCTTACCACATGGTGCAACATACAATGTGACGGATTAAACACCGAGGTGATCACATTTTGGATCCTCATGATCAAAATCTTTCAACATTAGCAATCAAGCGTGGTAAAAATTTAAGGATCCAAGCACACGAGCGTTATCATAAAAAGGCCATTTAGCTGAGGAATTGATAATGTCCTTGTGACTAGCTAAATATATGGTCTGTGACGCCTCTTGGGATGACGCAGATAAACGCTCTATATCAAACCTTCGGCTACCCTGAAACAAATTCAAAACCTTGTCATTATTGCGAATTGACTGTGAAGATCGATGACAATAGTATCAGAGCAAGTCGGCAATTTTCATATATCACGGCTCAAACTTCACTCATTGATTGGCAGCTCTGGATGCAATATGTCGGCCTCGTGGCATGTAAGCTGCATTCTACCTAGTTTATTATTTTTTTATCAAACAATCAACCCCACTTGTTTCACTCTTGCTATTAATTGGCTTTTCACATCTTTATATGTTTCCCTGCACAAATAATACAAATAGTACTTCCAACATATATCCCGTATGTATTCTTACCTTATATGTAGCAGTACCACCTGACAGGCAACTTTCAGGCTGAATTTAATTTGGATACGACAGGCAAACTTGTCCGTGCCAGTGCGTCCCTTGACTACCAGAAGGCGTGTGGCAAATTGTCTTCGTTTCGACCTATGTTCACGCACATCATCATCTTATAATCTGTCAATCGAAAAGGTTTTGTTTTAACAACAGTTTTGTAATTGCTGATGACATTCAACTCTAAGTATGCAATGAGAAAGCTGCAGTTGGAATTGTCTCAATAAAGCAAACTAATGACTTTTATTTCCCCAGCTGGAATAAAATATTCAGATTTTACGGCACTGCTAATTGTAATGTTAGACAATTATGATACAAATCGTTCGTTTGACCATAAATTGCTATCCCATTGCTGGACATCGCACCCACAAAATGAGCTCCGTGGTATGTGTTTGTAGTCATTTAGGTATTAAGAATCTACATTTGACACAATTAGAAGTTAATAGAAGTTGGATCAAGCTGGAGCGATCTTACATTAGCATCGAAATCAACCAGCCATCCTTGATCTGGCTCTAAACAGCCTTGGACGTGCAGACGATAGCTTGGCATCAGTGTGAAACCTTTTTGGTACCAATATGTTGATAGCATGTCCTAAGTTAAGGCTTCCAAATGTGAGAATATAGTTCACTTCGTGCTAGCAACATGACGGACAGATCGCATGAGGTAAATGCACTGTTATATTCCCGATCTTGTGGGCATTCCTGTCATACCACATAATAACTAATTCAGCAAAAAAAATCTATATAATTGGAACAACTTTTGAAACCAATCACGCATTATATTTTTGCATTAGTACAGTACACATATGTGACACCCGTCGCGAGACTAACATAACCACATTAAAAAAAGGCAGCTTGAGCGCTGGCGGCAGCACTGTGTAACGAATATTTTTAATTAGTTACATCATATATTCTGATGTTCAAAAGCAACATTGTAGTCTATTGCACATGACGGCTTTAACGAAATAAGACCGGTTCCGCTGATCGAACGGCATAAAATAACCGCTGCACGTTAACATACTGTATTCTAATGAATGGCTACACCTAGATATATAAATTATGCATGTGCGCAACAAACCGATTCTGGATGCATCCTGACCATATCTTTTTACTGCGTGGCAAACAAGAAATATTTATTATAATTTTGTTTTATCCAGCACACGGTATTTATGGCAAACATACATAGTTGCAGTAGTGACAGTTGTCAACATGCAAATTTTTGTCAGCTTTATCATTATGCTGAAATAACGTCCGGATTCTATAAATACCCTCCATGTTCATGATGATAAATTATCACGCAAGTGTGACTCATGAGCAACTTTGCTCTGCGATTTCGATGCAATTTTATCAAATAAGTTGAGTGCTATTTTCTAGACATTTGAATTTAATTAGACACAACACGACCTGAATCTTAACAACAACTCAGTTCCAGCTTATAGTGTTTAAGAAACTAGTACTTGCACTTAAGCCTAACTGGGCCCACTCTGTGTCGGACGTAATTACATTCAGCATAATGGTCGTTGACCCATTTGGCTAAACTACCGGCTGCTCATTGACTGCAATGCACACTAATTTGAAAAAGAACAATCGGTAAAAGCTGATCACAGACTATTTATATACACTGCGCAGTGGGAATGGATCAATCCGTCACGCATTATGTCTGCTTCGCTGGCGTTAATAGCCGGAAATATTAAAAAAGAGGTAAATCACTTAAGTATGTTTATCAACTTAAGATTTGTCTTACATATAAGCACAAACAGTCCGATAGTCTATTAATTCTTGCAATTTATCGATTGCAAGTATTGTAAGGAAAACCTTGCTGTATTTTCCTAGCTCGAAATGTAGCTTAATAATCAGCTTTGCATGAGTTGCCATAGCAAATATAATAAACAAAAACTTCACTGGCTAGCAGCTATGCACTATCCAAGCTAAAACTTACCGCTTGGATATAATGATTGGTGGTTATATTAACATAGTATTGTCCACTCTGTTAACATAACATATACAGCTAACGTATGCGTTCCAAAAGCAAATATAATAAAAAAAAACGCAACAAAAACGTCACTGGCTAGCAGCTATGCACTATCTAAGCTAAAACTTACCGCTTGGCCACATAGATTGTCCACTCTTTAACATCCTATACAAGCGAAAAGCTTGATAGCATCTTTACGTGAATTTTCATCCTAAACAAATAATTACGTTAATACAATCGAGTTGCAAGAGCTGATTGCAGAGTAATCCGTGCACATAGGTTGAAGTGGTCGGAAAGCAAAGCAGCTTATCAGGTGATCTGTTCGCTAGCTTGCTGCGTGCAGTTTGATTAACTTTCTAATGCAAAAGTATATGCATGGACCGCTAGGCCAAATAAGTACTTTCCTGGAGTTCTTAGCCAAATGTTACCTTCTCCTATCTACTATTACTAATTATTCAATTGCAAATTAGAGAATACTTTCACGTCCCGTCACAAAAAAACACAACGTGAAAGTCATCATTAATATAGCCCAACTCAACTTTAAACAGTGCTCCGAACAAACTCCTGTCCAACAATGGCATGTATATCATGCATGGACTGAAACACTGTACGCGGGCCTCTTGTGCACGTCTGGTTTATGTTATGACCTCAGAGTGGCTACGTCGTCCTATAACTTGCCCCCTACAGCTGATCATGTACGATACAACGTGTAGCTTTTCGTATACACCGATGGAAATGTTAAACTTCCAACCAGGATAACCTGTGCCAAATTATTTTTGTTTCATTGTTGAATCGTTCTGGATCAGTACCGATGTCATATAAGAATCATATGTGGGTCATACTGCTGCAGTCCAATATGGCAGTGACTTCAAAAATCGAAAGACGGGATTCACAATCTATGCCGCTGCTCCGGATATTTTTTACCTGACTAAATCCGGTGCCGAGTTGGACATTGATATTTGACAAACAGCTGGTTTGCAAAAGTTCACTGATACTAGTTGGTGCCCAAAGCCGAAAAGCGAACGTGTTTTCGTGTAAACAAAGAACTGTCTACTAATTCGATCTGCATGGTAAATAAACTGCGTATACATTCTGCTAATAAGAGTAGCCGCACACAACGTTGTTCTCATATTAGCTAGTAGTCAGACTACCCGCATGTTAATTAATAGGTATGGTATTAAATACGTATTAATGGTTCACTGTATATTTGCAGCGAATAGGAAGAATGTAAAACATCTTCGAGAGCACAGCTGCCTCTGCCGACTCGTCTGAGGCTCATGTGAGTGACATATGTACACGACAGCACCAATAAGGCGATCGATTAGTTTCCTATTGTGCCCGCTGTAATCATTCAGAAGTAGGGTATGCAATGGTATGACGGAATGCTTCATCGGTAATGAATATCGTAAGATGAGGCAAGAATAGCACCTGGTGAGTGCTAGCCAAGGAACCTAGTAGAACCAAGATTGCTCGGATTTTAGTCGCAATTCATGCCTGTCGTTAACGCAATTAAAGGTCCAGTTGTCATACTCCATATTACGCATTATCACTGTGAGTCACAATATTTGTCACACGAACATTCTCGACAATCGGACCAGTAACAATTTAAATTAGGAATCGGAACACACTAGCTATGATCATTTACTGATATTGTACTAGGTCAATCACAATACAGAGAGGCTTAACATACTTCTGGTGCTATGTAATGTATAGTCCAATTATGTGAGCACGGTTATTCACACATTCGACAGAAATGGCTCATTTATTCGACATGAAAATATTGTTAATATATATTTAGCAACCGTAGTTGTTTTCATGCATCTTTGATGTGCCTCTTTAGACGCCATAAAAGCGTTAGTACAAGCCGACAAGAGCTAGCGATTATTTTTTGGCTTATACTAGCAGCACAAGCAGATGTTTGGAGAACATTGACTAATGATGTTTCAAGGAAGAGCATATGCAGCAAGACTGTTATATCGTCCGCTGATTATACCGATTTTGACCGGAACAGTTCATTCTAAAAACTGGTTCTTCAAGGCGTTTTTGGCCAAACAAAACTTATTCAACTGATTGAGCATCTGCAGCTAGAAACCTATCAAAACCTTGCAGCAGTGCTCAGCTAGGCCCCGTCTAGCGCAGCCCAAGCAAATATTACTATAGCAAGAACATGTGCGGCATTTACTCTTAATACATATGATTGCCATTAACAAATTAACACTCATTTCTGCTCATATGTACAATTGGAGCAAAGCAAACTTCGTATAATCGTCATTGTTTACGAGTTTGCATAATAACTCAATACGTTACAGAGGCTGTAACCTATAAAATAACGTGGTTTAGGGGGCAAAAAATAACTTCGCATAATGGCAGCGTCCCTGTGTTTACGATACCACCTTCAGCATCACGAGACTCATTTGGTCAACATTGCCTTACAATTGCCAGAGTGGCCAGTTAAATAATATATATATATATATATATATATATAATATATCAATATATATATATATATATATATATATATATATATATATATATATATATATATATATATATATATATATATATATATATATATATATATTATATATATATATATATATATATATATATATATATATATATATATATATATATATATATATATATATATATATATATATATGTATATAAATATATATATATATATATATATGTATAATCTATCGTGCGATATATTGTCTGGATGCGGAAGGTATGGATTGAGGGGGTCATATTACAGCAATATTGGTCTAAAAACACATTTGCCTTTACCAGGATATATGTCTTGAGGGTTGCATTTCCACTGCCTAGGCCGCCACTAGCTTTTGTTGACTATCAGACTAGATAGCCAATGAGGGGAGCTGATTTATACAGATTGCCAGAATCTTGCATTTCGCGCCACAACATATCAGACATGTCATGAGGAGATTTTATACATATTGGAATAGCACTCAAAGCGATCATCAAAGTCATGAAAGATTCAAATCTCTTAATGTTACCACTCAGGTTGTCACACTTGTGGGCTGAAAAGCTAAGCAGTTAATTACAATGCCACAAGGGCCACCCGGCGTCTTCAATCGTGCTGTTAACGGTACTCAACAATTATAAGTAGATTGGAACGGGTCACAGACAGCGGGTATTTATTGCCAAGCTTTTCGTTTAATCAAATTAGGCTTATTTCTTGACACACGCTTATGGACTTACTGGGGGAGAAATAATTTCGCTTGGTCTACGAGCCGGTCTTTTGTCGAGATGTAGGAGCCAGCAGAAAAATATTACTGGCCAGAACCTTTTTGAAACATGATATTCTGATGTGTGACTGAACTGTTGGCATCTAATGATTAATGATTTTGGTATCATGTCAATTTCTCTTTTAAGCATGACGATGATTTATGACTGACAACGAAATATGCAGCTAAGGCCAAACGCAGATGAGGTTTGTTGTGTGGTTTCAGGGATCGATGAAGGTAAGTAAGACACGCAGTTGATATCCCTACGGCTGTGATGTATTGTTTATCTTGTATGCGTCTGTTCTTTGCCAGCTGTTCTTTTGTCAATACTCTTCCTTTCGATGTTGAATTCTTTGTGAATATCTAATCAGAACAGATTTCCGTTGCGCAATTATTCGACGTTGTACAGAATAACTTGTGGTACATGATGATTTCCGGTTGTACAGATGAACTTTATATAGTGATGTGCACTAAACAGGTTAAGGCAGCAGAAACAGGTTATCACAGGTTATATCAGCAGAACAATATTACTGGCCAGAACGTTTTTAAACATGATATTTTGATTACTGACTGCAATATTGGCATCCAGTGGTAAATGATTAATGCTTTTGTGATCATGTCAACAAATTGTGCCATCAGTTCAATTTCCCTTTTAAGCGTGACGATTTTCGTGTTACCTGTTTATCTTTAAAAACGGTTGTCGCGTTTGATGCCATTAATTTTCTTTCGACTTAATTCCGTGTCTGAAAAAGGACTCATAAAAGTCATGTCGCATAAAAAGAGGCTGATATTTCTGTTCGCTTCGTCCTGGTGGAGAGGGAGGAACAAATTTGCATTCGCTGTTGTCCATTGACTTACTCGGCGGAACACTGTCCCTGTATGTTAATTCCACCATCTCATAAGCTTGCACAGTCCTGCCCAAGAGTTTATCTACCTTACGCATACCTTCCCCGTCAACCGCTACAGCTGCAATCGAAAATGGATTGTTTCAAAATAACCTAATTTTTTCGGCCCAATACACTTAGGCGGTCTACATATCCTAGGAGTAGTATCAACATTTTATCAATATGATTGCTGCAAAATGCCCTAATGTCCCCGGCTCAATTAACTTAGCAGATTGTGCAACACTAATTGACCGACCAGTCTGTAGCGATGTAATAAGCAAGTAATGCAGTAGATGATGTAAAGGGAAATTTAGGAACAAGTATGGTTTAATCAGTGTGACCATCGACCCGAGCTATAGATGATAAGGGCAGCGTTTACAGTACCTATTGGGCTGCTAAAGGTGGTATACAACAAGAACAGTATTACGCTATGCGTAAACTAGATACCGAGATAGTGGGGTCAAAGGAGGCTTGGAGGCGGATAGAAGAAAAACGACATTTGCCACTATGGGTCCTTTATCTAGAATACCGTTTCAACTCAGATAATGTTTTGTGCTACCGAATGTTATTGCAAAACGGGCCCCGTATGCCCCGCAGGAAGCCGGTAAGAAATCATCCACTATGCGAAGATATGCTCACATTTTAGCAGAGTATATAACGCCGATAAGAACAACAGACCGAAAATAGCTGCTTTTGATTGTACTACAGATAATACATCTCCCTGTTTTATCCCCTATCCCCCATTCCCCCCAGTCAATACGGACAAGTCACACAAAGCTCATTATAATTGCATTTTTCAGTCAATAATTTAGGATCCACATAAGCCCTAGAACAAGTCAACAGTAGCACTACTAGCTGCATGTACAGCAAAATTCGAGAAAATTTTATCGGGTTTTGCATAACTTGTTACTAAAATGATGCAACAAAGGTAAATCGCTGATTTGTATTCTCAACTGTTTTAAGCTTGGACAGGTGAGATATAATAGCAGAGTATCACCGGTGTTAATATACCTTATATGCATATCATAATGATTATTTGGTTTGATTATTGAATTATTGATGAGTTCAGGCAAAATTGAACCATATATATAAGCATTGCCAGACAAATGTATTGGGTGCATAGTGGAGATGTAGGCCTAGCATGATGTGATCTACATTATACAAACATCGTTGTGCCACGACAGGTGATTGCGAAATTGTATTTGGGCATATATAGGTGTCCTTGATGGATTTAATCAGCACATAGAAATAAATTTCATAATTAACTATTACGGTTAAATTCTGGAAATTGACGTCAAATATGTTACATGCAATATGCCGTAAATTAATAAGTTTCGTGTGAGGCACAAATCTGGAATTCCTAAAAATCATTTTATCCGACAGCCGACATCGAATGATTTGCAAGACCCTCCCATAATGCAACTTTCATGGAGCCACAGGGCTTATATATTCTTTTTAAATGCGACATCATTATCGATGCACATGTATAAGAGATTCTCCTAGTTAAGCACCTATTGTCATCCATTTTTGATTGGATGTAGCACTTCCTTATTTTCTAGTTTCTAGTGCAGCTCTACCTTTCCACAAATCTATTAGAGATCGGTACATTATGCAAAGCTTCCATTAAGAAGCCCATTCATCGTTCTCAGCATTCAATAATTGGTGGCTTTGTGATTACTTTGTCCTGCCTCTATATGACTGAATCATTTATGGCTACCAAGTCACAATAACAACAATATTTGTTGTGGTCCCAAGTTAGGCATATGTACCATTCTAAGGGAGGTTGAAAGCATCAATCGGCGGAACAGCTTGAGATAATCCGAGCATATGCCTGCTTAATCACATATCGCCAATAAATATGCGGTTCGCCGCCTTTCGGGAAGTCTCTACCAAATAAAGCTTACATAAAGGTGTAATATGATACTATGATCGTGTTATGTTCTGCCATTTGAACCGTCGGTACTCTGACCATGTAGGGTCATACGCACATATGTCAAACATTGCGCAGTAGCATAGCGAATGTCTCAAGATAATTATTTTCAATTGCAGATTGATGTTTCCAATCTCGCTGCCAAGATGTACCCATCCGGGTAGGACTTTATTGCCAAGTGAGGCACTGCTTTTTGATTCTAATCCAAGTAGCAGGTGGCACCGGATATAAATTCATATCTGCTTTGGTTAAAATGACACTACTTTCTAACTAACACTTGGTTCGGCAATAACGGACGTGGAGTATATTTAATCGTTACACGGCATTGAATGTCTTAAGACGGTTGTTAATACTCCTTTGTAAAGTGATAGACTACAGTAGCTTCTCATGGCTTAATACGTTATTAATGGCTGTATGAGTTTGTACATCAGTAGCAATAAATAGGGTTGATAGAAGATTCAAAACTGTTGGTTATCACGTAATGCGTCCATAAAAAAACATTTACTTGAAACACTCACATAAGCATTATGTGACCAAGCAGCAACGATCTGATACCCACACACACATACACACACACGCGCGCACATTCACACACATACATACACACACACACAAACAAACACACACACACTTACTCATACATACATACATACATACATACATACATACATACATACATACATACATACATACATACATACATACATACATACATACATACATACATACATACATACATACATACATACATACATACATACATACATACATACATACATACATACATACAGAACAGATACATACATACAACACATACATACATACATACATACATACATACATACATACATACATACATACATACACGCACATACATACATACATACAGACATACATACATACATACATACATACATACATACATACATACATACATACAGACATACATACATACATACACACAACAGACATACATACATACATACATACATACATACATACATACATACATACATACATACATACATACATACATACATACATACATACATACATACATACATACAGACATACATACAGACATACATACATAGACATACATACAGACATACATACATACATACATACATACATATACATACATACACATACATACAGACATACATACATACATACATACATACATACATACATACATACATACATACATACATACATACATACATACATACATACATACATACATACATACATACATACATACATACATACATACATACATACATACATACATACATACATACATACATACATACATACATACATACATACATACATACAGACATACATACATACATACAGACATACATACATACATACATACATACATACATACATACATACATACATACATACATACATACATACATACATACATACATACATACATACATACATACATACATACATACACACACACACACACACACACACACACACCACACACACACACACACACACACACACACAAACACACACACACACACACACACACACACACACACACACACACACACACACACACACATACACACACACACACATTAACACCCGTAGTTGTTACAGAATCCATATTGTTAACAATCGTACTTACGGACCCTTAATGTACTTTTCGTTTGCTTGCATTCGTTCAATTCAGACACCATGTCGTGGATGACCTTTGTAGTCAAACCATTTGATGAAATCGCAACAACAGCAATTCAGAAACTGTTTATAAGTAATAAAATACTATCACAATACCGTCCATGAAAGTCATCCCTTTTGATAAACATTAAAACCATTTATCAAATGAATTCGTTTGGCTCGCTTTAAGGTCGCTCCCAATCTCACATTCTTAATATCAATCATTTGCCATGCCGTTTTGAATTCTAGCGCATTGACCAATATGCCACACCCTAACACCCATTGGCAGGATGTAAAAATGCGCATTACATAAATACAGCGCACACAACGCACAAGTTTTTGGGAACGAAAATGAACTGAACTATTTGTCTATCAACTCGAAGGCTCTACTATGCGTTTCAAATGTAGCCAGGTGGCTCTTGATATGGATTTATTGCAGCGACCCTATTTTACTGATCTCTGACCAAGGGACTCTGGTTCCTTTGAGACAGTTGATAGTTGGTTATTTGCAGAGGATGGCATCGAGATGACAATGCATTAGTTAACTGTGTCACCGCATCGATTGGTATTTGCCGTTAATATCTTGCAACTTATTCACCAGTCGGTACAAGGAGGTACAAAATGTAGTACTGCCACCAATATTCTATTGACTGTCATTGATTTTTTAAAATGTCGCCATTTTGTATTGGTTGTTTAATGTTTACTATTAAATGCATGGTAACTCATAAATCATTAGCCTAAAGTTTAGCAGAATGTATTGATATTCCATGTGCTACAGTTACACTCTCCCAATAGAAAAATATGTGCTCGCACAAGCATAATACATTTCACTTTGCTATTATTGATGTTTGAGGTTTCAAGTGTGATTTGAACGTCATGCGCGCACTACTGCATTTTAGTCAATAGGAAAATGTGAAAAATGTACAAGAGGGCTCTGGAATTGGCCACGCGGTGCTACATAGTAATGCGGATCACAGTTTGTCTTCTTTCCTGGACCCACTTGTTTGCAGTCCCGAAGGTACATTTCGCCAGCATTCAACAAATCCCTCCCTATGACAGCCAAATTCTATCCTTGTCCTATTTTGATAGATTATTTGAGTTTCAAGTAACAAGCTGAAGATAAATATCCATGCTGTTATGAATATGATATATCGGAATACCTTGTGCGTGATATTGTACCCTGGTCAGTGATATGCGTCGAATGAATCTCAAGAAGGGTGCTGATTTCTTGGCCCTTAACAATATATGCGGATACCATATGTGAAAGAGAACGGAACTCCTCGTGAACCATCAAGATCATTTATGCATATTCCACCCGAGATTCTCACTGCCACATTATGTAAGGTCTGCTAGAAAGCAGAATTACGCGATACGACCGTTAATGCCATCGCACAAGCGGTACAGTGGTTATGCAACGGATATCGTGAGTATTGTGATGTTTAACCTCGATAATGCTAACTGTCTGGGAACGGTGTTATGTTAAGAGCCCGGGTTAAATATCCGAATCGACATGTAGCTGTTATCGGACGCACTGTAGTCCCAGCTAGTGCAATAATAATACTGTAATCTAGTCTGTTCGTAGATATTCCACGGCCGGTTTGACCATTTGAACCACTTACACACAGCACATGGTCGTTAAATATGCCATAATCCAGATTTTCGATTTACATCGTCGCCATTTTTATTGGTTGTTCACGTCTTTAATTGCCTTTACATATTTAATGCATGGTAACTCATAAATCATTAGCCTAAAGTTTAGCAGAATGTATTGATTTTTATGTGCTACAGTTACACTCTCCCAATAGAAAAAATATGTGCTCGCACAAGCATAATACATTTCACTTTGCTATTATTGATGTTTGAGGTTTCAAGTGTGATTTGAACGTCATGCGCGCACTAAACTACTGCATTTTAGTCAATAGGAAAATGTGAAAAAATGTACAAGAGGCTCTGGAATTGGCCACGCGGTGTAACAATAGTAATAAAACGTTGTCAAAAAGGATTTCGGTGCTACATACCTCGACGGATCAACAGTTTGTCTTCTTCCTGGACCCACTTGTTTGCAGTCCCGAAGGTACATTTCGCCAGCATTCAACAAATCCCTCCCTATGACAGCCAAATTCTATCCTTGTCCTATTTTGATAGATTATTTGAGTTTCAAGTAACAACAAGCTGAAGATAAATATCCATGCTGTTATGAATATGATATATCGGAATACCTTGTGCGTGATATTGTACCCTGGTCAGTGATATGCGTCGAATGAATCTCAAGAAGGGTGCTGATTTCTTGGCCCTTAACAAATATGCGGATTACCCCATGTGAAAGAGAACGGAACTCCTCGTGAAACAATCAACGCATATTGAACTCCTCGTGAACCTGGATCATTTATGCATATTCACCCGAGATTCTCACTGCCCACATTATGTAAGGTCTGCTAGAAAGCAGAATTACGCGCGATACGACCGTTAATGCCATCGCACAAGCGGTACAGTGGTTATGCTAATGAACGGATATCGTGAGTATTGTGATGTTTAACCTCGATAATGCTAACTGTTTGGGAACGGTGTTATGTTAAGAGCCCGGGTTAAATATCCGAATCGTGACGAATGCTGTAGCTGTTATCGGACGCATTGTAGTCCCAGCTAGTGCAATAATAATACTGTAATCTAGTCTGTTCGTAGATATGCCACGGCCGGTTTGACCCATTTGAACCACTTACACACATGCACATGACGACACTGTTTGGTCGGTTATGACATGAAAACCCACTTATTTACATATGTCGATTTACATCGCCAACATCATCGGGAATTTTATCCTTTTATTCACGTCTTTATTCAAGCCTTAATTCCATCTAAACTAATCGAATGCGTGAACAAAATCAATTATGACATCCTTTCAATTTTTATGAGCTAGGATAAACGAAGGGAATCGTTAGACAGAAAGGTCAGCAAAGGATTCCGAAAAATGAATTGATGCTAAAGCAAAACAAGACTACATTGTCTACAGTCGAAAAAGTGTGTGCCAAGAATATTACCGAGAGGAGTAAGGAGTTTTCATAAAACGGAAAAGCAATCTTATTTCATATGCTTTTAAGTACCTCGACAATCTGCTGTTTGAAACAAGTAATATGCGATTATTTGCTTCAAATTATTATTTATGGCTGTAGTTCGTTGGTTTAATGCATATGCTAATGAGCCCTCTTATTTTATGGTCGGTGTTTTATTCTAGATAGTAATTTTGTTGGAATTTGTTAGCGCATTACTGGTTAATATAGGTATTTAAATGTAAGTCTCGTTCCAGTGCTAAACAATATGATCAACGAGTTATGCTTTACAAAATCAATAAACGAGTCGTCACCCATAAGTCTTTTTCCCCATGTTGCGTTGAATGGGTTGTTAGATGAATCAAGGAATGGCTGGTTAGTACACTTCAACGATCATGTACTGTTTTTCTTCACCGCTGCCACCATGATGCGTTACTGCATAGAACTTTTTTTCAATATGACCTACTTCAAGCCAACAACGCGGTGTGCTAAAGCTGGAATAAAAGGTTGTTAAAGTGAGCAGAGTAATTAAGGTGATGAGCTGATTACGGAACACCCCCATTTCTCCGATAATTATAGAGTCGCTTGGCCTTCTTGGATTGCACGATTGATGCTTATCCTGGCCTAACTGCTGCTTCCTTCATATCCAAAAATACCAAATTCCCAGCCTTACTGAAATAAAATAGACTTTTCTACAAGTTGGCAACAGCATGACCAGCGGCTTGACTCTGAACTAGATGACATTTTGCATTCTCTAAGCAATCAAAAGTAAACCGCTTATTTGCTAGGGGGATTAACTTTGGCTATGTTTGGTGAGCAAAATACTACCGCAGCACTTTGAGCAACTGAATGTCTGTGTAGAAGGTACCACAACATTTGGCAATTCACTCGACAAAATTTCATCATCGGCCTTCGTGCACACTAATCCCTCTATTCTATTCCTTTCGGTACTGTCTTCCCATTTCACCGACACCGCTTATGCATTATCCGTAAAATATATAAATATCTAGGAGATAGAGAGATATATATAGGATATATATATATATATAGATAGAGATATAGATATATATATATATAGATAGATATATAGATATATATATATATATATATATATATATATATTATATATATATATATATTTATTGGCTAGGGTATTATCTTTGGCAATGTTTGGTGAGCAAATACTACCGCAGCATTTTGTGCAACTGAATGGTCGTGTAGAAGGTACCACAAGAGGGGGCCAAAGAGATAGAGAGATAGAGAGAGAGAGAGATAGAGAGAGAGAGAGAGAGAGAGAGAGGAGAGAGAGAGAGAGAGAGAGAGAGAGAGAGAGAGAGAGAGAGAGAGAGAGAGAGAGAGAGATATAGAGAGAGAGAGAGAGAGATATATCAGATAGAATATATTTTTAGATATATATTAATATAGAGAGAGAGATTAGAGATAGAGGAGAGATAGATAGATATATAATATAGGGGGAGATAGGGATACAGAGAGAGCAAGAGATATTAAGTTATATAGAGAAGGATAGGAAGAGAGAGAGAGGATCAATAGATATATATATAGATATATATCAAGATGCAAATAAACATTCATATTTAATATATATCTATATGTTTATATATATGGATATAGAGAAACATAAATATATATAGATATATATATTTTGAAATGCATAAATATAGATATAAATATATATGTATATATATATATATACATATTCATATATTTATATATATATATGTATATATATATATAGATATAAATATATATATATATATATATATAAACATATGTGTTTATATATACATATATATATAACATGTATACTCTGAACTAGTTGACATTGTGCATTCTCTAAGCAATCAAAGGTCAACCATTTATTTGCTATGGTATTGTCTTTGGCAATGTTTGGTGATCAAATACTACCGAAGCATTTTTATGCAAGTGAATGTCGTGTCGAAGGTTACACAATATTTTGCAGTGTATATATATATATATATATATATATATATATATATATATATATATATATATATATATATATATATATATATATATATATATATATATATATATATATATATATATATTTATATATATATATATTTATATATATAAGTAATTATATATACATTAATATATATATATATGTATATATATATATAATATTTATGCATATATCAATACATGCTTATTTATAAATTTATATTATTATATATATATATGCTACCAGAAAGTAAATATTACAATAACACAGGCATCATTCGTTTGAGTTTATTTCTTTCGTCATATGCCAGTACTCAGCTGCTAAGTAAATCCCATGGCAGCTACTCAGTGTTGTGATTGTAACAATGCAGATACACACCCGAAAACACACACACAGGTATAGTGTTTTGTTCACGCTATATCACGAGTTAGCTGACTGTTTTAGAGTCTTTTAATATCACAGATGACACTACAAATGACAAATGCCTACATTAGTTTGCTACTGTTCAGCATATCAAAGTAGCTTGTCGAAAATATTGATAAATAATGCGATCATGTTTTGAACAGACACCGGGAGAATTCTCGGAGAAAAACAGAAGTACTACACACGAGAACATTTGCAATGATCTCCTCATCCCGAAGCTTGCGTATAACTAATGCATAAACTGTTACTTGTAAAAGTTGCAAATTGTGAACATGGGCTGGACGGCACCACTGATAACTCCCAGCATCCGGAATGATGAACAGATACAAACTTGATTGAGGGTTAGCCAGGATTTTTGTATATAGTGGTCATTGGGGCCAACGAAGTTTTGTTTGTTTGTTAACTCCAGCGAACAACGGCGAATTAATGAACAGCTTAACCAAAATGATGCTGGTTGCTGCAAAGGTTGCTGGCTGTTGGTGTTACTATTATCAATGTTGCTCCATAACGTTATGTTCATCCAAGGTCCTTACATTTATACACAACATACTTATCATCGAGAAATACACACCCACCCCTTACTAGTGTCCACGAAACATTTTCTTGTAGCATTATGCAAGTTATATATATCATGGTTCTGGCGGTAAGCATATGTTAAGAAATGAATGATTTAAAATCCTGATCCTTTGCATGGTCAACTCGGATTGTAAAGAACACCTTAAAAGACGAACATCAGTAAATTTACTTATCAATGCAAACACTCATGCTTTAACGAAGGCTTTGTTCAGACAAATACGAATGCCACCCAGTCATGCAACGATACTTCAACGTCTGTCACAGCTTCTATAGCCATCACCTGCAATTGCGTGGCTGGTTTGATTGTGTTGGTTCCGAGCCACCTCTTTCGACGAAACGGATTTGTTCTTATGGAAGCATGAGAATATTTTACGCAAGTATGCTATTTTAGACGTGACGGAAGTAATGATCGTTTGGAAAATATAGTAGCTTTACCATATACTGGCATATTACAATTCTGCTGCCTTTTAGATCATCACAATTTTGAAAAAATTAATATTTTGAATAGTCGTATCGTGCAAGATTTGCAAATAAAATAGTCTGCATATATGTCGTTGCACTGGCAAGCACTGGTACAATTCAGGGCACATGCAGCTATGGCTTTAGGTACATCTGTTGCAGGTGGTACGTACCGTTCGTTGTCAGTGGGGATATATGGTTCGGCTTGAGTTGATGATACATGATATTATGGTAGAGGTGGTAGTTACGTTGTTGTAATATCAAAACATTTCTTACACCCCAGAATAACTTAGATGAGTGTATATTTCAGTGCAGTATTTTGCGTGTAAGAACTATTCGACCTAAATAGAGTTACAATTAATGTACTAGCTATATTACACGACAATTGAAGTCTAGCAAAAGCGTGACTGCTGCCGGTGCTGGGGCTTCTTTGTCAGTGATGGTATATGAATGGGATAATTTTATCGTCAGTAACCATATCGACTCAGATACCATACTTTTTTGTTACGATGATCATAAATTCAATATTTTTCAACTGCGATATTTGTAGTTGAGCTATATTATTTGTCCCGTTCTAGCTATGTTTCATAACTAAACCAAAAAATACTGTGCTGTTAAGGTCCATAACTGGATCCTGATTAATCACACAGTGGAACTGATTGCAACTATAGGCAAATGCCAGTCACAACCAGGAACATGTCTTTATTTACAATCTTACCCTCTCTGTCTCTCGATCTCTGTCTCTCTCTCTGTCTACCCCTCTCTCTCTATCCCTATGCTTATCTCTTTCTCATTCTCTTCTCTGTTCTGCTTGATAGACCTCCAAACCATAAAACAGTTGCAGTGCGACAGGTAGCGACGATAGCGGCAGAGAGTATTGCGCTACTGGTCATTTCAAATGGCATAGGGTGACTATCATACATAGATCATTACTCTCTTAAGTGTCATCAGCTTCTAGGAAGCGAATGTTCTTTCAATAAATTCGATTACTCCGTCAGGCAGATCGTGGCATTAGTATTACCGCAATGGTTCCCTTGGCGTTCTTCATTTGAATAAACTGTCTAAGTAATGTATGTACTTGTTAAGAAGCATTTACTGAACAGTATTAGGAAGCTTAATATGTCTTTTTCGACTGCAGTGATGTTAGGTAAATGTACAATATCTTCCAATATAATACGCTTATGTAGCCGATGTACGGTGACGTCATGGTATTATTATCAAGCTGAGCAACGTAAGTGGGGTGTAAGTTATTGCCTAATCGGTGCAATTAGTAGACAATAACTCGTACGAGCGTCTAAAATTCGACGAATACAAGAGTTATTGCATTATTGTTCCTCTGTCGTCGGCGATCAAACAGAAAATAATTGAAAACACAATGAAGCTGAAATCAAATGTAAGTAAACCTTGGCAAAACGACTATCAAGCATATGTTTATAATATGTGCACATCCGATGATACAAATGATCAGCTAGTTTCGACCATCTTTGCTAAGTGGGAAGATGAGCAAACAGTTTACCACTATATGTTAATGTTAAAAGATAACAATACCTATAATAACATAAGTAAATCACACTACACATATATCTAGTGACACTTTCTGTGGTTGATTGCATCAAAGGCCGATCCGCGCATCCCTTCGAATATATATATATTATATATAAATAAATAATATATAATATATATATATATATATATATATATCCCTTTTGAGATATAAATATATATATAACGAGATATGGCGCAATATATCCTATATATATATATATATAGGAATATATATATATATATATTTATATATATATATATATATATATATATATGGCATATATATATATATATGCTTGTATAAAATTCACCTGCAGTCAAAAATAAGAAATGGAACCCTACAAAGGCCATAATTACGGCTCATTACTAAGCGTATTTAGTAATCGGTTGATAAATTTTTTCACAAAACTCATCAGACGGATTGACACATCGAATCGAATTGAATCTCCAACATATGTAAAAGTACCGCGCTATTTATATAAACAATCTGCATTTTTTAAGAGAACATTAATGCTTCAGAGCAACCTGAAAAGAGTCATCAGTACGAGCCTGAAGGATCAGAGCGGGTAGAAACATGTTTTATCGCTCTGTTGGAGGGCATTGACTGATGATGTTGCAAGGATGAACCTATGCAGCAGGATTGTTACACCGCCCCATGACGCAACCGGTTGATTAATGTAGCGGTAATTATCTTTGCTGTTGTTGGGATGAACGGCCGAGGCCAATCATCGTATGAATAAGCGCTAATAGTAGCAACAACTAAAACAGATACATTTTAGGGACGGAAGCGGATCGAGCGTGTAATTCCCATACACTACTTTCGATAACGCTGTCCTGTATACAATTGTGATGCGAAACATGCTCAAATATTTTTGCCTATCCATGCGTAAATTTGTTTTACCTCTTGCTCAATCTGACATTCGATAAAGATTTAAACAAACTCATTTGCTCGTTATTTATATTCTGGGAGACAGACATGTCACATAACGCGACAGCACCACCAACCATTCAGTAACCGTGTTTGTTATTGAGATTTGATTGCATGGTCATAACTACACATTAGCATTTCCAGTGGCGAATGAGGATCATTCCTACATTAACTTCGCTTCATCAATACCGCTACTATTTGTATTATCTGATTAATATCGGGCCGGTATTTCGGTGCATATTACTTAACTACTACGGAAGATTATATTACTGAAAACCTTTTCCATTTTGAAGCGGTGATCGCCAGAAGCCAATGTAATGCAGCACTCGTGAAATAATTCACAATACGAAGTGGTTTGTTTACGTAGAATGCAGATGATTGGTAAGATGAATTCGTAAGTCATAGCAGCTGCTAAAAGCCATAGAAGCGTGGCAAGCTCAAAGCCTGCTCAAAGCCCTCCATATATGGGTTGTTAGCTTTAGCGTGGCGGTGCGACACCATGCTTATCCCACCGCACAGCCCCTTCTCAATAAAGAGGTGCTGGTCATAATCCATGAGAAGCTCGAGTTCCACCCCTGTCCTCTTAAGAAGCGCATCCTACGACAAACCGGGGGTGGTATAGTAGTAGGCCGGGTCCAACCCGTACTGCTTAAGACAGGTTTTTCGGAATGTTTCAAACACATCGGCCAGGAGCAGCACATCCGTGCGTTAGTAAAGGTCATGGTAGTCCCCCATGTTTTTACAATCGAACGCTTTCCAGACTTTCTTGGAATGTTCATAATCTGCATCAGATATACCCTGCTCAGAGAGCTTGCTGTACAACTCATGGATCGGGGACAGTGATTTTCCAGACCTTCCATGCAAGAAATGCGGCAAATCCTGCATATCCCGCCATTTGCAATCTTGTCGAAAACGTGGCCTGGTCCGCAATTGTTCCTAGATTGGCTCCAACCTCGTCCTCCAAGTTGTCGTCCCCCACATCTGCCGCAAAGGTGTTCACCTTTACCTTCAACCCATCCACCTTTCTTTCCACCCGCTGCAGAGTATACAACAAATTGTATAAACTGAGCCCCCCACCAGCCCCAACCCTAAAGGGCCTAAGATCCTCCTCTAAGCCACCAGAGGTGACCCGCCCCACCAGCCTCGCGGACTCCTCCACCTTTTTCGCTATCTTTTGCGACATATCTTCATTGGGCACATCCGGCTTCCTCCAATTAGGAACCTCCCGCACGCCCACATTCGCCAATATCTTGTACAGTCTGGTAGTGCCTATGCCGTACTTTTTTCGGATCTTGTCTCCAGTGGAGATTCCTCGAAGGGCTCGGATCTCTTCTATTTCTTTCTCGAACAGTTCCTTCTTCTGCACGGTCTATACCATACCAACACCAAGGTCTAACAGATGGTTGGTTCCAGAACATACCTCCAACTGTACGAGTCTGCCGGACCCCAGGTGATACAGTGGTAAGATCAAGCATTATATAGTGCCAGCACCTCAGCGGTACGGTGGTAGGACCAAGCAGTATAGTGCCAGCACCCTCTCCGGCAGACTGGTACAGTTGGAAGTATGTTCTGGAACCATTGCTCTGCATTTCACGTTGATTCCGATACTGCATTGTTTTGCATAAGCATATTTATATTTATATATATATATATATATATATATATATATATATATATATATATATATATATATATATATATATATATATATATATATATATATATATATAGAGATATATATATATATATATATATATATATTTATAAATACATATATATATATATATACATATATATGTATATATATAATATATATTTGTATATATACATATATATATATATATGTATGTATATATATATGTATATATATTTACATATATATATATGTCCATGCATATGCATATAAATATATTTATATGTATGTACATACACATATTTGTATGTATATGTATATATATATACATATATATACATATAGATATATACATATATATATATATATATATATATATATATATATATATATATATATATATGCGTATATAAGTATGATATATACATACATGAACACATAATTTTTTTTTTTGTGAATATATACATAGAAATATTTATATGAGACTAATATAAATATCATATACACATATATATCTGTAAATGTAAATATAAGTAACTATTAGCATAAACTTATATGCATACATTCATTTATATGAATAAATATATACATATACTAATATATATATAGATGTTTTTATATACATATATATATATATATGCACACATATATATATGTATAAACATAGATGTAGTTCGAGATATATTGGTATAAAAATAGGAGTATACACGTCTTAAAGTATATGTAGTTAATTATATATGCATATATGTCGTAAACAGTTTTACTTAATTTCACCCTCTCTACCTGGCTCGCCGGTTACCAGTAAGTTTTCCTTCCCCCCAATCTAACTAACTCATTAAGGGGCGACCTTATTGGTGATCCGGCTTGAAGCCTCTCTGCCAATAGCACTCAACGATTGGGGGCAGCCCCGAAAGGTAACAGGTATAAAAGGGAGAGAGGACACGCTCACGGGAGTGAAGGATCACCAACCATATATTAACAATGTCATCTTCCTTTTCGACTACGTTGATTAAATAAAGAAGTTATCCTGTCTTACGAAAAATAAAATATATTTCATCCTTTTCGGCCCTACAACCGTCGTTTGTGTCTTCAATATATCACGTCTTCAAAGTCGACAAAACCAAGCTCGACATATATATATATATATATATATATATATATATATATATATATATATATATATATATATATATATATATATATATATATATATATATATACATTTATATGTATATTAGTAAATATATATAATACAAAAATTTGTATATATATATACATGTATATATATATATATACATGTATGTATATATATATGTATATATATTTATATATATATATATATATAGTAAATATATGTCCATATATATATATGTAAATATATTTATAAATATGTACATATACATTTATATATATATGTATATATATATACATATATATATATATATATATATATATATATATATATATATATATATATATATATATATATATATATATGTATATATATATCAGATCTGCTTAAAAAGGGAATATAATAGGTACATTGTGCAATATTTTTCTTATTTTTGGAGAGCTCATGATAAAGTGTCACATTTAGTTGATGATCATACTCTGTGGTGTAGTGGGCACTTACGCATTTTACTAGTACAATGCTATGTTTGACCTTCCTGCATATAGTTAAGCATCAAATACAACGAATCGGCTGAATAATAGGGGGCTGTTTAAGATTAATACTGTTGAACAGTGTTGTTTGAGCAGGATAAGAAGATAAAAATCCGTGCCTTAGTTGAAGCTCTGTCAATAACCCTGCATCAGCGCATATTTAATTTGCGTTCCCATGGAAAAGTATTTGTATAGATTGGTTGATTAAGTTCTGAGCATGCCAAGTTCTGCTAAGCAGAAGCAAAACTGCGTCTCGCAACTCAGTTGATGAATTGGACATGAAAACAAGAGCTACTAAGTATAATCATGCTATCAATAGAGGAATGTTTCGTGTCTGCGTTTGATCTTTGTTATCTTTCTGCAGCTTGGCGTAGACACTAGGCAGGTGCCGTCCGTGACGTAATATGTCAATATCTTTCCGTCATAATGAATGTGTTGCATCTGGCACCGCACGTGTCCGTAGCTGTAAAATATAGATGCATTTTTGGCAACTATTGTTTGTTTTTGCTCTCGTCATATAGCTACATTAACGCAGATGCGAACCATCGTTAAGAACAGAAAAACATAAACACACGTGTAGAGGATGGCTAATTCAATTGCTCTGTTGAATATATGACTCCATCCTTTCATTGTTTGATACCTGGCAGTGTCTATCACCAGCCATTTAAATTTAAACAAGCTTATTTGTTGTACCAATGCTACCTGATAAATGACTGATTCACATGGTCTTTTTGTTGAGTTGTTGATCTGGTTTCAATATAAGATTTATTAGGCAAACGGAGACTCTTCGCGGAAACCAAGCGGTAGCAGCGGGTGCCTAGCAGATAATATTTTGGATAAATGCATGGTTTTAATTCCAATATAAAAAACGGGGAATTGGTAACAACCTCAACAGATATTCTGTTTTATATCATGCTATATAACTAGCCCTGAACATCATATTAAGGACAATATCATGATAAATGCATTTCTGTATCCATATGGTACCAATACAAATTTTAGGGTTATTTAATCGGTCACCCATTGTTGCATGATCACATGTCGAATTCCCAAGGCGATTGAAGATATACTTCAAACACTAGCTCTTGACATTCAAAAACGGGCTCTCATATAACCATGAGTGATAGAGGTTGATAGGGAAGGCTCCGTAGCAGATTGACGCTATTAGACAAGCAGAACAAATATTAAGCACTTTATAACGAGTTTATACATCTTATTGAGGTGTGTATAATAGCAGAGAGACACTTCACTGCTATAGAGATGTAGTTTTATCATAGTTAATATATGCAACCTAGGTATTATAAATTAGCTGTTTAATTTCTAGCCATCGCTTACAAAGTTGTATTATTCACTGTAATGTAAAATAAGATAATGTTAAGCGGGCATACATCTGATCGAATAGTTATCCGATTTAGGAGAATAGTGCATTATTGCTGGTATAAGTTCCACAACCATATTTTTTTCCAGAAAGTCTTCTGCGTATCTCCATAGCATGAACACCTGAGCCAATCAGTTCTTCAGGAACAGCAGGCGTCATCAGTGTGAAACCTGTTGTGTACCAGTATGATGATAACATGTCACGAGTAAACGCTTATGTGAGAAAAGTATATCGTTCGCTTCATGCTAGCAACATGACGGACAGTACGCATGAGATAAATGCACTGTTATATTCCCCATCTTGTGGGCATTCATGTCACACCACATGATAATTACTTATGCAAAACAATCCTAATTATTGTAACAACTTTTGAAACATGTCACGCATTATATCATAGCACATGCACAGTACACATATGTGACACCAATCGAGAGACTATATCTGCATTCCATAACGAACGGCTTGAGCGCTGGTAGCAGCACTGCGTAACAAATATTATTAATTTGCAATACATCATATTCTTTGATGTTCATTGTAATAATTCAGAACATTAAGAAGTATGCTATGTGAACGTATGGCACGTCTGTTTGAACAAGTATTACCACAAAAACAACATTACGATCTATTGCATGATGGCTTTGACAAAGTTAAACCTGGTCAGCTGATAGAACGGCATTAAATAGGCTCTACACATTAGCATTCTGAATTTAATGAATGGCTAGTGATTAACACTAAGATGCATAAATTATCCATGGGTGCAACATACCGCTTTCCGGTGCATCTTGCATTTATCATTTTGCTGCGTAACAAACCGGCAAAATGTGTAATAATTTGGGGTTTCTTTCTATTCAGCACATGACATATCGTAATGGCATTGCACAGTTTCTAACATGCAAATTTTCGTCAGCTATATCATTTTGCTAAAATAACGTCACGATCCTATAAATGTCCTCTTTGTTCGTGCTGCAAAAGTACCACGAAAGTGTGTCTCATGAGCAACACGTGCTCAGCGATTTGAATGCAAGTTTATATAAAAAAGTTGAATGCATTTTTTACTTTTTGAATTTAATTCTGCTTTGGACAGCTCGATCTTTATCTTAACAATCCCCGAGTCTATAAATGTTCTAGTAAAGAGGGTTTTAGAAACTAGTATTCTCACTTTAAGCACCACTGGGCCCACTGCATATCGGCCCTGATTGGTTTCAGCATAATGGTTTTGGACCCGTTTGGTAAAACAACCGGCTGCTCCTTGACTGCAATACATACTAATTCGAAATGGAACAACCGACAGCTGATCACTGACTGTGTGTGATACACTGCGCAGTGGAAAGAGGATCACTGATGCACATCACTTTGTCAGCTTAGAATTAGTTTACATATAAGCAGAAGCAGTCCAATATTCTCGCAATTCTTAAAAAGTTATCAATTGTAAGTATTGTAAGGAAAACCTGGCGATATTTTCCTGGCAAAAACATTTGATGAAATTTGATGACTACCACTGTGGTTGATCTTGTATTCATGGCATCAAGTAAAAATGTACATAAGTATAGACTCCTGACCATTAAGTTTTTCAAGTGATTCCTTGTAATAATAATAATGGTTTATTGTCTCAAATAATACAAATACAACAACAAGTGTATTGAGACAAATGGAAACCGGAACAGTAAACTGCTTTTACAGTTTCCTTGATTAACTACACTTAATGATAGAAGTAACTAACAGCTGAAAGCAAGAAAAAAAATATAAAGTATATATATGCTTATTCAATGATAATGTCACATAAATATATAGATATATTGCTATTGAATGGAGCCTAAACTCAACACATATGGCCTATACATTAATGTTTAACATTGTTTACTACCACAGTGCAACGGAACATGATAAGAAGCCAATCTACTAAGAGCACATTTTTAAAGGCCTCAATTGTTATATAGGAATTAAACGCACTGTCAGTGATGTGTTAAATGCGACTGCTTGTCTGTGACACAGGGGTACTTTAAGTGACCTTCTTAAATGACAAACGGATTGGAGCCGCTCTCCATTAGGCTCTATATATTTGTAGCCAAAGGACACCGACTTAAGAACGGCCAAGTCATGTGAATCATAGCTAGATCGAGGCAAATGTCTTAAAATCTTGGGTTATATCTTTACCGGCGAACAATTGAAATTTGCATTAAACTATGGGGATTAGCGGCCGTTAGCTATATCAGGATAGTGTAGACCACCAACACACCAATGAGGACAACGCTCAGCGCTAATTAATGTCCACGTTCTTGTAATGAATAAATGTTGGATATCAGCGAGGGTGTGTTCTTAATAACATCACAAATCGAGGACACGTGACCATCTTATATGACAGAGTTACCTGAATTATTCGATAATGATAATAATCTCATACCATGTACAACGTATACCTTGCTGTACTTCAGGCCTTTCTGGCAATACCAATGGGACATCAGTTTGACTGAAGTGAGGAATCATTCTTTTTTATTCGCTTATATTTACTTTTTTTATTGTTATTGTGGGATGGTCGTCAATTTCTGTGGATTAAGTAGGTGGTTTTTTTATTTTCGGTGTTGTTTACAAATATATGACACCCGGTCCCTTACGTTTTCCATATTTCTCGGCTGTCAATCCTCTTCAATGCCAGTAATATTTGTATTCTAAGCATTTCAGTCTAGAAAATGTCAACAGATAGATATATCAGGGAAAGTAAATGCAAAATGCGCTCAGCCGTCATCCCAGTGGGCTAACAATTCTTGGAATATCTTGTCAAAAACCAAAAAGTGAGTCTCTGAATATTGCATTGTGGTAAAACATTTGCCCTGGTTATCGACGACGAGGGTTCTTCTGCGTGTTTCACAAAAGTGATGCATCTTTCAAACCACATCAATCAAACTGAAGGTTTCAATCGAACTAGTATAATTATTCGTTGTCGGCTGTGCATATCGCCACATTCATACAATTATGATACTCACAAATGTTTATTCTCGAGGAAATACTAATTAAGTTATATGTCAATACTAGTATGTGCAGCTTTAAAAAGGACACGGAAATATGTGAGTTAATATTAAGACAAATCTTACTCAATAAGTAATCCTTCTCACCGACTTATCCTCAAGCTGAAAGTGTTCTAATATATCCCTTTGCGATTAAAAGGAAATTCGGCACATCCCTACCGCACCATATTGTCTCCATTGTATGTTTGATCTTAAACCTAACATCTCTTCTTTTTACCCAGTCTTTTCTATATCCTACCCTTGCACCTTAACACAAAATTTCGTTCGTCTCTTGTTGATTTTATTTATGGATTAGCAGGTGATAGGATGCCACGTTCGTTGTCTTAATTGTCTCTTTGAGTCGCTTAAAATGAATCACAGACTGCCAATGTAGTTAAAGCCGTCGGTAGAACGGAAAGCTTGATGTTCTCCTCTGTTACTTTATCATTATATCAAAGACTGGTGCTAATAATGAGGCCGTTTTATACTCAGCGACCCTACATTCATGTTTGGACCTTACACATTAGGCATGACCTCATTTACGCGCTGATCACCAAGTCTCTAAGCATCAAGTGACGGGGAACAACATGATGACCGTTGGTTCATTAATTCTTGCACTGACCGACAAAGGCTGCTAATGCGTCAGGTTAGCATCAAAGTCCAGCTTCGTTGACGGGCGCACATTACCTCACGAATTAGGATTGAATCTTATCGTATGGCACCCTACTTTAAGCCAATCAGATCTCGAGAAAAAGCTCGGTCTTTTTCCTATATCGCCTCAAACGCACAGTTTGCCATGCGATAACTGCAATCGTGTCGATATATCACCAAGATACAACTTCATTTGAGAAGGTCCCTCGCAGAGCACCGCTTCTCTAACATGTCAACACTACGGAGATTCTTAATATCATGCTCACGAAGGTTTTCGCAAGAGTCATTTGCTTGCCACCGCAAATCTGGTTGATAATCGCTCATCGGGAAGTCACGTTATTATCCCATCTCCCCGGAATCATGGTGAGGCGTGAAATTGTAACACCTGCCGAGCCGTGTCTACTGCGCTACAGTGTTGTTAGCTTCAAACAACGACGAAGTCGGTGGAGCTCTGATTGCCGGAGTTGGGAAGGTTTTGCACAAAATAAAAATCGAAGTATATTCTAACAAGGAACACTAATATCCGTCTCAAAATTACTGGCGTCGAAAAACGATAAATCTCCGAGATCTCCTACGGTTGCCATCATGACAGGCAGCTGAGGCCGAGTGGGGGATTAAGGGACTAACTCTCATATTCCCAGGCAGATACCTTACATAACATAGGTTCACGCTTATTGTCTTTATTAGGATACAGCGTCGTGCTTGATTATCGCATGCAGGTGCCATCGCGATAAGTATGTTATCGCATGGTCACGCGGTTGAAACTTTCCGCATATCACCCGCGTGACCATGCGATAACCAACGCATGACAAAGATACGAAGGACGGTTTCACAACCTATACTTACCGGTGAAACAAGACAACTCGATTGTCACGAGCAATGAATTGTTTGGTATGTCTATGTAATTATATTAACGTTTGGCAAACGCAAATGCCTCCTGCTTTAACAAATTGCAGGACTAGCACCCAAAGCCGGAAAAGAGCTACCGGATTAATAATTTTCAACTCACTTGAGCTTACGCAACGCTTTGCAATTGATTCAAAGCTAATAATATATATATATATATATATATATATATATATATATATATATATATATATATATATATATATTAATATATATAGAGAGAGATATATAGATATAGAGATATAGGATAGATATATATATATATATAGATATATATATATAGATATATATAGAGAGATATATAGACATATAGATATAGATATATATAGATATATATATGATATAAATAGAATAGATATCTAATACAAATATACACGTACTATATATATATATATATTTATATATATATATGAATATATATATATATATATTTATATATATATGAATTATATATGCATATAGTTATATGCATATATATGAAAGCATATATGCAAAATAGACATATGCATATATATGTAAACAGATATACACATATGAACATATAGATAAATATATGCATATATACTTACTTACATATGTATATAAAAATGCACTTATATGAAATATATACATAAACATATATATATATATATATGTGTATATAAACATGTATGTCTATATATATAAAAATACACACATCCACATACACATATATATATGACTATATATATATACATACACATATGAACATATATATATATGCATACATATATAGATATATGTTTGCACTTATATGAAATAATATAAAACACATATATATATATATATGTGTATATAAACATGTATGTCTATATATATAAATACATAAATCCAGATACACACATATATATACATATATATTATATATATTGCATCAAATCATGTTTATATATATATAATTATCTATACATATCATAAATATATATATATATATATTATACTTATATACTATATATATATATATATTTATATATGCATAAACATATATATATATGTACGCATCAAATCATATATATATATATATATACTTATGTATACACATTCATAAACATATATATATGCATCATATCATGTTTATATATATATATACACATTCATAAAAATATATATATATATATATATATATATATATGTACGTACATCTATCTATATATATGTATGTGTATTTATGTATTTATTTATACCTACGTATATGTATATACATAGATAAATGTAATATATATATAAATTCATATATACATATATTTATATTGATACATTAAATGCATATATACGTATAAATAAATATCCATTAATATATAGGTGTATATACATATGTATATATATGTTATTATATATTTGTATTCACATATAAACATATACATATATATTAATATATATGTATGTATCGTAATGCATATATATATGTGTGTATATTCATTTGCTTATATATTAAAGCGTTTATATAAATAGCGAATCCTGCATTTCGATCCGAGGAAACATTAACTCTCATGTATGTTTAGGGCGAAGCTTTTTGTCTGAAAGCATCTTAAACCAAGTTCTTGCTGTCCACTAGGTCCGACGCGACTATCGGAATCTAAATGTACCCATCTTTGGTTAGGCTCACTCTGATGCATTTAGAGCATTTGTTGTCACCTAAATTAAACAAATAATGGAAAATAGGCGTTGGAAAGAAGCCACATATGCTGAGACCTCCTTAGTGCACCATGAAAGAAAATTGCGTCTATTATTAAGTAGCATGTTTCGGGCTTGCACAAAGACGCTTCAGATCACATATTGACCCAAATGGCTTAGCTAAACCAAAACTCTATCCAAGGGCGTGCCCCGTTTCCCGACTCTTCGTTAAGTTTATGTTCAATGAACGCCTCGACATAATTCGTTCGGAAGTTTAATCTGGCATATATCTCTTCGTTAGCTCGTGCTTTTAAGGTCTCATCCTAGTTTGTGATTTATTTTTACACGACCGACCGCTTACTCACACATATCTGCATATTTAAGCACTACCAACCAGGCAGATTTAATGATAGTGTGCTTGACATTATATGTGTATGGCTATAGGTGTGACCTATACGAGCACGGGCCCTAATAACCTGCTCTTCACGATGGTCAGCTGTGTGACCATCCCCGCACGGGCTGAATTTCATTAAGTTGGTTGGTGATAGATTTATCTCACAGTAACTGTCATTTCCATAAGATATCTGAGGTTTGAAGACAGTAAAGGAGACTTCAACCTCAGTCACATCCTGTTTAATAACTATTTGGGCAGCGCGGTCAATCCTCTCATTGCCGCGGAACCTGACATGGCGATAAAGTGATGAAACTATCCGAGGAACGTCACCACCAGCCGATTGACTTGACCGGGACATTCCAACTATCGTTTTGCTGAAACCGGGCCAAAGTGGTGTGTTTCAGATATGACCTTTTGCAAGGAAAGCAACACTCAACCACTAGGATCCCATTGTACAACGAAAACAAAACACAGGAACTCCTAGCCAATAGGCTGGCTCCTCGCTGTCGCCTCTTACGACATCCAGGAGAATATGTTGCACCTGTGCTACCCCGGGCCCGCCATGATAGGTAGTCACGCAAACAATTGGCGGCAAAACATTACTGTTGAATCACAGAATGCATAGGAAATCAAAACTTACGTACGCTAACATCATAGCGTAGTTTTGTAGTTACATATCTACAACCACGCAGACGACTGGTGTTATCTAAGCATCATCCCACCTGCCAGTTTACTTACATTTATTCAGCTCTCTCGTGTTTGTTAACCCGATTTCAGATGCCTTAGGCTATAAACTCTGATATATTGGCTCAATACGACTCGCTCCTCTATCCTCATATTATAGTCGCCTCTCTCAACATGATGTAGTATGTAATCGTCGGTCTAGGTTTCTCCTAGAGGTACGATTGCTACCGGCGCTCTACAGCTCGCGCATGAAGGTGCCTTATATCGCGTCCGAACAAGTGCTTACACATTTGCAAATTTGCTAAATATTGATACGCAGCTTGATAAAACATTGATTCACAATGTATCAGATATCGAGGAAGCACGCATATAGCTATTCTGCGATGTTTTGCCGAGAGCTGTAATGAAGGAGCCTTGGATTGTATGTGTTTGTCTTTGTTCGGAAGCAATGTTGCAATGTACTTTATGGGGAAAATCACATTCTAAACAAGAGACAATACGCTCCTTGATATTGTAGTATGCCTTGTTTTTTTTTGCTTAGAACGCAGCACGAGCTAGATGAGCGTTGTCTGCCTATTTCGCGTGGCTTAGGGGACAGTAAGCTTCAAAGTTATACCTAGTGGCTTATAAAATGTTAATAACAGGCGTTGTCTATCTCAGGAAAATGTAAAGCTAAGCATGCAACTGAATGGTGATGAGACATAGGGTCAAATATGGACCCATATCCATTCCCGAGAATAGATACAGTGTTAATCAGCACACGTGCTACCTTGATAGTCACAGCCGCCCCTTACAGTATAATACAAGCAGAACACCTACAGTAATCATGGTAGGATGCAAATTAATATTGTGGCGCAGTATGAGAGCAGTAGCAACTATAATCCTTTAAAGTGACATTGAGCTGTCTTAGCGTCGGATGAAATAGCCTTTTGTATTCATTGGGCCATGAGCGGATTTGGTTGGTTGGCTACTTTTTAATACCAACAAGCTGCATACTTCACTGTAAAGGACCTAATAGGTTGATGACAAGAAACGTAACTGCTTCGTCTGGTTTGTTCCTTCCATGTACCTAATGATGTTATATTTGTATTGCAAATAACAACTACTAGTACAGTATCTGGTGTTCCGTGTCACCTTCACTAGTGCTGGCAATAAATGTTATATATTTATAGAGCAATAAATGCGTTTTCATTGAACTACTGAGATGGGTTAAGCGGTATCAGACGTTCAAGTTAACAGATTGCGAGCTCTTCGCTTGGGATGACTATGATTAACGAATTACGGAATCAATTGTCAACACTGAGTACACTATGCATGATTATGCACAATTGATATCTCATCTTCTCATTTCACTTCAAGATTCCTTAAGCCTATAGATACAGGTGTGGTTTATCGATAATGATCCTAATGAGGTGCTATTGAGCATTATATAGCTTGTAACACTAGAAGAACTATTAATATTGGCGCCAATTAGACTGGGCATAGGAGTTGCATTGCTATGCAAGGAAGCATTAAAGGCGAATTGCGGCTTCATTATTGTACGAACTGGTATGAAATAATAACATGTGCTAATTGCCATTTTACACAGGTTTGGAATGGAAAAGCTAGCTCAGTGTAGTCATGAAATAAAGAAAACTCAAATGGGATGGTTGAAGCAGAATATAGTACAGTATGTATTATGGGCTAGTATGCAGGATTGACTGGATGTTATTATATAGTTCTTTTGATGTATTGGCGTCAATAGATTGAGTAATTGCGATGATGCTAGGACTAAATACAGACTAAGCATGCATATGGCTCAATGAATATTTAGCCACTGCATAACGTATCTGTTTCGACTAATTCTTGTCTGGTTTGTGACAAACTATTCCATTGTCCAGTGCAATAGATAAAAACTTCAACATATAGATTATAATAACAA
Source organism: Urechis unicinctus (assembly GCA_034190875.2). NCBI lineage: Eukaryota > Metazoa > Annelida > Polychaeta > Xenopneusta > Urechidae > Urechis > Urechis unicinctus. Next base: position 47,898,415 of record CM067351.1, on the reverse strand, counting down.
CAGCTTCGGCAGAAATATGTCCGTGTAGCTATTAAAATCCCATTGAGCTGATATATAAAACGCATAGTTCAGCAGTCGTTATTTGACACATTTATTCGTTTAATTTATTCATTTCTTGCACACACTGCCAACAACATAGATGGGCTGGAGCCTGGGAGTCAGTTAACCTAGAAATCGATATCTACATCTAACGTTTTTCTTCTGTCGTTCGCCTTAATAATCTGCATGGTATTTATGTATCACAGTTAATTGGGGCAGCTATATGTTGATTGGATCGCTTTGATGAAAGATGTACCATGATGAATCGTCTCAAAAACGCAATTAAACGAGATCATTTAATACGATAATTACGTATAAGCACTCAGACTAAGATTACGTTCTTCAGTAGCGATATGTACATCAACGGACTATGATTTTCTTGTGTACCCAATGAGGCTCCGGAACATCAAATTTAACTTAAGTAATGCTGGACCATTAATAAGGACATTGAATATTTCGATACCACGTTATGCAGCGGTGTATTTGTATAATAAAGTATACTTGGATGCTTTCAAATTCCACAAGCTCATCCAGACGTACTTACATCAAGAAAAATGATGATGCTGTTCATTTTTGAAAGGAAAACATTAGCGAAATAAAACACCGATTAACATGTCAATATTTAATTTATGAACAAAGCAACGCATCTAGCTCAGACTTACCTCACGCTTAACACTGTTGTTAACATTTTCACCAATTGCGCAATTAATTGTCTGATTCATTATTCGTATGTCCACTGTGTAATGTGAATGAAGCATAATGTAACATAATCGGAGACGCGTTTCGCCGACGGATGCTGTTATTGTCACAGATTAACACACAATGATATCTTTGCGAGCAGTTTATATGATATTCATATAATATACTGAAAGCAGCGACAGGTAAGCACATCAAGTGAATGACACTGGTTCTTTGATTGTACCTTTTAGTAGAGATAACAGGAAGGCCTAGATGCGACCCAGAAACTTAATTAAGTGGGCTCATCTGGTTTTGTGAAAGTGAATTTGAATATGCAAGAGCTATGCATTGTAATACCATGCACTGTTCAGCACAGACTGGTTAAATGTCAAAGTTCACAATACTTTGGCATGTTTGCTTTACCACTCTTAATAAATCAGACCACAATTGGCTTCATCTGATCCGTAATGCTAGGTTGTATCTGGTCTGATTTAAGTCCCAAACCTTGCAATCCCAGTACTGTTGGAAACCAATTTACACTGACCTTGATATTTTATTTTTGTTTTCATTTTGTTCCCAGCTTGGTCTAGTCTGTTAAGACATGAAAACATGGTCTGATAAGTAAAACCATGCCGCCAATAAACCAAACTACACTGACCTTGATATTTGTTTTCATTGCCCAGCTTGGTCTAGTCTGCAGACAGGAGCATTCTATAACACTATTTGGGGTTCTGTGTCTATATCGTTTATTCATTATGAAAGTTTTACATCTGGCACTGCCCGTTGCATTTGTTTATCCCTTTATCGAATATGTCTTTGACGCAGGTTATATTGTTGTCATGTATTCATTCTAGTCATGCAAGTATAATTTGCGATGGCTCCAAGGCTATAAAATATAAATGCATTTTTGGTTTCTTTGTAATGACGCGAACGCAACCTATTTTTTCGCAAAGTAAGCACCTCCGTATAATGCAGAAAGTGCCTTAGCTCTTAGTTCAGAATAATACCCAAACATATAGAGAACGGATGATTCAATAAGTCTATGTTTTGGCAATTCTATCTTATATGCACTACATATGCAGATATTTATTGCTCACGTCAACCACCTATCTTCCTCTAGGAGTTAAGTAGAGATTTTCCTCAATTCGCTATATGCGTACCAGTGATTACAACGGACAATACAACGCAATTTTTTGGCATCAAGTTATCCAACAGTAAATGCAATTTCCATGTGGTTTGTAACCACGTATGTTGCTGTATGTGACCGTTACATAATAATTTGGTGTTTATTATAACTTTTGCTGTGTATGCCTATCAGATTGGTCAGCTTATTCTACTTAGATATCAAGACAAGCAACTTATAACATTAGCAAATGCTCCATTTGCATTTGTTTCTTGCTTGCATTTGTTTTGTTGAACATACTTTAATATTATATTATGAATATATCATGATATATATCAGAATTATGTACGCCATTGCCATTGTATATGATCCATCCAATAGTAGTCAGTACCAGTAATATGTTGAGGTATGACGATAATGACAATGGTGTTAAGCAACTGTTCAACATTCCTGCATTATATCTTGTCAAAGAGCAACGGGATATGAATTAACATACAACTACTGATTTAAACGCTCAAAGGGTTACAGAGATATGGCCATGCACAAACCGAGCGCAAAGTGAGCCCACATAATGCATCTATAGACTTGTTGGAGCCAAGTTCGCCGAACAATTCAATTGTTTGAGCGGGCCGAGAAACTATGAAAAACGATTTTAATCATATGATCAACTGACCTATCTCATCTTTGCAATGTCGGAGGGTCTTGAATCACCCTTGTATCGGTATAAAGACGCTCTCTCAAATTATTACCACAATTGTGACAGGGTTTTGTCCGAATACTTATCATGTATCCTCAATTATTAGCAACATAGTTAGAAGGATTATCACATTCTAGCGGTATGATATAGCTGCCCTGATTTGTTCCCTGGGCTTGTCTAAAAAAATTCATGCATGAATCCTTTTGACCTTAAAATGTGAGCGACACATATTTTGACGTCCTGTTTCCCAGTTTCAAAGCGTTGTTGACGATCGCTGTTAGCAAGATGTTTTGTGTCGCCTCGTACAGAGTGTAATTGGTATGTCACTTAGTTGGATAATTTACTATATGATCATGTGACTGAGGGAGAGCTTCTGAGCATGAGTTATGTGACCATTGAAAACATGTAAGTACCAATGATGCGAAAATATATTGCCCATAAACTGAATTTCGAACGCCCATAGAAGCATGTTCTGATGAACACGCCCCCTTGCGACAATACCAGGATAAGCATTCCATAATTGTTTAATAAACGTGAATGTTTGATGCCTTATTCATAGAATTACGTGAGAGTACGAGATAAAGACTTATTTCATGTGTGGCTCTCACAAACATTTTGTAAAATCTTTTATAATTTGGCGTGCTGCGCCTGTGCTACTTTATGCAACTTATGCTATTTAGGAAATGTGAAGCTTGCATAAATACTGAGTCTGTCAGTGATGCCTGATTAATTAACTGATTGGCAGGCTGATGCTTTCCCGCTTTTATGAATAAGATCATCAATTGCGCGAATGAAGAATGGTAGCAATATAATTGGCAGCGTCATCTTGTTGTGATAAACGGTATTCTGCACTGGAACGGTATTCTTTATGCCAATTACTATATTTCCTTCACCTGAAAATGTTGTTTTTAGTATAGTAAAAACTACTTTGAGTGCCCTGCTGCTGACCGTAAGATTTCTGGACCATGCGATTGCTGGCAATCTGGCTAAGGTACGTCCAATCGGTAATGTTTGCTACAATCTTGCGATCGCATTTTGCCATTGGCGGTAGGTAATCGTACGCGCGATAACCAGCGATTAAAGAAGATCGATTGAAGACGATCGATTGCAAGCTTTATCGTAGGTAGTGGTAGAACTAGTGGTGGCGATCAGCGAACGATCGTATGATCCATCGTGGCAATCAGCAACCGATCGTACGATCAATCGAGGCAATCAGCAACCGATCGTACGATCAATCGTAGCAATCAGCAACCGATCGTACGATCAATCGTGGCAATCAGCAACCGATCGTTCGATCAACCATGGCAATCAGCGACCGATCTTTCGATCAATCGTGGCGATCTGCGACCGCTCGCACGATCGACCATAGCCAGTCGCAGCCAGTGGAGAGATTGGTCACCCGATTATGTTTACTTCGTCTCTCTTGGCGCAGATGTCTTTTTTGAAGAATTACGGCTGCGACCAAAGCGCCCAGCTATTGTTGTTGCTACATCTACAGTCGTCTCAACATAAGTTGAAGTCGTCAGAGTGAAATACAGTCTCCAGGTGTCATAGTGGAGATGACCTGAACCCCAGAAGCCACTACAATTATACTGGTCTGTGAACTAAAAACTGGTGGTACAACCAATCGCAAGGTCGTGCAACCAATCGTGACTGGTTGCACACCGATTGTACAACGGGTGGCACCACCAATCGTCAGGTAGCAGGACCAGCAGCACGACCAATCTTGGGACTACTTGATCCGCGATGATGCACGATTGGTGATGCATCCATGCGCGACTGGTGGTACGACTGGTGGTACGACTATGTAAGACCTGTCTGAGACTTCTTACGATTGGGAATCGCATGTCAGATGTTTTGACATGACTTTGCTGCGACTGATTTTGCTCTGCTGATCACCCACGGCCTGTGTGATCAGTCGTGCGCTCTGTATACGGTTTGCAGGTCGCAGCTAGGTCGTAGCCTAGTCGCAAGCACTGTGTGACTGTGGCTTTACTTTAGATTAAGGCTCATACAAACCTTATATTTGGATAATGTACTCGACGGCACCGGCGTTGACATGAGTCATTGAATGCCTAAGGTGATCTATAACGTCTTTCTTACGTCTGCGGAACTTATTCTAATGCAGGTCATGTGTGGTATTAGAAGATAACAGGAATAGCACCAACTTTAGTCCGATTCGTTCATGCGTTGAGTTTGCTCATGCGCAATTCGCTCGTTCGCATGAATACAATGTTATATGTTTGGGGTCAGTTTTGTCGGATAAACACCTATATTGTGATGTTTTTAATTTCATGGTTCATGTTGTAGGTGACGAGCCTAGATATCGCAGAAATAACAATCATCAATGACCATCGACTGCAGCCATCATATCGTTTAGTCACAAATTTGCAGTGTTAACTGTAATCATAAAGTGATCCCGATTTGATAGTGCACCTGCTATTGTGATAACGGGGTATCATTATCATATCTCTATGAAACCGTATTGATTTCCAAATAACTGTCACATATACTTGTAGAAGAGAAATCATTATTGCAGCGAAAGCATTCAAAAGGTATCTGCGTCTTTTTTACCTGCACAGAAGCATTCTGATTACGCGTTCGAACAATGTGACTGATGAAATTGCAAGAACGGACATACGTTAGATTTAACAATGGTTAAATTGTTACATTAACAAATAGAATCACACAACAGTACAATGTTTAGCACTGCATTATATGATAGCGGGCACAAATATATGTTACCTCATACGCTTTGGTTTAGAAAGTCGCTTTTTGTAATATGGCCTATGAATCACAAGGCTCTTGGTATTCGTAGCTTATGACAAGTAGAAACCATGAATATTCTTCATTACGTTTTGATTTTACAATCCAAGTATCTTTCTCAAGAACTAACTTCAGCTAAGCGACTGCAATTCATCTATAGCAGTGATCGATATCAAGCAGGTAACAGGTAATGAAGTTGAATAAGACGGCTCCTGAGGCCTCATCAATGCATCGTTAAACCAAATTTTTTTACCTGACTATTCACCAGTTTTATCATCGTCAAATGTGAATTCCATGAACAATCAAGCAAATTCGGCACTAAAAACATTTCAGGGACCAATTCCCTGTTAATATTTTTGAAATGATATCCATAAAATCGTGTCAAATATGTAGTTTTAAGATTTTTTAGACTGTGAGTATGATCCATAGTTGTTTTTAAGGGACGTGAATGTAACCCGATTATGACACGTGGTGAGCGCTTAGAGACATCCAGAGCTGAAAACGGGCGGAGTTTGAGCGATAATTTAGGATGATGGGTAGTTGCTTGTCCCGGTGGCAACTCGTTTGTATGTTTACTAGGCTGCCTCTGTTTCGGCTTTTTTCATACTTATCTCGAAGAAATAAGAATGCATATGGTTGCGGACATGCTCTGCGATTTTGATGCAATGTTGTAAAAACGTTGAGTGCTATTTTTAAAGCATTTGCAAACAACTTTTCTACTGACTTCATGACCGCAAACTTAACCACTCGTGATCCAATGTATGTTCCAGCATTTAAGGGCAACGAAACCATATCGGACCTAAGTGCATTCGGCATGATGGCTTTTGATCCATTTTGTTGAAACTAATGGCTGCTCCTGAACTGCCATACATACAAAATTGGAAATGGAACAAACAACAAAACCGGCTATTTTTTCGTTAATTTTAAGCCAATTGCGAGTTCAACTTAAAATCCATTCGCGAAGTCGTATCACGGACAGTTTTGCGAAGTTCTTTACAATTGATGGTTCGATCTATCTAGTAGTATGTCCGCCTCGTTGTCATCAATAGCCGGAGTAATAATAAGAAAGGTACATCACCAGAGTATCTTCTTCAAGAATATCTGCGGAAGTCAGCTATGCTTAATTACGTTACGACCAAATTGCTAAGCTGCCAGTATTTAAAAATTACACGGCAATTACCATGATGTAATTTGTTTACATTATAAAAGATATTCACGTTCATAATTTAATCTATAAGCTTGGTGAATTTTCCAAGGTTTCACAGTGCAACGTAAAAGCTTGTTTCGAAGCTATATTGAACACGCTGAATGCTGCTATTGGCATGAAATAACTACACGTGGAAATTGACACGCGTTAATTGACATTTGTTGCTAATTCTAACAGCTCAAGAAAACGAGAGTTATTGTTATCTTCATCAGCAATTCGTGGCAGATGTAATGATTGTGAAATGATTTGATTGCAACAGAACACGATCCCAACCATCGTATAGTTCAGCAATGATTGGCTGAATGTCATATTGCCTTCTTGATGTTTTGATGTCAAAACCATTTCTGTTTGAAGTAATGTCGATGATTAGTGTTGTAAATTATAACACACGGGCAATCAAGACCCACTGTATAGTTTGGAGTTGAAAAGGAACTAAATAATGAACAAACTGAGCCATAACAACAGCTAAGATCCGTCTATGTAGACATTCTAATCACATTTTGAGCGGCCCATTCTCAACAAAGCGCTTCAACTCATATATTTGAATAGAAATACAGTGACCTGTTCTAAAGATACCTTTCTCATCAGAGCTGATATGTAGCATGTTCAACAAATAACATTGTCACATATGTATTTACGTTTTTTGTATGCGTTACCTAAAGTATAGATGGCTTGTATTGCCAGATGGGCTCTTAGTCAGGTTAACCAATAAATGATATATCAGTTCTTCCCATCGGTCGATTTCTTCGACAATCTGCATGTAATAACACACCACAGTAAAAAGAAGCTGCAAGATGCTGACTGATTAGCTTTGATGAACGAAGTTCTACGGGAAGTCCATTGAAAGTTTTTGATACCTCACGCTTAGTGCCTGTGGTGATTATGCTACCATCTGGTCGGACACGTTAATTGTATGAACACTGCGTATCGTAATTGTAGCAAAACATGCGTCAAATGATCGGACACGCGATGAGAGTATGATTGGGACATCCAAACAAAGCTTTTATCACGACGGATTGAAGCACTATGTTTATTTATCAATGTAAGCACGTGATCAAGAACTCCGGCTCCGGCTTTAACAATGCCGTTAGTGTAGATAGCGTTCGATTTGTAGGCCAACTTAACATGATGTATGATGACTATCCCACCCTGAGGGCAGGGGCTACAACAGTCCCACTGTTTCCCATTGCATGTCGCAAGAGGTGATTCATAATGGGGAACCTCAATGCCGCGGGTTGTGATTTGTGTTGGTGAACAATGAGATTCTGGTGGTTGAGTGGCGAGGTCATTGCCAGGGTCATCCCTCTTAGGTCCACATGTCGCCTAGACGAGGGCTGAAATTGCATGGTCCAGTCAATCGACGAGTGGTGACATGCCCTAGCATAATCGTTTGCATTTTCATTCACAAGTATATCCCTCGTTAATTATCCATTTAGCCAAGACGGCAATGGATAGGTAGTAGATATATATAGAGATATATATAGAGAGATATATATATATATATATATATATATATATATATATATATATATATATATATATATATATATATATAGATCAGCCATATTATTATATATATATATATATATATATATATATATATATATATATATATATATATATATATATATATATATATATATATATATATATATATATATATATATATATATACATATATCTCTATATATATATATATATCAATATATGCATATAGAAAATGTTATATATATATAAATACCTATTTTTAGGAATGAATGTATATATAAATATATATTGATTATATGTATCTTATATACATATAGATAAATAAAGATATATATATATATATAAAGTAAATATAGATGGATATATATATATAATATATATATATATATCTCTATCTCCCTATATATATAATATATACATATAATATATATATATATATATAGGTATATATATATATATATATATATTTATAGCTATATATATCTATATATATATGATATATATATATATATATATATATATATATATATATATATATATATATAGGGGGTTTTTTATCTTTGGTTTTTAGGTGAATCAAAATATGAATATGCATATATCGACACTATATTTATTATACATACGTAAATATATCCTTATATGATCGACGTCTAATTAAGTCCCTATCATCGACCCCTCAGTTGGATATAGAGAGCTATCCGAGAAGGATGACATTTATCACAGATGGTCTAATTATTCGGAGTAGAATCTGCGGACACTGTTATCCTTATTGATCGACCTTAAACAAGGCTGTGTTTATATCTCGCCTTTAGCAGAGTGTCATTGAGTCCCCCTCCTCTCAGATATGGCTACGCAGCTGTGTTTTATCAGGTCCTTTAGCCCGTGTCATTGAGTCCCCCTCCTCTCAGATATGGCTACGCAGACGACACGCAGGCCTACACAAGGTTCAGGCTCGGTGATCAGCTGTCCCTTCGGCAGGCCATATATATATATATATATATATATATATATATATCGCTTGAATTATGTGCCAGCGACGTGAAAGTGTGGATATCACGACAAAGGAACATTGATGTCGCAAGCTCAACGATGAGAAGAAGTTTTCTTGCTGTTGATGGACTGTCTGCAGTGTTCGACCTAAGGATTAAATTAATAGTGTACTTGACTGTGACCCATGTGCCAGGGTAGGTGACGTATCGATACGAGCTTCTGAAAGTGTGAGAAACCTTGGAGGAGAGTGTGATCGTTCCATGGGCATGGACACTCAGGTGGCGCAGGTCAAGCGAGGGATGTACTGCAACATCAGAAAAATCAGCAGAATCCGGCCAATCCTGGATACGGACACGTGCAAGCGAGTGGTGGCTGCTCTCGTCACCACACGACTCGACTTCAACAACGCACTTCTTCTTGGGGTTCCTGCTTATCATCTGAACCGCTTGCAGCTGGCCTAAAATGCAGCTTCCAGAGTAGTTATGTGCATCGGGAAATTTGATCATATCACCCCCATACTGCAGATACTTCACTGGCTCCCCGTGCACCTGAGTTGTGTGTATAAGGTGCTCCTGGTGGTGTTCAAGGTCATACACAATCTTGGTGCACGGAAGTACCACGCAACCCTCCTTGACACGCATGCCCCGGTGCGAGCACTCCGTTCCGCAAGCGCATATATGTATATATTTATATATATATATATATATATATATATATATATATATATATATATATATATATATATATATATATATATATATATATATATATATATATATATATATATATAAGCTAACGTAATTATGCAGGTGTTTAGTTTGTAAGTCAGTGATTACGTAATATAAACATGTATCTAAATCATACGTTAAACAGGGGCAAACCTGTACCGCGACGACTTAGAAATTCGCGAAGATGAGCAAGCAGCATATTATTTGAGTCGTAAGCATGAAAAGAAGACGCTTTGACAATAGTCATTCACATCATTATGCCTCTTTTCACTGTTATGGTGTTCATTTCTATTCTGCATTGCCTTCCTTGTGTGCAATATAAGCTCGTTTGTTTCATTTATGTGCAACAAATATTTTTTTATTGTAACTGCCAACCCATTCTAACCACCGGAAAGCAATTAAACGCATATTCTTTGATAGTGCCTGAGATGTGGATGTTCATAACTTTAACGAAGACACTTTGCTATACGTATGTTTGGTCAAATCGGCTAACGACAATGGAAGTCATCATTTAGACTGTTACTAGTGCAATGTTTTCTGTCTCGGCCTGTACAATTATTGATAACATCCCACAATCATTATCCAGTGCGATGAGGCAGTATCATATATACTATTTATGGCCCATGAATATTAATCTACGCAATTCGAGAAGTGCTTCAGTAACTTTGTCATCTGGGTATCTCGTGGCTAAACAACATTCTGATGAATGAGTGTCACAATGAGACACGGTACCGGATGCACTTGGTCAATAGATGAAACTACGTGGGCTTCATGGAAGATTATCATTTGAGTAATCCTAACAATAAGGCAAATATGTAATGGCCATGGAATATTCAACCATCGTCAATTGTCTTCTTAAACTGATGTCGCAAGTATGGTGCCTTGGTCATATCTGGAGGCATATTTGAGGAGTTCCGCTTTGAATAGTTCCAGAGACATTAAGTAACATTGTGCAACCCATTGCAGTGCAGACAGACATTTCATGTGCATTTGCAGCTTTAGAGGGAGGTTGCATAAGTATAATCCTCGGGCAACATGTACCCATGTGTAAAGGTGGGTAAAGCCGTTGGATACCCTAGATGTAAGTGAGATGCAACAGGGGCGTTTGCCTGACAAACGCATAAAGGATGAAGCACCCATTGCAAGATTCGCTGCTGTGAGAGCGTTGTTATGAGCGAAGGATCTATTATCTACTTAGCTGAGGATGCAGTGGCCCTTGATCTCATTGTGTGTGATTGAGCGTGGGATCAGCGATCTAGTACATGGAGCAGACATAGTCCGAGCAAGTGGCTCCGGAAAGCTTCTGGTGTCTCGTGTGGTCGGAAACCTCGGTTATGCTAACTATCTGGAAACATTTCTATGTAAATAACATATGTTTAAAGATCCAAATCGACAAGTAGCTGTTATCGGACTTGCTTGTGGGAGAATAATACAGTAATCGGCTCTGTTAGTAGATACACAGTGGCACCACTGGAATCATTCACTCACACCATATGTTCATTATATACGCAGAGGTCTTTGCTTTGGATAAATTACATTTGCCTGGAGTTTAGTCGAATTAATACTATTCAAGGGATCAGCGACATTCTTGCACGAAATGACGATAGCTTCAATATTATAGCCATATCCGTACAAACTTCTGGTAAGGTCAAGGTGATAAAACATGACGCGTGGAATGTTTTGCTGTTGGTGTTGATCATTTAAGTCATTCTTCCATTACGAATTAACATCAATGCCACCATCTAGAAAGAAAATACCATGGTTTGTACCAACGTATGTGGAAGTTGTGCAGGCAAGTTATATTTTGTGTTGTATCGTATAGCTGCACCTCTTGAATTATTAATGTTTACTTTGGAACAATAGGAAGGTCGTACTTATATCTAGCACTTGGTCTGACTCAATATAACAACAGCATGATAGGAACAATATCACACAATGTCAAGTTATAAAACAGGCTACATTGACCCCTAAAAGTTATCGTCCATATTTTTAAAACTTTATCCTATATGTGTGCAATAGCTCACAGCACCCAAATGATAAATAGAATATGCGTGACTAATTACACATTTAACCACATTCGCAAGTAGACAATGAGATCTTTCTGAAGCATAAGCTACAGCGTTTATCGACTAGAGAGACCTATGTGGTGAAGGGTGATCAAGCATTCCATAACACATAACACATTGTACTCTCAAGCTACATATTCTAAATGTACATATTTGTCACAGTAATTTAGTCACATACAATTGAAAGGATATAATAATTTGACATTCTAGCTGGTTTAGTGTCTATCATTACGGCTCGTGAGTACATCCAGTTCCATCCTTCATTCGTGTAATTTAGTGCTATCAGTCTAAATCAACAGATGTATTGACCAACCAGGAACACTGTCGTGTCAGGTATTCGATCACAGATATAGCACGTATGCGATGATATAGAGATAGATCACTACGGTAATCCAATAGACGAAGGATCACTAGCTCAGAAGGTACAGTCTACAGAACACAATAAATTCAGGCATCTCTTGCACAGCGCTACATCATTCACTGAACGTGCACAAAGCCTTTGCCACTTTGGATTTGTCATAAGCCTACATTTGATCTGTTGCGTCAATAAACAGTTGAGCTTCTGATGCGTATCGGAATGGATATACACTTAAAGACAGCTTAGTTAATCGAATGCATGAATAAAATAAAAAATGGAACCCCCTTCAACGTTTCTGAACGTGGATAAACAGAAGGGAATCATCGTTAGAAATATAAAGGTCAGCACATAACCATGAATTACTGCTAAGACAAAGCAACGCTACATTGTACACGGCCGCGTGTGTGTGTCCAGGATATTTCCGAGGGGAGGGAGGATTTGTCAGAAAATGGACCAAGTATTGTTCGATTATCTGTTTCTGCTTATTGTATGAGACAGTAATTGGTTCATAAAATATCAGTTTTTATTTTATAGTGTAGCGTTTTATTGATTGAGTTTTGCAGTATAATCACCGAGTTATATTTTTTATATCAGTAAGCGAGCTGCTGTACCCATAGCTCATATACCTATCATTTATCTTACAAGTGTATGGACGCTTGAACTTCTTTGTTTGCTCAAGTTTTGCTAAGCCTTGTTGAACCGCCTCTTTCTTCATAATACCTATGCCCTGTACCCACTAGTCCTATACTTATTATTCCATTGATACAGGTGATCGAAGTCAGAAATCGGCCAATAAATCACTTATCCAGCAGGGGATTATCATTCGCAATGTTAAGAGATCCGATACTGCCGCTGCGTTTCGTGCACCTGGATGTCTGTTTCAAAGGCGCGGTAACTTATTGGCAGGTCAAGTAGATCGAAGTAGCTTTCGTGCGCACTTATTTCTCTAATATAAACTTTATTTCTTGGGTTGGAGGTTACGTCAGATCGTTTTGCAGACACTCGATGATATATTATCCGTAACATATTTCGATTATGCAGCCTGATATATTTTGGTAAAGCATTCCTAACTTCACACCACCGAGAAATAAGCGTAAACAAACAATGGCGATTATATTCCGGCAAACCTCTCCAACTAAGTGCAACTGTGGGCAGATGCCAGGCACCCAGGGGTCTGCAGTCTGTGCTCAGATTTTCAGACACCTGAAATCTGGCAGTTATATCGAAACCTCTTCCCCACTTTACCCTGCTTCAAACTCCTTATTTATCTCTCCCTCTCTCACACTCTTTCAGTCTCTTACAATATAAATATATATATATAAGATATATATATATATATATATATATATATATATATATATATATATATATATATATATATATATATATATATATATATATATATATATATATATATATATATATATAGAATATATAAATAAATATATATCGCTATCATATATAGATATATATATTATATATCTGTACAATTATATATATATATAAATCTCTCTATAATATAAATATATATATATATATATTATATATATATATATATATATATATATCTATATTATATATATATATATATATATCTATATATATATATATATATATATATATATATATATATATATATATATATATATATATTTAGTGCTGTCAGTAGGTCGGTTTTTCAAAACCATTGACTTAACAAGTTCAAACACTGAGATCATTCGCTATTGGAATCATGCAGATCGAGCAATATATATTATCAGCTAGATAAAGGCAAACAATACGGAATCAAGCATATGACCTTGAAGACTTCATGGTACTATGTCAACGCTTACTTACATTCAGTTCGACTGTCAGAAACAATGTCAATATCCCAGATTGAAATAGCATAGTTTATTTACATTGATCAGTACCAAGCGATTCATGAAAGTATTCAACTCAACCGCCAACCAAATCATGAATGATTACTAAGTTATGGGCTTCTTAAATGTCGACAAAATACTTTTCCAATACCGATAATCAATATCATTGCCTCCAAAAGACTGGTATAATGAACGGTATTTTGCAAGTGCACTTAATCTATAATCGAAATTGAGGCTAATAATCTGATTTTTCTTCTACTATATAGCCAGTTTCAGAGCTATGATCTTCAGCAAAGAGACCCTGAATAGAATCGAATGCATCGTGTCGCTTGTCTTTCGGAATGAAAAAGAGCCCTCAAATGATGTTTTGGCTCTCTCCATCCCGATGCCATCCATTTAACTCTAATACGCACATTGATATCAAACCTGCGTATGTGTTTACCTAGATAATTGATGGATCTACTTCTACATGGTACGATTCACAAACATCAGTGCTTTGTACATGATAATGCGTTGATGCCTTAAATCAATAAGGGTTCAGTTGTGGCCATTGAATGCATCTTGTATGTTCCATTTGCTGCAGAATGTGAATGTGTCGGCACTACACTAATTATCGATGCTGTTATTTCGATAATTTCTGATGACATCAACAAAAGCACACTGATGTAACCATCACAGGAGGGCAATATAATTAACAAAGACGCCATGTGCGTCATACAATAAAGAGATTCTATTTGCCGTATATATGTCATACATATGCTTCTCATACATTTGCGCAGCTACAGATTTATCCACATTCGATTCAGAATTATTGGTATTTATTTAAAACCGCGTTCACTGCATTGTTTATTTATTCAGTTAAAACCTCTATATGCGTATTGTAGGATCATTGTGCTAGCAAAACAGTTCCTAATATTTAACAGTGGTTCATATTTCTGATATAAGTGGCTTACTGTTAGGAGGGCTTCGTGTCTTTGGCCTGAGCTCTTTTTTAGTAAATGTGGAACTGAGAGATCACCACTAAAATCGTTGTCTAACGAGCTTTATCGCCGCCAGTGTTCATGTGCCACACAGCGATAGCACAAATATCGCCGTTTGGTGGGTCACGGCTGATATAAGCGAACTATCAATGGTCTATATTTAGCTTAGCTGAGTTCAGACACATTACGCAAATGGCAAACTAACTTAAGCAATACTGCGCATGGACGCCAGTAGAATGATGCAGTGTATGGTGTTTCATATACAACTATACTCACGAAAACACAATGAAACCACTTTTGGGAAAGTCACCTTGATTATATGAAGCGCTTTCTGATTATGATCAAATTGACCGATTATTCTTTGGTATGCATGTGCGCATGACAATAGTGAACGGCGCGATCTTCCGGGATTAACTCGAATAGCATCAGTGGAAATTACAATCAACAAACCTGTTACCATGAGGAAGTGGTCCTCAATCGAACGTATGTAAACAATCTTGGTATCCCCGGTATACGTTTGCCTTGGAGAATAATAACCATCTATTCGTCTGCGTATCTACCGTTGCGAAATCGTGCGCGCCTAGTTTACAGGAAGTAATATGGAAACAAATCCAAACGCCGCCCTTGATAAGCTAACTACATCTCAATTATCAAAAAGGGCACAAAACCGACACAAAACGGATTGTTCATTGACCGGTCATGCAAAATGTATGAAAAGTTATACCACGATCAAATGTCGCTTTAACTATAACACCCTGCAGTTTCAGTTTGATTTAAAATTTTATTGATGCTTTATTGATGATTCAAATCTCGAATGATCCTTATTTCCAATTATTTTATCACTAACGTCTTTCTTACGTATTTATGACTCAAATCCTATCAAACAATGACTGTCATAAATATTCAGTGGTTAAGCCACATTTATGCATCGCACCTTAACAACAAAGCCTTCTATGTGGCAAGAGCACATTGTTTTTCTTCAAAGTGACAGTAGTCATTCGGGGAGGGATACGACATCAGTCGGGGCACATAGGGAGTTCATCCTTTCCTAGGTTGACGCAGCGGGAATATTTGTACGTCCGTTCTGCTCTTTAATGAATCATGTCAATGTAGAATTTAGCAAGAAAAACATTCGTCCCCCAAAGTTCATCGGTTATGAAATGACCTATCGTTTACCATCAAATGCCTACTAAACCATGAACGTTGTGCCAATTTCGGGCGTACAACCAAATAGATATCAAGATTCATGCCAAGGTTTGTGAAATATCTGCATACTATTAAAACAAGAAGGGTGTTACGCTCTAGTTCAAAGTATTATATTTTCATGTTGACAGATTTGAAATATTTCAGGGCTCAGCTCTTATAATTAAACATTGTGCCTACTTCTACAACGGGCATCAATACCACGATGCTGCATTTGCACTCCATAACGATCTCTCTCTAGCAGCCTCAGCATTCCGTAGTCCACTATACATGACAAATGCTCTAGTGACCAGTAGAGTAGATATTGGACGTCACTGAAGACTGGTATAAGTGAGACTCCAACAAAAAAAAGAGATGTTCGAGTAATTGATAAGGCAATTAAGTTCATTTCCCGGTTAAATAGTGCAATATATCACAATTGTGTGGTGATAAGGATTATTCAGCTTCAAAATGGTATACGGAAGCATTTTGTGGCTGCCGTTAATCAGAGTGTCGGCGTTGTCGTTGCTGAAGTCCTATCATATGTCGCGTTTGCACCAAATCTACGCACTACACACTCAATGTCACGAGATTTCAAACGTCTCAGTCTGTGCAATCTTGAACAGCAAAAGCAACATCCCATTTGGGCTTCCTTGTACTAAGGAGCTTACATTTTGAACCTATTACCAATCCTGTGGTGATTATCTTGGCCTTCCTAGTTTTGGATCACCACAAGTTTCATCTGACTTGACATCAAAGCCCTCACGACAGAGAACGTACCAATATACAACACTATATGATGCGTAAATCATCGCGCCAATATATGATAAATACAATTGTCATCCATATCGAGTAAATGATGTCTTTCAGCTGTACTTATAGATTTACATTAGCCATGGAACGAAGGCGTTATGGAATGAATATCTCTCTCTACGCATCGTCACATAACAATAACATCACAGCGAGTTAGAAGAGATATTTATAAAGCTACGATTAGACGACTGGTGTTTTATACATATAACTTGTCAGACTATGCTTAGATATCGGAAACAATCCGATGCCTTTGCTTATATACACCGTTAGATTTCGTCGGCTCCCCGTACTCTTATTAGGCAATAGGTGCCGTAAACATGATATGACCTTTACAACTAAAGGGAATTTAAACATATATGCCTCCGAGTTTGTGCCCTGTAGCGACTGCTGTCACCAGCAACACCAATAATGTAATTCGATCAAGTGAATCATTTTACATTTAAGTGCAATCCACCCAGCTACTCTCTGTTTCACCGCATACTAATTAGGGAATAAAAATATGGATACTCGACGCCATATGTCAGTTAAGCTGCCTTCTCAATTGTGAGTTGAAGTATTCAATATGAGTTGATGTATTTACATACAAATTTACTCTGTATGGTATACGATGTGCTATGATGCTTTCTGTTCCATTATGATTTGACAAATTGAAATGTTCATAACCGCACACTTCCGCACTAACAGCAAGCTTATGTTGAATCAAAATTATCACAGTCTCCCGAACCACTTGCACAAAAAATCAGCACAAGTAATGGGAATAATGCAGAAAGGTTAGAGACGTAGTCACTAGGAAAACCACCCAGTGTATGCTGATAGTGCCGTATCACAGATCAACAAGAAGTGTCTCAATCGTGACATGAATTGGTCGTTAGAACCGCCAAAGATAATAAAGGTTTCTACCATATCCAAGCTAATTGCGTCTCACACATTATTCGTAAATATGCTCATTATGTGCAGCAAGGCTGCTACATTGCTAATCTTGGCAAAATACCCTGTTCTTATCAGCATTAGATAACAATACCTATTATAACGATATATTATAGTATGCTTATAAGAATGTTTCTTGGGAATAAGCCATCCATGGGAATCAGATGATGGAAACTCAAATTTACAGAGTGATTTCATGACCATTTTGCCGATCAGTCATTCATCATCCACTCGGCTACACGATACGAGTGTACGCGGAGGTAGTATGGAACAATGTCCCTCACAATGCAAAACATATTATTGAAGTTATCTTATGCTCGGTATTACGGTTGAGCTCCTTAGCAATGTCTGCTTTATTGAGGTGGTATACATCTTGGTGTATGAGCCACACTAACGGTTACAACAGAAATTAATGTTATCCAGATAGCAGTTGGATAATCACAGCGGATGAATGTAATATTAATTTTTATATTTCTGTATAATGCTTTGAATGGTTATGCCTTTCAAGAACGAGGACTAAACCAATACCAAGACGCCAATCACGAACAAAAGTTACACATGACCGCATCTTTGGTAACGCAATATCGCTGATTTAGTGTTGTCAAATATAATACAGAGATAAATCGGCCCTAAAAAGTGCACATTTCAGCAGTTGCACTTGAAATAGTATTCTATGTCACTAATATACACATATTGGGACTCTTATGGCAGATCAATGGATTCTGCAACAACGGTTAACCAGTAGATGGCTGCCCTATGTGCTGAATTGGCTATGCCTTCATATAAATTTACAATGCCTTCACATCGTATGAAGAACATTCCCGTGCATTTGAGCGTAGTACCTTGGATACCGATTCGGTTATAATCTGATACGGTGTAGATGCACCCGTATGGTACACTGTGCGATGTCATTTAGTATTAATCGTTAGGGCTACAAAAGGCTATATATTGCAAATAATAATTTACATTTTGTCAATTATTATTGAAGTCTCTCATACAGAGATTTTGATATGGTTCACTGCCTAATAGTTGAGCTTCGTCTATGATATGTGTCTAGTGCGTCGATAATTTTAGCTAATATAAAGGAGTATTCAGTGCCCTAGTGATCAGTACCGTAGTGATCAGTACCGTAGTGATCAGTACCGTAGTGATCTAAGGACTCGACTATCACACTATATATCAAAGTCTATAAAAGTTCGACATTCAGCTCGAGCAAATACCCTTCATATTAACATCGGAGCAGTTTAAATCATTCAATGAAATGTTCCCTGTTGGCAGATAGAAAACCATCTTCCCCACGTTACGATGCGTAGCACATTTTCAATAGATTGAAATGTATTGCAGTGGTGGTGTACGGGTCACCTGTAACAGCATTCCTTTGAAATCAAATGAAACACGTAAATGATGTATTGTTGTTCCCCATTTACTATGAAAGCAGGAAAGTATCAGTATATACAGACTTGTTGACGCTGCAATCCCATAAGCCTCATAAAGAGTGATTCATGGCGAGTGATGATAAGCGTATTAGTATTACCCGTTGTCAATTCATCATAACCTTTGCCAATCAATAGTGCGTTAAATCTGGTCTACGAGAGGAGCCACTCAAGTGCCCATTACTTACAACCGCATCAATGTACTGTCAGTTGTAGTTCCAGTACTGACAAGTTATATTATCAGTAACAGTGATCAATTTAACAACTTGACAACACCGGTGTGCGATTATATTACGCCCAAAGTATTGATGATAAACTCCCGCAACTATGGAAACAGCTATAACAGTAATATCGATGCTGACAAAGGCCTGTGCAAAACAATTCATTTACCAACAGTTACATCGTATTGTTCTTTGTCCGAAATCATCACTGTTTATAATGAGATGAACAGACAATCATTCCGCAACAACGATATGAACGTTAATAGAAGTGTGCTTATTACAGCTATGTATGCAAAATATCGCATTCCAACTTTGAATTAGAGGCAGTAGTAAAGGGATGTTGCAATCCTGTATATGCAAAAAATAAAAGCAACTGCCCTGCAAAATTAAGATATCGAAATGAACTGCTCAGCCATCTGCAATCGAATTGGCAGTAAAACAACAGTCATAAACAAATTGTGATAACAATATGCAGAACTTGTATTGTTTCAGCATGGGGGGTAGACATATGTTCTAATAATACTTACTTACGTGGCATGGTACCTGACAAATGATTGTTGTGGCAATATTAACCACCAACGCAACCTCCAACATTCGTGTATATGTAATAGCGCCGTTTACTAGAAGGGTTCTGCTTTTATCCAAGCAGCTGGAAACAATCAGTATATTTCGTTTTCCCAAATAATCGAAGATTTGAAGATGTATTGTTATATCGTCACAGTGATGTAGGGGAACATCTAAACAAACAAGAAATGGGAGGTTCATTTCTTTGTCGATCAAATCAGTCGGTCCGTTAGAGCTAAATCATTACTCAGTGGTGATATTGCGCCTTGACATTTGATTCAGCAGCTCAGTTCGAAAGCGCTCTGTTTGTTAGCCTGCAAGGTCAATAGTTAGTAATATAATAAGTCATGCCTTTGTTGGTAGAGAATAGAAAGGCGCCAGCAGCCGTTACTTTTGGAAATTGAGCTGTCGTGTCAACTGATTTTTAGAGAATTGGGATATAAAATACGTCTGCTGGCAGTTCATATCAGAGGCATCGGAATATACAACACTCGAGAGGATTGATAATTTATATCCACAGTGGGTAATAGCGCTTTGAACTTGGAACGTTATGGCTATGTACTTATTTTCGGGAACTAACATCAATCAGTTACTCTGTGTGTACCACATATGTTGACACAATAGCTTTATTAGTGGAATCATATATACGGGTTTATTGATTTGCATCGAGAACAATCTTCCCAAATAATCTATCATTCTATTACTACCATGAATCAGTTGTAAGTATGTAACTTCATCAGTATATCAATCAACACTTCATGCTGTTAATAAAGTATACTGCACAATACAAAATTTTCATTCCACTCAATCCTTTGCTTACACTGTATTGGAATCCAAGGAAAGTGGCAGCAGGAAATGACTATTGACTGATGATGAATTGCTCTTTGTTTATATGGAGAAAATTAGAAAATCCGGAATATATATATATATATAGAGATATATATATATATATATATATATATATATATATATATAGATATATATAGAGATATATATATATATAGAGATATATAGATATATAGAGAGAGAGAGAGAAAGATATATATATAGATAGAGATATATACGGATAGAGGGAGATTCATATATATATATATATTTATATTTTCTCTTCATATAGATACATATATATATATATTATATAGATATAAATATATTGTGTATATATTTATATATATGTATATATTTATCTTTATATATACTTTATATATATTCATATATATACATATATATCTATATATATATATATAGATATCTCTATATATATATATATATATATATATATATATATATATATATATATCTCTCTATATCTCTCTATCTCTCTATATATATATATATCTCTATATATCTCTATATCTATATATATATATATATATATATATATATGTGTGTGTGTGTGTGTGTGTGTGTGTGGGTGAAGGCGCGCTGTCTGCCTCGGCTACCTGGCTTTTCAGCCAGCACATGACGTTATGACGCGCAATAGAGCAAGGGCCGGTCCGATTTGTAGCAGGGCTCCATCCATGTGGCTGGGTATCTGTGTAGGAAGGAATTATTGCTTGTCATCTCCAAAGGAAAGATGTTTTTGTTAATCCGTTCCTAGGGAGACTTTGTGTCGTTCACTGAAGCACAGTCGCAAACGCAACAACCATATGGTGAGGTTTCAATTCAATTTCAATTACCAACAACTGTCAATCACCGGACGCGTGTCATTTTTATCAACTGTTTTTGTTATGGCTTCATAATATCGACAAACGTTTTACTTTATCGCGGCGAAAATAATGACATGGTTAATTTCACTTTGCACCGGATTTCAACAAGTTACTTGGATCAATGCAGATGCCAATTTTGTCGATCTATGTAGACAACTCAAATTAGCGTATCGTCCACTGCATGTACCTCAGACTAGTTTCAATAAAATGAATCATTAATATGACAAATCGGTAAGTCTATTGATAGCTTCCCATCATTACCATGCATGGGCCTATTGGATGTAGCCCACGTGAATGACACCGTATTAAGGTATTTTGAAAGACTATGGTAGTGCAATATTGCCATGAATAATGAAACGCATAAGGTGCTTGGAACTAGATGCTGAAAAAGATATTGAAGAAAAAAGAGCCGAATACTTTTCAGTGTAAAAAACAACGTCATGTGTGCTTGTCTGAAAACTTACCTTCGATATGGGATAATCAATCAATACGCACAGGCATGATCTCTTTAGCTGGCAAATCGCCTAAACTATTAGCGCCAAAATGTCGCTACATGATCAGTGCAGTGGACATCATCTTTATGCATTTCACTCCTTTCTCATTTTACTATTTCTCTAGGCTCTAGCTATATAATGTGGTCGCATAATTATGATTCTGTTGCATCTGTATAGAACGAAGCTTGGTGAATGTGAAACCGCCAAACACAAACACCACAGCGTGAAAAATACATAAACGCATTGATGGCAAGGGTTGAACAAGCATACCTTGTCAGTCTGTTTGTTTTCATTTCTTGGTATGCGTGCGATAGCTGCCAAGACCTGGTGTAACATACACCGTTAGATTTAGCCAGGGTGCCCCATTGAACATGGTATGACTGATATTGGTGCCTAATAACTACGGCGTAGGAATAACTTTTATTGCCTTGAAACACAGAAGCCAAACTTCAATGGGAGCTTGACATAAATCCAGTAGAAGATGAATTTCCAATAACTTGATGTCTCAGTGATGAAAAATAAGTAGCATTAATTCGTCAATGTGCAAAGATTAACAAAGATCGATCACAGTATATTGGACATTGTGTTTGTTGTGTATAACATCACGTTAAGACATCATTCGTAATTTCGACACTGGGTTTTGAGTTGCTAATTAGGCAATTAATCATGCAATCACAAACTTCATAATATATTAACTAGTGATGGAATAAATTGAATAACGTTACCCGCCATTCATTTGTGTAACCAATTATTATGCTTGACGAGAAACATGATCATGGTTATGTGTTGTATATAACAAAGACCGGATGATAATCATTCCATCCTCTATTTTGTATTTTCAGCTTATGATGTCATTAGACAAAACGTTGTCTAAATATCTTCACACAGCGTTAATTCTGATGCATTGTTCGTCGCCGATGACAACAATGAAGTGTTTATCAAGCAATACGTTTCCATAAGGTGTCAGCAGTCTGCAAACTATGCTATGATATAGATCACCCTAACCTTTTAACCACACCATATGTAGCTACAGTTTCCAGGAGCTTTGCAGGCCACAATAAGTGTGACCTTTGGGGAACTTTATCACATACCTCATGCTCGTCCAATGCTTCAAACCTCACTAGACTCATTTGCGCATTGTATTGGCTGTATGCAATATGAATGCGGGAATATGTTGACTGTGCTTGTCCATTCAATCCACGCCGACAACTTGTTTGATCAGCTGCGGCTTTGAATGTATTCACTCAGTTTGCACACGGGAGATATTATCACTTTTATTTATGCTCGCTTCTGCTTTTCATTTGTCTGTATGTATAAAATGATTCAGTGAATAGCATGTCCACATGCCACATATACCATTTGCATAACGATTCCTCGGTTTCATGATCGCCTCGTTGTGATCAATAAGGTCTACTCAGTGCATCCATTTGTGTTATTTGCAGCGGCAGGTTGTGAGAATGATACGTTCTTTTTTGTGAGCGTCTGCCTTACTATCAGTGGGAAAATTCCATGGCCAGTCAATATCTGCAGACGTTCATCTACACAAATGAAATGATACTTATTCAGTGCACAATGCCAAGACGAAAGCTGCGTCGAACGCTATATATAAACTTTATCTTGGACTATGAATCAAAACACTACAAGACGTAAGTTATGACGTCATCATGTACGCAAACGGCTGTCATCTTAAGTCGAACGCGATACCAAACTACGTAGAGGCATTTACTCTGATATATTTAAGGGCGTGCAGCATCATTTATTCAGACTACAATTATCTTTTATCCCTAACAATGAATATAGGCTTAACTGACCACAACATTAACCGCAATAGATGCACTGTGAGATTAGGCTCAGCAGCGGAATTAATATCAAATCATCGAAATACAATTGGACAGCCACTCCTGTTTCTCCTCTTCGACCGCCCATTCGAATGTATTCGAACTCCCTTTCACTATTCGCTCACTAAGCCGGACAAATATGAGAGACAGAGCAGGGTACCATTGAACGCACTCAATATAACCGCATTACACATCGCTCCATTTTAGTGCTTCTCTAATGAGCTGATCCAAATGACCACACAGGCAGTGTTTGATGTGGGTAACGCCACAATCATTGTTTAACCTGGTTGTACTTTTTCATTGTGTTTGCATGGTGAAGTCTACTGGGTTACAATTGATAAGAGTTAAAAATTCATTCGAAAACTTCCTTTAGTTAGGGCTGACGTTCTCTTGCGACGCGTTGACATGCGAATCTGTCGTTTTGCCTTCTTAGCTACACCTAAGTGAAACATCATATTGTATGTTGGCAATTTGTACATGGTCAAGACCTTGTGTGCCTCTTCTACCCTTTGTATGACGGGATATTGTCACAGTATACCACATCGTTGGATAACTGAAACATCACATTTGTTAACAAATGTGCCAAAATTCGATATTTCAAAATATTTTCAACATTAGTCAACCTCCATTGTAAGATTACCTTCCGCAACTACGGGAAGACTACGGGACCACGCTATTCTCCAAGTATTTACTTAGTTTATATTACTGACTGTTTCTATGATATGATACGCAATTGCACGCATGATTAGAAACAGACACAAAGTCAGACAACCAAACTTTTACCGTGATGCGTTTTTATCAGAATAAAAGGACTCATCAAATGCACTAACATCTCGGTTCTCGCACGCACGCGAGGATGGGGTGTACCAACCGCGGTTTGATCATTACATTATACCTTATTAATCCGCTTTCATTATGCGCATTTTTATTAATTAATGTAATTCAATAATCTTCATCTACACACCAATGGCTTTTCATCTATGTTGAGTTCTTAGTCACGTCCTTTTGCTTCAAATATAAGCATATACATAAATTTTACACTTCATTGATCCAATAAATATAAGATATATTAGTAAGATTAAGTAGCTTTGATGTACGATGCACTGACAGGAATCATGCTCACAAGTAATAAGGCGACGAATAATTGCAAAACTTACCATAAATTTATAGTCATGACAATAAATTGGTTTATTTGCTGAGATATTGGAATATGTCAAGGTGAATATGCCAGGTTATCGACTTGGAACCAACAGTTTAGCCCATGGCCGACTTACAATATCACAGAAGGATAGTTTCACCAACACAAGTACAATTGGTTTATTGTTTGCTTCGTGAATAACGTCTGATGCTTTATTTGACTAGGTGCTGTTCTTGCCTTATTCTAATCGGGAAAATTGTCGTGTATTTTAAGGATGAAGAACCTACACATGTGATGGAACCATTACGGTGATTGGAGAAAATACGTTACATATTGATTACAACAAGCTTTTAAGCGTGTAAATTATCTCTAAGTACCTATGCGAGAATAGCAGGGAGTCACATGGAACCATTTTACTCACTATGCAGCGCATCGTGTTAAATTGATGTAATATTAAGCGCTGCAGTGGAATATGTTACCATGGTCTCTGATATTATGTTACGCGCGAGATACCATGGTGGGCTACAGACAGAAGCTACATTAACGTACTAGTGTCTTGAGTCAATGACATGTGTTTTCCTCTTTAGTGAAATGTACATGATAGATAAAAAACAAATGGTTATCAAAGTGACATAGAGATCTTATTACATATTGATATATCGTCTTAACTGTATCCCTACTAATGTAAATAACCATTTTAACAAATATATTATTGTCGCTCCAGCGTGTAGATATTCGCATAACTACTTCCGCGTGTGTGGATGTTACCATGTATTACCACTAACAGCTTTTTATTTGGGAGAAATAGGCGACCATGTTATCCATGACAGATCACAGCACAGTGTCGTTTGTTAACGGAAGTCTATCAACCCCAATGACTTATTTATATTATGGCTTCAATTATGCCACTATCTAGGTCAATTATTTATGCGATAGTATAAAGCCCATCACATTTTTTGGCCTACGCTAAGAGAAATTCTTACTTTAAGCTTCAATGAAAGCAACATTGAGACGTTACATTAGCATAGCATTTGGTATCACCTATGTACCTACTGCAACATACTGAATGGATGCTTTATAGGATCATCAAGGTAGATCGATGACCACATCGATCGCAGTTAACCAGTTGATACCACTCTTAAGTGACCGATGTATATTCATAAGAACGGTACCTTTAAATCTTACGCCGCACATTTGTGGTCAATATATGGTTCGTAAACGTGCCTGGATTACTTGATATCTGCCTTGCTATGAAATATAATATTGAATTCGCATTCAAAGGAGAACTTTTCTCGTTAGGATCCTATTTACTTTTCGTTATGAGGGTATAGTTTTCTCATCATGACAATATGCAAATGCTTATATAATCCCTGGTACTCAATAGTGTTGCTCCAATCCCTCTTTGTCTCAGAAGATAGCAGAGAGAAAAAAAGATGTCAGAGCGTGACGTATCATTACCCTACAGGTATTCTCCCTATCTCCTACCTCTTACCAATCTGTATTATCCAGTATTAAGGGATAGGTAATGATCACAGTTCTGGTGTATTGCGCACCTGTCAAATATGTTGCTCATAGATAATAACGAATTTACATTTGGCTAATTCGTGATCTATCAACGTAATAAAAATTGAAGCAAATCTGAGGACAAAAACTGCAAACCTTTCTTTGAAAATGTAAAGGCAATTTACTGCCAGCCACGATGTCAACAAGTCGCTCACATGTATGACTTACCTGTGCAATAATTAAATTTAGCATACTTATACGGATAGTCCCTCACATAGAGCTAGAGATTGGTTGCACATATCTTAAACATTAGAACATGGGAGCGCTCAGATGACTGACTGAGCCACCCTTTCGTTTGGTGACAAGCTGTGAAGATCTGCAACGAAAAGGATCCCTTGTTTTGTACCCACTGAAACTATAGTATAATTGATGAGAGAATTGGGATCATCTATTAAAAGTTGTTGATGGACACTTTAAAGGTTCGTTTTTGTTATTCGTGAAGGTTACGACTTCAGTTGATAGCAGCTCTCTAATCGTATTGTTCACATAGTGTGCGTTAACTATGCTGACACCCTTGTTTTTCCCACGGTTAAACCCTTATCCTGGTTATAGCTGCGAGCGCAGTCACATAAGCGT
Source organism: Urechis unicinctus (assembly GCA_034190875.2). Classification (NCBI taxonomy): domain Eukaryota; kingdom Metazoa; phylum Annelida; class Polychaeta; order Xenopneusta; family Urechidae; genus Urechis; species Urechis unicinctus. The sequence goes on along the minus strand of CM067351.1, from coordinate 47,870,978 downwards.
CACATGCATTCACATATTCGTGTACCCGCTATGTTTATTGCCCTCCAAGATATTGACTCACCCAACCAAAGCACAATGTCTGCCTTGTATCATTCGCCTAACTGCTCTAGTGATGACAAACATACTCATACTGGCGCTGCTACGATATATAGGTCCTACCACATCCACAACTCTTCCCGGAATGACAACTGACTATCCCACTGGTACTGAATGGGCGACGGGGTCCACGCAAAACGACGCAGGGCACTTCGTTACAATGGTAAATAATTACGGGTTCTTGGGGTCAGGCCTAAGAGCCGATGAAGATCCGAACTCTTGAATTAGACGATCATAAGTCATCCGATGATCAATCCTACAGCTGACTACTATTTACAGACATGGTTGCTAAGGACATGTTAAAACATAGGTTGAACTCAGACACAGTTACCTTTACTATTTTATTATCAATTTCGACATCTATGGGATGATTATGCTGCGGCCGAGCATTTGCATATACCAAGACAAATTCATATCACTTTATGTTTATAATATACTTTATGTTGACTATTTGAATCATCAATTACATTGTTTGGCACCATACAATCCAGACATTCTATAGCAGCTTTCTAGGCTTAGCAAGCTATGTTCATCTGTATATTCTGCATCATTACACATTATTAATCAATATGATTTACAGAAACTTCCCACGAACTCGAATCTGTCTGCCTCACACAATTAGTGGAGGGGTGCAACCCCCTTTGTTTTACCATTGCCTAATGCATATACATATACATACATATGCATACATATATATGCTCAAAATATTAAGCATACATCGCCATAGTTTCACATGCTCGATTCTGTCCGAAGTGTTTCTGGGATCCATCAGCAGAATGTGAACAGTCCCACAACTGTTGAGATGATACGGAACAAATTCGTTTGCTACGAATCGTCTTTGTCAAACACAAAATTACCGGTTAAGAACCATACGCTATATTGAATTACGTCTTATAATAATTCGACAAATGTACAGCCTATCACTATATCGCCCATCATGGAATGAAATGTATATTCATATCATTAGCAGCAAGCTAAGTAAACTTTGTAATTATGCTCATCTTACAACGCTAAGATGAACGATGAGATCTTAGACGTCCCAAATGGCAAATATATAACTGACCTTCCATGTATTGATGATAAGCAAAATTCTCCATTTATTGAAATATATTGCAGTGTTGGTTTATTGGCCACCTGCGACAGCATTCCATTCATAGCGCAGATGATATATTGTAGTTTCCCATTCACGATGGAAAAAACTGCAGTATATACAAACATGCTGACGCAGCAAGAGACCCATTTTATGTGATCCATTGGCAAATTGATGACTAATGTACTCATATTACTTTTGGTCAATTATTCGTTATACTCATTGGCGCATGCGCACGATCAAACAGAAATGCGAGAGTAACCAATTGAGTGGCAGTGGCGACATTCAAAAACCAAATAATTAGCCACATAACTGGCTCTTTGTCAAGAGCCGCTATCGGACCAACTTACTAAACTTACAAATCATAGGTTTAATTTTCAGTCAGGAAACATAAAGGCAACTTAGTTACGGTAAACAATGCAACAACGACAGAATATCTATACAATATTCTGTTACACCTACAAGGTTTGTGATAAGTGCAAGCACGGAAGGAGGTATAGCATTTACATGTATTTGTGCCAGTTACAGCCTTTGCGAAACAAATCGCCTCTCAATACTGTAACTGGATAATTATAATACGTTCGTTGTTATATGTCCGTTGTTTGAAATTATTATCAATATAATCATTATTATTATTAATTATATGTGCTAAAGATATAACCGATTTTTAGGGAAATTTTCTAAACATCAAACAACAACCTAAAATATGGATATTGGTGTGATGGCGCTGGTTACATGATGTGTGTCAGCCTCAGCAGCTGTCGACAATACCTTACATAGTTTGAGTACTTAATTTACCCATAATGATGCGTTATGGGGTGTGCTTATAACAGTGATTGTGCCGCACCAACATCTTGTAACGGTGAAGTGTATTATGTGCAAACTATTAACCATTCAAATTTTGTATATAAAAGTGTTCATTTTATTATTGGCTGCCAATAAATTTATTTTATGCTCTATTAGCCATTACATAATAATAGTTAATTAAGATTTGACAATTATATATGCTAAAATCATATTAAAATCATTGTCAAGCTGTTTGTGTTTGTAGCTACTACCAAATAGTGTATTTTGAAGCATGAGCAATCCCTATTTTCCCCTAGATATCACATTAAAAAATACCGGAAGTGCATGTCGAACAAAACGTGAACTGGGACATTAGCCATACTATCGTTAAAAGGACGATTTAATTGTTCTGTTTTATGGAATTTAGCATTTGCGAATCGACATTCATCCTGAACTGCTAATCCTGGCATGTCCGAGCGCATATTTCTTGTATTCCACAAAATATCTATGGGAGATGTAAACTTACCATTTTAACTATGGTGTTGCTGTATGAAACGACGTTACAGCTCCGCTTAAGACTTAATAGGGGCCGCTGTATTAGCATTAATGACATTGTATGAAACACCTCAGCAACTAGTGTCTACGCATTTACACATATTGCCGTGGCAAACGCACAAAAAAGAAGAAAAAACGGTAATATAGTTATAGTCATATCGGTAATCTTATCTCTACTGGGGAATTTCGAAGCCTCTTTCAACATGATTCCAAACCAAGCCGTTCAATAATAAGGTCGGTTATCAATAATGTTGCTCGAGTTTTAATGTCTTAAAATATGCCCTCTGCCGTCGATGTTGATTAAGTGTGCAGAATAAAGGGTAAACAAGCGACGTTTGAGGTGTTTGATGTTGACTACATTAATGTAATTGATAGTTTTCTTCCAAAAGCAGCAAAGATAGGCGAACAAGGAACGCAGGAAACAATTGACTAAGGCTTTTTTTCTTTGATTGCTAAATTGTAATGTATTCAAAGCCACTGAAAAAGAATCTTAATGTGTGTCAATAATACTTGGTTAACAATATGCGAAACGCGTGTACTTTTTTGTTGTAAACAAACGGAAAAAGGTGATATCTGGCAATTAATTCCTGTTCAATGCCACGAAACGTGATCCGCGGATAACATTATATCTATATTATGTAACGGAAACAAAAGAAATCGCTAACCGATTTCTGCTTCTAAATTAACTGTTGCATTACACAACAATGCATTAGCAGTATTGCATAATAGTATTCAATACTGCAGCTTTGTTTGAATGCAAGGTTGATACAAATGGAACGGCAGAAGCAACAATCGCTATTCAGTACACAGGTGATGTGGCATCTGTGTTTATGGAATTGCGTTACACAATACGGCAGTCGAAGATTCATTGTGGCATTTACAGCAACGTCCGTTTTGCGACACTTAATTTCGATCCATAGCAACAGATTTGTGAACGCACTGTGGGCATTTGGGGGAATTTGCCCGATAGTCTATGACGCAAGAATGATGTAAAGTATGATGATTCGGTAAGAATCCGTTTATCCATCCTAAAACGGGCAAGATTCCGGTGTTAATAGTGATTCGCGTATTTGCCTGCATGGCAGTAATGTTTGAGATACAAAATGTACACTTGTATTGCATGTCTGCTGTTGTGCCGTTTGCAAAGTGATACAACATTGATGTTTGGTGTTTCAAATGGTTACATCGTCAATATGGATTATAATATTAAGTAATGTGTAGTAATAACTAGATTTTAATAGCCATCTTTTATTGATGAAACTCAGATGGTAAATATGATAAAATTATATAAATCGCCTCCGCTCATTCATGCTACAGGGTATTGTTCTGCGGTAAGTCAATCCGTCGTCAATCAATTTTTGACCAATGTTTTCGTCGTTATTCCTCGTTTACAGACGAAGTCATCTGAAAGTTTTTCATTGTGGACGGTATACATCAGATGATGCCATACGATTTGAATCACATCTCGACTGAACCTTCTTATCTAGCGTTCATATTGAGCGATGGTCCTCTTACTTGTTGCCTCACATATACCTATTAATCAGCTAATGGTTTTTCAATGATGGATATTCATCCATTTACATTTGCGCAAAAATTTATTTTTCAGGGCATGAGAAACCGTTTATCATAATATTAAGAAGAGGTTAAACAGTTTAGGGTGCATGGTTTATTACTGGATAAGTTGGTAACTTCAAGTTACTTCCTGAACTAATTCCATCGGTTTTGACAAACATTGCCCTGTAAAGTGGTAAAACGGTAATGCATATTGCTTCGTGGTAGGTATTCAGCTACTATAAATATTAATATACATTGGAGATAATTCTATCAAAAGTGTCGTACTCAAAACAAATATTACATTCCATGGGCTTGCAATTATAGTGCTGATAGTACCTTCAACCCTTAGTAGCATCATTTGTATTTGCTTTAATGTTGCTTTCAATAAGCGATGCGATATCAGCCCATCGCAGGTTGCTTGATTTTAGTAGCTGCCTCTCTGATGATCGGATTCAAGCGATCACACATGCAGTGTAGCATAGGTAATAGACTGTTTACCTTCATTGAACATTCCCATATGCGTCGACCATATTATCAAACTTCTGATTTAAATTATCACCTATATGTTGATGACATCCGGCTTTATCTAAGCTGTGATCCCAAATACCTCAATGATGTCTTTGAGAAAATGCAATCATGTATAGCTCCGTCAACACCATTTGAAAATGACGAAGAAAAAACAGAATAATGGGCTATTTCGTCGAGACTGATGTCCAAGATGTTCACACCCAAAAGCTGATGCATCCAAAACCTCAAGATAAATGCATCACCTGCTGCCAGAAACATAGGTGTAACGTTTGACTCTGTTGCATCTATGAAACCACAGGTCATATATATACGCAAAAACTTATATATACAGATCCGCCATATCTGTTCAATAAATACATTCATTTATATCATCTAGTATAGATTCCTACTATGCTCCTCTCGATGGCGCTCCTCTATCCCTTGTACATTGACTGCTAAAATACGGAATATGGCAGCAAAGCTCGACACCTAAAGTGTGATCACATCACTCCGGTTTCGTACTCACTTGTTGGCTGCCTGTTGTACAGCGAATCAAAGTTAAGATTCCGATAGTTGTCTACAAATCAGTTAATAAGATGGCACCAACGTACCTCCAATATCTTATCGCTCCTTATAGGGAAAATAAGTGAGATCGATTGACTAATGTCGACTGCAAGTTCCTTTTTGCGTTATCAGGAGGGAGCTGCGCCGGACTCTCTTTGTTGCTGGCCCATTCTTTTGGAATAGACTTCAAGTCAAGATAAAATATTTCTTTTCGCCAAGCATTTTGAGACTTATGCATGCACTTAGCACCTTGCACTTAGCGTTTCAGAGCGCTCTTGTTGTGCAATTTACGCTGTAGAAAATAAATCATTATTATTATCATTATCTTGATATTGGAATATGAGCTGTCCGCTTGTTAATATATGTGCCACAACTGGATAGTTAAAAACATATTAACACCCGTCAATCCCCACTGTAAGCTTACCCGCCTTAACTGCGGGAGTTGTACTGCTTCATATTAAACACTTAGTATTAACAGATGTTGTAGCATGCGTAATACTTCCATTTTATGGTAATTGGTAGCACGCATAATAATGAAGCAGACATGACGTCAAACTGTGACGCGTGTATCACTTGTACGTTTTTATTGAATGGGACTAAAGTGACTCATCAAATGCAAACAAAAGACATCATCTGTTTTTAAACGCGAGCATGATGTCTACCAGGAGTGATCCCTTCATTGCACTTTCCAAAATACATCCGCTTCCATTCCTTATATTGTCGCTTAGGTTTGCACTAAGGAATCCTGTAATTAAATTACCTTGATCTACATATCAGAGGCTTCTCATCTCTTTTGATCTTATAGGCACGTCACTCGTTTAAGTATAAGTGACGTATATAAGTATATGCATACATTTTACACTTTATTGACCCAATAATAAGAACGAATGTAGGCAGATTGCGCATTTGAAATGGAAGATGTACAGGGAGAATAATTGTTAAAGTTACCATGAATAAATATTCGTGACTATAATTTGGTTTGTTTGCTGCAATATCGGAATCTTACGCGAACCACCTGGAATAGCCCAAAACATTCAATGCCATTTGTTGCAAACACCAACGCAAGATGTAATACGCATATCTTACAAATTTAAGTAATGTAATGATATTAAGCAGTCGCTACCTTCATGGTTTACTGTAGTGCAGTGTATTATCTGATTATCTGTCATCTGAATTATTGATACATTACCGTGGTTTGGTAGAATACAGACTGGGCAAATCAATACACGATCAATAAATGAATAGTGGGTATAGAAGATTGATAGTTACCTGAAGCCTTTTACACAATATTCAAGTTGGTTTTTTCACTGACATAAGAACCGAATATAGAACAAATGATTTTGACAATACGCTACGTGAATTACGTCTGATACTTGATGTGACTATGGACAGTTTTCGCTGTACCGCAACCTTGTTCCATGTCCTATATCGGGCAACATATCGTACTGGTATAAAAAGACAGCCATGTCTATTGCAGTTCTATGTTATCTAAGGGACTCCGTTTATGGAACCGTTCAAGAAAGTGCAGATAATGATATATAATCAGTTGCAGATTGACACACATAAAATATTCTAAGCGTTTAAATTTTACGAACATCTTATTTGTTAGTAACTCGGAAACGCGATAAAAGCTGTACGTTATGTGCCATATGTCCGTTATGATAATTGTGCACTGAACAGATGATAGCAATCATGATGTGGGCAGCCAATACCAATTGTGCAGTAATGTTTGGTAGGAATGAGTTACAACCACTTTGGTCTTTTCCCCTCAGCATTACTGTTCCAATGACAAAACTAGCATGCGCTCATACAGGCGCTGCTACGATACACAGGCCTTATCTCATTTACAGAGTTAAAGGGGAGGACATCTGACTACCCAACTAGTACTGAATGGGCGACTGGGTCAGCGTTAAACGAATCATGGCACTTCGCCGTAGTCGGGTGTAC